>JAPMOR010047542.1:690460-820424 GCA_026543865.1 Argiope aurantia | reverse complement strand
ATATGTCGGTACATAAAACATTCATATTAGAAGAGCTAATTTTAACTGTTTTGCATATGTTGGTACATAAAACGTTTCATAAGCTATATAACTGAGAGTTTTAGATTTGCACATTTTATTTTCGAATTTTTCTAGAAAAGCTAGAGGAACAATCGTTGCAATTTTATCATGTATAGAAAATGATTGGAGACATATTTTTCAGTGAAGACTCTATCATAGAGAGACCAGAAGTTCGATTAGAAAATTATTTAGATTCCCGAAGAAAACTGATAATAATTTGTAACCTTCATCGTGGATTCTGTTTGCTTAAGTTCTATTCTTACATTCAAAATGTACCATATTCAATTAAATTATGCAATACAATACGGCGACGAGCAATGTGTTTTTTTTTTTGTAAATTATTATAATTTGTAAATTTTCTTTGTCCTTTAACTACATTGAATGCGTGTGGATTTTAATTTATTCTTGTTCTAATTAAGAAAGCCAAGAAACACTTATTTTTATCTTTTTGTTTAATTAGTTATAAACATGTTTAAAATCTTTATAATGATTTATTCCATTTGAAATTTCGAATGCCTTTAGCTATTTTGTAATGAATGTCTCAAAATTAATACTTTATAAGGAGCAAAACTAAAATAAATCTCAATCGCTATGTAAAATTTTAAACATTTTCAAACATAGAAAATGCAATTGGAAAAAAAAACTGCTTATGTAGTTTTTAATCTCAAAACAAATAAGCCAAAAGAATTTGAATAATTTTAATTACACATTAAATATAATTGTAAAAAAATGCTTTAATAGGCAAAAAAAACTTTCTTTATTAATTGCAAGACAAAAAAAAAATTCGAAGTCAGCAGTAAAAAATTAAACTTGGTGTTATTTCTTTGATTGAAGTTAATATTAAATATTCAAGAGAAATCGCACATCTTCTGTGTTTCAATGCCTATTTATAAAAGCTTTTTATTTCTTAAGTAACTTGTGGAAAAATAAAGCTTCGACAGAAAAAGCAGCAACGAACGAAGTGTATTGAAAAATTATGAATAAAAAAAATTAAATATTTATTGCAAAAGGAAGAAAAAAAAAACGTTTTTTTTTTCTTTTTTCTAAGTAAAAAGAACACTTTAACGCTCGGTCATAAACAGCTTGTAAAAACTTTAATGCCCACTTTCTCCTCTGGTAACTGAAGAGTTAATTATGAAAATTTTCTAAGGCATCGTTTTCTTTTTGAATGTTGTGACAAAACTGGTGTATGTTAAAGAAATTCTTGGACGCCCTGCCACCCCTCCCCCCAACAAAAAAGAAAAAAAAAAGAATTTGTATGAACTTTCTTTTGTATTTGCGACTTGAAAATCTCAATTCAAAAATTGCTAAAATCGTGTATATTTTCTAAACTATGTGAATGACATTAAAAATGTTGCAAATTTTTAAAGGCATTTTGCTCTGAAAAAGGAACGCACTGAAAAAATAAATTTTGAATCACTTCTTCGAACAACAATGTTAATGATCAATTATTCCTAATTTTCTTCTTCTGTTCTGAAGTTTACAACACATACATCAATTTAAAGAAGAAAAGTCGTTTATATTCATATTATTAAGGAAGTAATATTTTTAATGCATGAAATTATCTACAATTTTTTATCTTTTTAAGAGATGGGGTATGAGAATAAAATAAAATCTTAGTTGTAAGTTAATTTTTAAAACAATGACAACAAAAAATACATTTTTTTTAAAAAAAAACTCGACTTTGCATTTAAATAAAATTGAAATAGTAAATGAATTGCGAAGATCAAATTACATTTTTATTTTAAAAAATCTGGTTTTTGTAAATTCAAGATAATAATTTGTTCTCGTTAACATACATCTTACTAATTAATGCGCCATATGGGTTTTCATTTCAAATGAAAATTTTCAACGCAATTTATTACACATCTTTGAAAATTTTAATAAATTTTTGGTTCAATAATTCTAACTTATAATCTATCTCAATCTCTGCTTTGCATTTATTTTATAGTTTGTAATCTTATTGCATTTTATTTATAATAATTCTTAACAGATTATACAGAATAAATATACTTGATGAAGACATAATAGTGCGTATTTTAACCTTGCATTTTGTATTTTAAACGGAAAACTAACTTGATTACCCTAACACCTGCTTGCCAAAAAAAAAAAAAAAAAAACATTTATATTTCAAGAATTGCGGTAATTGCATGCAGATTACATAGGAATTGAGGATCTTCAAAATTCTTGCATGGTAGATTTGTTGAATATTTTAGAGTTCTATTTTTGATAAATTTTTTTCCACATAGGAATGGACATTAAATCCCAATTTTAAATAATTTTTATATTCAAAATGATATCCAAACATAAATGTTTTAGTAGTATCATTACAATGCAGAATGATATAAGAAAATTCATGCAATTATATGCTTGATCTGAAAAGTTTCAATAAAACTATTTTTACAAAATATGTGTTGTTAAAATCAATATTGTTTTATGAAATTTCTTCATTAATGTGTAAATTTCTCTTGAATTCATAAATGGTGTTCTTGAAAAAATCAAAATAACCTAACCCAAATACATATAAAACAATCAACTTTTATTAAATGCTATATTCCAAATTTAAAATATTTTCGTAATTTTAATTACTATAACGCTAAGTTTTCAAATTTTGGCTACGTTATAATTATTAATTGCCAACTTCACAACACAAAGACCTGTGAAAAAAAAAGACTAAATTTATAATTTGTTCTATAACATTATTACGAATATGTAACACAGTTTTCTTGCAATGTGAGTCTAATCACTGGAAAAAGAGATTTGATGGCATTTTTAATAGATACCAGGTGAATTAGCCCCGACCATTGGAGAAAAATTTGGTGACCGTTGGTGATTTGGTGATTAACTTTCGAAACAAAACTGAAAGTTCTAAAAAATGCAAGAAATATAGCCCTATACCTATTATTAGAAATCTGAAAATTCTTCTAGAAAATTGTATGCGACGTCAAGTTGACAACATAAATTTTGATGTCCTCACATGAGAATTAAATTGCTTTACTTGGTGTTATGTTTGTAGAGTGAATCTTGCTACACACTCGGAGCGCTCACTGTTTACGAATTAGCCATTTGCTTTCTGTATTTCTGTGTTGTGATCTTTAACAAGTATTGTTTTTTGCATACGGATCTGTTGAAGTTATGCTATGATTCGGGATTTTTGTGGATTAAAGCACTGTTTTAAATTATCCTGTTTATTATAATGAATTCACCGCACTCTTAAAAGACAATTTTCTATAAAAATATGAAGTGACATTTTCGATTTTATCTAGAGTATATTTTCATCCTTGAATCCATCCGTGTTGAAATTTTCCACAAAAAAAAGCTATGCATAAATTAAGTTTCTATGTAAATGTAACTATCATTATGGAAAAAAATTGAGTTGAAGCAGATAAAATCAGAATGTATTTCAGTAATATTTAACCATGGTTGTTTCTATAAAAATCTATTTTTGTAAATATTTTTTATTATTGAATTTTACAATTTTACTATTATAAATGAATATTCTGAGTAATGTTTTAAACCTAATTCGAGAATTTTCGATCTGTGGATTTTGTGTGTTTTGAAAAAATTAATTATGTTAAATTAGTTATAAAAAATAAAATTTAAATGAAAATTATAAATCTCCATGCTTAGACGAGGGAAGTTTTTTAGTGCAAGATCACCCGAAATATTTTATGATAATTGTTTTCTTTTTAAATATTTTTCAGTTTTTACGCAATTTTATTGATTTCTATCAAATTTGCAACATTGGATTTTTGTAACCATATTTTCATTCACTTCATGATTTACTAGAGCTGTGAAACTACTTAAGCTGGTACATTTTCGAAGACACATTTTGATGTTTCCAAGACTAAATTATCTGTTAATTGATTATATTAAATTTTGATTCTATATCGGTGACGCCACCTGGTAGCATTTTTAAAAAACTGATTTTAATGTTTGATTTATCTATATATTTTAATGTCTAAAACGTAGTTATAAATTAAAATAATCAATCAATAAACATAAAATTAATCAAAATATTTTTTTTGCACATTAATGAAAGTCTGTTCCAGAATTGTTATTTATATATTATATTTAATTTAACAAAAGAATGAGCATCTGTTCTAATAAAAAAAAAACAGTTGCCTAGTAAAATCAAGCATTTAAATTATGGCACGCTGAAAATTTATAAAATCTTAAAGTTTCTGAGAAAAAATATTGAAAATTATTTTTGGTGATGTGACAAAAGAATTTTATGTAATTTAAGCGGATTGATTCAATTACCGAAATGGTTTGGATTGTATCCTATTTGAAAGACTGCTTCAAAATGTAGAGAAAAAAAATTGACTTTTTTTAGCTATTTTAAGCAGTTCTTCAATAAATGGCATCGCAAAAGCATACAAACCCCGCTCTGCTTTACCATCGGGGGCTGCTGAATGAGAGTCTTCACGACAGCACTGAGGCGGGAACAACGATTCCTAATGGACGTCACTGGGCACTGTACAGTTTCTCCAGTAGGAGGTATGCCCCAATAATGTTATGTAGGCTACTCAACCCTTCCCTTTGACGTATCTACTAGGATGGAGTGAACCAACCACTATATTGGAAACTTCACATCTCCCTTTTTATGTGTCCTCGTGGGAGGTTTGTTAAAGTGAGTAGTTGCATCATAACGACAGATGCAAGGAAAAATAATAAAAACGACTAAATCAATTTTGCTACTTTTTCTGTATTTTCAAATTATGCTTTGTTTAGTACCCAAGTATAATAATACCCCCAGAATCCCTTATGCCATTTTCCCCAAATTTTCTAATCCGCATTTTGAGTAATAATCTGAAGGAACCTTAGAAATTTCATTATTCATTCCCCACATTTCAAAGCACACACACACAAAAAAAAATGATTTTTTAACTATCCCATTGACTTTAACATTAGTGAGTCCTACAATGCAAACACCGATGATAAAATTACCGACGTCATTTTAAGAGATTTTCCCTAAAAAAAAATTCCAAAAGATAAACTTAATCTGCTTTGCTTCGAAAAATGGGCTCTATAAAAAGAGGGCAGTGAAAAAATGTTATGTATTGAACAACGTCATTTCTTAGGGCGGATTAAAACACGCTTGTGTTGGCATTATTCCGCAAGTAAGCAAACAAGCAAAACTAAAAGGAAAACACCGGAGATTCGGTTATAAAATTTCTTACCCCACATCGTTTCCGAGTAGTCACACTTTTATGTTCCGAAGCTCGAAGAGAAGTGGTGCACAGCTAGTGATTTATTGACCCTAAAATCATTGCTGCAAAATTTTAAGAGCGCTTTTTATACCCGTAAAACCAAGTCAAGAATTTTTTGAATGGTATAATTGCGGGCTTGGTTGGAAATAATTGCTTATTATTGAAGGTCCGAACCAGGGCAATTATTTCTTTTCTAAATGAGAAACAGTCAGAGTACCGATTGTGATTTGCAAAAATGTATTTGATATTCGTTATAACTACTGCAATGTTACTATTTTTACGAGATTTTGAGGGCCATATCTTTTTTTTATGCGTGTTTGTTTTAATTGAATTGTTTCTTTTTTGTGAAATATTTTCATTACTGTTAATCATAATGTAAATTCAAAGATTTGTTGGGAAACTGAATACACCTTTGAAAGTTGTAAACCGGAAGTCTTATTCTCATAGAAATTGAGCAAGAATTCAATCCATTCCTGGATCCCATAGTTGGTTCGGTTTGATCATTTACAGTTGTTCTTATATGCATAAGGTTTTAATCGATAAGCAGTGGATAATCAAAAGTCAATCCCAACATGTATTAATAAATAAATAAATAGATAAGATATCAATGGGAAAATTTTCACTGCACCTCTCTTACGTATGTTGATGGGGGCGGGAGAGAACTAAAACGTTACTATTCGAAATATTATTTTTTCTGAAAATAAAAGGAATAATCACGATTCATACTTGTAAGAAATTTACAAATCAAAAATTATCTTAGCATTAAATTAAAAAAAATCATCCTGGCAAAGTGGAAGGCAAAAGTAGATTCCTTTATATCCTAGTTACTATCTGGCAACTTAAATTGTTGATGTTAGACACAGTCAAAATTAGGGCGTAAAAATCACTTCAGCCCCTAATTCCTAAGATATTGCAGTTATCGAAAACCTTTAAATACAAAAGTTGTTTGTCTTAATATGCCGCTAGTTTGGCTGATTGTATTTATTTTTTTCTATCTTCAATATTAAGAAAGTTATAGCGAAAGAAAAATGTACTTCCTCCCAATTTCTACCCACTTTTCGCTAGATTTCGCTTATTTAGGAATTCATCCGAGATTTCTACATTTCTAACAGATATTTCAAGCCTCCTAAAATAAAACGAAATTACTGCAGTTATCTTGTTTACAAGATAATATACATGCATATATAACTTTTGAACGAAGGGTGGTTTTGGATGCTAGGGACCACGATCGGTGAAAAGCTGAAGAAATTTTCCCGAAAACTTGTTAGGAGAACCATTGCAATAGGTAGTCTTCCTATAGGAATCTGCCTAAAAATGTTTTCAGTCGTATACTGAATCCAGAATGATTATATTTTGAAATTTCTATATTGAATGAATTTTAGTTTTTTCACATTGATAATACTTCAAGAATTAATTGCTGAATGGTGTGAGTTTATACCGAGTGTTCTTGAAATTATGAGAAAACACTTCGAATGGCCTCGGGCATATAGGAAAGTAACTTTTACAGTAGAATATGAGATCCAAAGCGGAAAGGGGAAATTAATAAATTCAATGTACCCGCCCTTCTAACTGTACCTCATTATGTTTGTCATCCCATGTTCCCTCGTAAAGGTAACTTTTTCTATATCCATGGCTTATCCTTAACACGTTGACCGCCATGTAATACGCCTTTGATTCACATTACTGTCTAATTATATGATTCTTTCTCTGCTGCACTTAAGAAATAGCACGAAAAAGCTATCGAATGAGATAGCAGGGGTAAACTATAACAATGAACGTTTCGAAATTTTTTTTCCATGAGCATAACGAAACCTTGTATAAAAACAATCCCGAAAGTTAAAAGCTATACATTCGAATTTTAACAATATCACTTAACAAAATGCTTGTGAGACAGCAATGCTGTCTATCTATACAAAAAGAGCCTCGGATATTCAAATTTGTAATTGATATATTTAAAAAAATGAAATTGGGCAGTGACATGTCACCTTATTTACTTTCATAGCGAAATAAACTAGAATTTACAAAAATCGGAAGAATTTGTTGGTTAGTTTCAAATTTTTTTGATATTCTTCTTGTTTCTAGTCTGGCGATGCAATGTTTATGTTCATCAAAAAATAAGGCATTTTTTCTGACAATTTCTGACATAAAAATTTCAAGACTTATGAAGAACTGTCAATAAACCAAATTTTAAAATATAGCTAAATCAAATCATTTGAATTCTTCTTAATTTTTTTAGAAATATATGAACATCATTTATAAATCAAAACTCCTTTAAGTATTTATTTAAAAACGATTTCTTTCATTATAAGTAATATATTCTATGAATTTCAACAATCGGTAACTAACAATAAGCAAATCTTTCATCTTATAGAATGACTTTTATAGGACATTTTTCTGGAAAGTCTAACTGCTTAGAATTTTAAGCTTGATTGAATCCTACAAATATAAGCTTGATATTAGAATACATAAAAGTAAAGTTTCATAATATATTTTTGTAATAAAGGGATATTTATAAACCTTTTAGAGCTTTTAAAATTTTTCGTCCCTACTTAAACACTTAAGCGTTTAATGTTTTAAGAAAAAAAGATTTAATGGTGCATAAAGAACCATTTTTGAAATTTATTTTTTATAACTTTTGAATAACTGCCCTTTTAACAATAGAAATTTTCCACCTAAGGCGCTTTATTTTTGATTCGCTCTAGAATTCTTAAGTGAATTAAAAACTGATGCTTAAAATGCATTTTAATAATGTATGAATTCGAGGAAATATTAAGTCTTTTTATAGATGCTATTAATAAGTTGGAAAGATTTACTTTATTAGAAAGGTTAGTTAATACCTTTATTGCGTCTTTCGCAAAAAGTAATATGTTGATAATTTTTGAAAGGAAATGTAATATTAAGCTTTGGAAGATATATTGTGAAATATTAGCGAACTGATATTGTAACTTTTAAATAATTTTAAGAATACCAGAATACATACTTTTTTAAATGTTTATAATTTAGGACATTATTTTTTGATTAACCACTTGAGAAAATTCAGAAATATTTTTTTCTGAATATAATGCTACTCTAAAAGTACAATGCAGCATTATTTTAATTTTTAATATTTTTTTTCTGAAATTTTCACCTTAATTATATCATATATCAACCTTCTACTAAAAATATCAGACACATTTATTTAAAGCTTTCAGATAAATGGGTTTAAAAATGTATATTTGAATATTACAAAGCATGAAATTTTTTGTGGGTAGGAAAATATGATAATTTATAAAATGCATTATATTTTGCTATTTTGGTCTTGTTTCGTTATATTCAGTTTCTTTTGAAAATAACATTAGGGCTTTTGTTGGGATGTACCTTATAATTTTGAATGTTGGCCAAATAACGAGGATGTCACCTGAGTCGGCACCTCCTTTCCAAACTTATGCATAATACCAATGGGAAAACGTTTAATCCCCGTTGCCAGATGTAACGTGTCTACATGACGGATCATTAGCGGAATTCAATTTGGAACCTGGAGCCCATCGGCTCCAAAGCCAAGACTTATTTTGTTAGCTTCACTAATATATAAGAATATTATTTTGCATCAAACATATTATTACATAATTTTTACGATTATAAAAAATAACTTGTCTAGGAAAGTATGGGGAACTTGATGAAAAATTATCAATTGTTTCTTGCAATGTAATTTAGTAAATTTTTTTCTTCTTAAAACCAAAGCTACTGTACACAAAATTTTATTTCTAAGCATAACTGAAGTCTTATTTATTAGAAACATTTTACTATATAGCTGCTAAGAAATTGATTTTTCTACAGAGAATTACGAGCATTCATTTTACTAATAAGAGAATTTTTGTGCGGCAAATCGCAATTTCTAGAAACTTTTCTCATTTTTATCATATGTTGCATTTCTAACTTCGTTTTTTTTTACCAAAATCACATATATGAAGGTATCACTTCATGAAGAAAATATATTTTTAAAGCTTAAAATTATATTTCATTTATTAAAGAATTAAAAAACTGAACCGCAAAGCATTAAAATACCTTGATATAAGTGGTTCAAGAAATAAACTATCGAATTTAACAAAGTTAAAAGGCACGGCAAGGAGAAAAAAATGGGTATATGTTTATCGCATTTATAAATCTAACCTGTAAGAGAATGCTTTTATTTCAAATAATTGTAATTTTAGGTAAGACAAATACAGAGCAGTACATAGAAATAAGCAGCTGAATTTTGTTTATTCCTAAAAAAAACCTTAATTTGTTCCTTGTACACCTACACCGCATGAGTGGCGCTTGAGGTAATTTACCACTCTTCTCCGCAAAAACAAAATTTGAATTTTTCGCTTTAAAAATTGAGTTTTTACTTTGAATTTTAAAGATTTAAAATGAACTCGTATTATCAAAGCAGATAAAGATATAATTGTTACCAGCATAGGATACAATTGCAGCTTATTGTGTAATTCTTACTTTCTCTTTTTATACGAGAAAGTACTATAATCGTCAATAAATTCAAATCCGAGCTGTTTCCATGTTTCAGGCTTCCATGAGGTCAAAAAATGCATTTTTGGAATTATATCTGTCTGTCAGTCTGTCTGTGAACACGATATTTTAAAACTAGAAGGCTGAAATTTTGCAAATTGTCTCTACTCCAAATTTATAGATTTTTATCGAATGTTGTACAAAATTAATTCAGAATAAGATTGTTTGTCTGTATACAAATGCAAGTGAATTCAATTATTACAATCCTCAAAGAGCTAGGCGAATAAAATTTGGTTCACAATTTTAACAACTTAACTATAGATTTGCGTCAAATCCATCAACAGGCTCACCGTTTGTGAATTTGTACATTTGCGTTCACGCAAATCGTTGACTCTAACACGCAACAAATTAGATAAA
This sequence comes from Argiope aurantia, assembly GCA_026543865.1. Taxonomy (NCBI): domain Eukaryota; kingdom Metazoa; phylum Arthropoda; class Arachnida; order Araneae; family Araneidae; genus Argiope; species Argiope aurantia. Next base: position 810,252 of record JAPMOR010047542.1, on the reverse strand, counting down.
AAGAATTTCGCATGTTATCTTATTTCTAACATTCTGTGTCAAATCTTGCTTTCAGTTGGTCGTATACAAAGCGTTCAAAATGTGTGTACTTGGTTTTCTTAACTGTATTATGAAATAGGAAATTTTCATCTGTAGGACACTGAAAATAATAATCTGAGCACTGGTGGCATTCACGGCTTTGCTTAAGGTATACTATTTTATGCGGGAGAGAAGGAATAGCATTTTTATTAAGTAGTTTGCCATACGTTTTGGGGAGACCACACAATAAGAATTGATTTGTTTTGAAGCCTGTTGCTTCTGTCTATTGGTTTTATTTCAAAATTCTGATAATAAGACCCACTATTTGAGGAATGGTCTCAATATTTTAAATCGTATTTGAATGAAGGAGGCATTACCAAGATGGCATCCGATCTTCCAAATTTTGACGATACATTGATATCAGTAATGTATTTTCACGCCCCGAACAAAATTTAAAACCCTGACGCCATTTGACTCACTAGTGTGATTCACATAAACTATCTGATTAATAATTTCTTCTATGCTACAATTTATTCCTTAATTGTCGTGCCAGTACATCCAATAATAACTTCTCAAAATTATGAGTTAAAACTATTTAACTAAAAGATGCTATAATTCGATCAAAAAATTGCGCATAATTCACATATTCAAGTATTTTATGCATCTTTACTTGCATCAGTAAGACAACATACTCGAAAGGAAGCTTTTATTTAATTAACGATAAAAAAATTGCCCTACCAAGCTGGAAGGCAAAGGTAGAGAGATTCCTTTACATCTAAATTACTATCTGGTAATATAAATTGTTGATGTTAGAATCGGTCAATATTAGAGCTTGAAAACCACTTTTTAGCCCCTAACTTATAAGATATGGCAGTTATTGAAAAACTTTAAATACGAAAGTTGTTTGTCTGAATGAGACGCAAATTTGGCTAATCGGATTTATTTTTCTGTTTTCAATATTAAGTTATAGCGAAATGAACATTTCAACCCCCACCATTTCCACCCTCTATAGCTAGATGGGCCATTTACGGTTCCGTCAGCGATTTTTACATTTCTAGCAACATATTACAAGCCAGTTAAAATACAAACACAATTACTTTAGTTATCCTGTTTACAAGATAACATGGGCAAAGTGTTATACTCATATATAATATAAAAATTTTGAACGAAAGGTGGTTTCGAGTACTCAGGACCATGATCAAAGAAGAACTGAAGAAATTTTCTCGAAGTTTTGGCATGAGAACCATTGCAATAGGTAGTCTTCCCATAGGAATCTACCTAAAACTAAACGGTTTAACGATTAAACAATAGGAGAGAAGGGATAATCGAATTAAATGGAAAGTGTGAATCGCAGATTTCGGTTATGGCATCAAATTTGTTAAACGTGCAACAAACCTGTAAATATTCTATAATTTAGGTGTAAATATGTTCGGAACATATTTTTCTATTACCAGATTATTGAACACCATTTAAAACGCTAAATTAATTATATACCTACTTGAAAGCTCTCTGACGTCAGGATTAAATAAAATGAAAAAAGAAATCGAAAGAAAAAAAAAAGAAACAATAACGCGATCTTCGATATTGCATCTTTTAAATGGCACCAAACATCAATTTAAATCTTTTTCTGTCATAGTTTGGTAAAGCATCCAACGTTTTATTTTACCGAAAAAACGTATCAATTCCTCTTCTTTTTGAGATGCCCAAAGGAATTTTTGTGAGCGTAATTTTGTCTATTTTTTATTCAAAAATTCTAAACGTTTTCCTTCAACTAAGGCAAGAAAAGTAAAGCCTTTTTATATAAATGTTATTGATCGAGGGGGAAATGGAATTCACCCTGATTTCTTTCTTTTTCGAATCTGCTGACGAATTGAGTTTTTTGATACAATGTCAGCGATTTAAAGCGTTTTTCTCTTCATCCAGAGGAAAGGTATACCTTTAAAAGGAGATAGCTCGAATTAAGTTACCTCATGCATAGACCTTTCAAATGGCAAGCCACGTTCCAAACGCATAATTTTTCCACCGGAGATTTTGTCTACTGCTAAGCTTTTTATTTGCAGCGGCAATAAATATTTTGAAATTTATTCCTTTAAAATGCTGAAGTCGAGCCAACTTGTCAAAAATATGGAGAAATAACGCAATCTTTTGAAGATGTTTATTACGATTCAGCAATTTTAATGTTGACGGGGAACGTATTTCATAATGTAAATTTAGATATTTCTCATTATTTCTTTTCTAAACATCATGAAATGATAAACGTCCTAAATCATAAGATAACTTTTTGAAAGATAAATCGGTTTTTGCTTGAAATAAATACAGAAATAATTTCACACAACCTTTGCAGCCATAAAAAGCTTTAGGAAATCAATCATTAGAAAAATTTTGAAAGGTAATATTTTTTGGTATAAATTTTTAATATTTCATTATTTTATGTATAAATTGCATTAATAAAGGAACCGCAGTTGCATGCGGGAGCAGGGGAAAGGGATTCAGCTTCCGAGCCGGAGGATTCCAAGTTCTAAATCCTATTCATATAAAGAGACGCTCTATTAGAAGACATCGTTCGAGCTAAATGAGTCGAGGTTAAATGTCTAAATACATGGGTGACGTAGTAGTTGAGAGAGAGAGAAAATGCCGGTTCAGACGTCACTCTCGTCATTTGGCGAATGTTCACAACTACGATGTTCTTTCCCAGATAATCATGTGTTGCTTTAAAACGGGATGAAAGTATAACGTAATTAAACTTATGCTAATACGATGAAATGGTATTCTTGGTCACAATTTATTTCGATTAAATAGGATTTTAACGTCACATATTGAATTAAGTAGATAATTAATATATTTAAGGAAAGTAATTAAAACTTTTCAGAGAAATTTGCTCTAATTTAAAGAACGCAGAAAGAAATAATGCATATTTCAACACTGTTTTTGTTTCGAGATAACAGAATTAAGCCTGATTAAAAGGTTAATACCTGACACTGATATAGTTCAATATATAATATACACTCTTTATTTAAAAGTATTATCTTAAAAGAAAAACAACTTTATTAAAGAAAATTTCAAAATATCTTGCTTTAACTGTACTTTATTTTGCATTAATCTGAGTATTAAATTTATTAGATGCTGATATATTATTGAATCTGAACTATAACCTATGTGATAGAGAAGATGAATACTTATAATATATTACGCTTTAATTATGCTCTAGTTAGTAAACTAGCATAATTTTAATTAACTAGTACCGACGGCTAGTAATTGAATTATAACTTAGTATTAAATTTTATCCTACCTTTCCTCAGAAAGGTTTCCATGTAAATTTAAAATACGCACCATATACATAAGTCTTTTTTAATTGAGTAAGAAGAAATAAAAAATGTGGAACACAACTATACTATAATTAATATGAATATTGGATTAGAAAATATTTTGTGGACCATTATGATACAATTCGAAGTCTTGCCGGGGAATTATTTATTCTCCTTATTTCTCATGTATGCAAATGAACGTATCAAAAGCATAGACATACTGATTTTGCATTTTTTCCTGTCTAATATTTTCTTTTTATTCCATTCTTGCTTTGAAGCTCTTTTACGTAGTTCGTTCGTATTATGTTTGGAAGTGTATGGATTTTTAAATAGGTCTACCGAGCAATTTTTGAAAGAAATTGAAATACTGAATGGGAATTGAATTTCTCGTGTCGAGCTTAATGACTTGGATGATTTAATTTCATTCAAAAATAATAATTATGAAATTATATTACGATGTTTTTATGAAGAATTGGTTGAAAAATCTTCAAGTTTTCCAACAAAAGCAGATGGAAAAAAAAACTTTTAAAAATCTTTTATAAATTGAAATTTTTATTTGATTTTCGTCTCACCATGGTATGAAACTGTCTTTCAAATAAATGACAGAAATGTATTAGGAAAATAAAAATAATATATCAAAATTAAAAAGGCTGCTGAGATATTTAACTATACTGAACTAAATAATTTGTGATTTAAACTTTAATCTGGAATATGATTGAAATGTCACGTAAAAAGTCCTACTGGGATTGATTAGAATGATCGCAATATACAAGGTGGTTATAATTAAAGTCCAATTTTCAAATAGTCATAAAAGGAAAACTACTGGGCCAAATGTTATCAAACTTGGTAATAATTTAAAGGAGATCATAAAAATTTCTTTTCCGCCAAAAAAAAGAAAAAAAGTTCAAAAGCTCACCACCAGGGGTGAAATGGCGCTGTTTGAAATATTGTAGCAAAATAGAACATGAAGACACCGGTTTAAAATGTGTTTAATCGTTTCCAAAACTTGTTACAAAGCATGTTCAATGTGTGTTATCTCAAAAGCAACTGCTTATGGTGATATCTAAACAATTTGGCGGAACTGAAAGATGCGATACACCGACATGTGCGTAACATTCCTCCTGATATGCTAAGAGCTACTGTTGAGAATGCAGTAATGCGATTTAACTTGTTTTCAGAAAATAGTGAACGCCATCTGGTGGTGAGTTTTTGAGCTTTTTTGGTGATTCCCATGACCTCCTTTAAATTATTACCAAGTTGGATAGCATTTTGTCCAGTAGTTTTTCTTTTATGACCATTTGAAAGTGGAACTTTAATTATACCCACTCTGTACTTCGCTTGGCTTAATCATTGAATTCTTGGTGGCAGATAGATCAATTGATGTCTAAAATATTGTGTTAATAAGACCTTCAATCGGCGTCTCTCCTCACAGTACGTTTAAGTGAATGGGTATGAACCGAGCAAAGTGTTGATCAACAAGGATAAATTTACTACCACCGATTGACCATTTACATCTGTAAAGTGGTGTATTCGTACTTTGTCCAGTTGCAGTATGACGTCATTGCATATATTTTATATAATATGAAATGCGTCGAAATAAGTTACCCACCTTCAAAATTTGTGCACGAAATCATGCTAATGTTTCATTAAATTTCCAAACATTACATCCAGTTATAACAAGACTTTCAAAACTCATTTTCACCCCTTTTCTGAGTATAAGTTTCGATTCTTTCAGTTAAACTGAGAATTTCTTAAGAAAAGTCAGAAATAAAAAAATATATATATCATAAAACTGATGACACGAGTTGACAAATGTCTTTTCAGAATTTCTTTGAAATTTCTGTAATTGTTCATATATTTGTTCTAATGCACAAAACAACTCTTAAAAAAACGTTGGAAAAAAAACCAATTTGTTAAAAAATATTTTGATTACAAATTGAAATATCGATTTGTAACAAAATATACGATGACTTTTAATTTAATTATATTCAAATTCGTATACTTCAATTTCAAATTCTATTTGTTCTATCCTATATATATATATATATATATATAATATAATATAATATATGTGTATGTGTGTGTGTGTGTTTAATTTAAAATGCTTTAGCAGATGCTTGGACGAGAAGAAGAAACTTTTGAAATTTTAACTTCGATTTGTTTCATCCTGGGAGGCATAATTTGTAGAAGAAACATATATTTGTGTTAGAACATAGAATGATGTTAAAAAATGAGTCTGTCTACATCGCGACGCAAGAGCAAAAAGAGCCAGAAATTTTTCTCTTCAGTGATTTTAATATGTAATTTTGATAGGTTTTTTTTTGCCACGATTTGACTTAGTAAAGGAAATCTTGGGTATCTTTAAAAGAATGTTATAAGCCTTAAGATTTTTATCTCTTTACTTGAAGCGAGTGAAAATGCTGAAGTCTTCAGTTTTCTAGAACGCGTGTAGAGTTAATTAAATAGAAAAGTGGGAAATTGATCAAGAAATAAGGGACCATTTTAGAATGAAATTAATATGGGATAATTAAAGATAAATTAGTTAAAATTAGATTTTAATACATTCGCTGCCAGTAAAATTGATATATCCATCTTCAGAAGCCGAATTACAAGATAAAGCATATAACTTATCATAGTCGAGAGTCGTGCCAGAGCGTCGCCGACATACGAGGTAGTGTCATGCTGATGTGCCAGAGCGATAGTGGCAGCGTAGTGTTAAAATATCATTACATATGCTATTTACCATAGTGCTACATAAATAGATATTACTGCGTTCAAAGAATCCAGGAATTTATTTAATAATGGAAAAATGAACACAGGTAGAAACTATTAATTTACGATTTCTTTTGATGTAATTACCCTGGAGTGTTATGCGTACTTTCCATTACTCATACTAAGAAGTAAACCCAAATTGCAAAATTTCCTTTGCGTCTTCTTCCTTTGTCCGCTGTACTTCATCGGAATTTGAAAACTGTAGCTCTTCAAATAAATTCTTCATTTGAGATTCAAATCACATGGGCCCAGATCAGGGTACTATGCTGGCTGTAGAGTAGTTGTATAAAGCTGGTTGTAGACTTTTGATGTTTTGACAGGCAGTTTGGCACCAGGAGGGATCTGTGATTTTCATGACGAAGAAACGCGATTACACCTTCACCGCGAAGGGAAACTGTGAATACTTTCGATAGAGGACATATCTACGCATTCGAACTGTATGAAACTTGTTATGAGTTGTCAATTCCTGGTAATGTGTACTTATTATGACGCAATTCATTTAGAATTTGGAAGTGACGCAATTCATTTAGAATTTTTAAGAATATTTAAAAAACTGTTTGACAGAAGATAATTGAGTCTATGGGAAATAAAAGAATAATAAACTTTCTAATTATTATTTTTTAACCCTTTGCCCTCGAGAGGTAACTGATGGTCAAGACGGTGCATTATTTTGACGTTTTATTTACTTATTTTTCAATTTTGATTTTTAAAAATACCTACAGAATGGTAAAAAGATAGAGATTAATTTTTTCAGGGAAATTCAATTTGAAACAATTATATATATATTTCGAGCAATAAATTAAAAAAAACCTTGAATTAGGGGAATAATTTTGCATCGAATTACTTTTCCGAGTGCCAAGGGTTAAACTGCAAATGCTAATTTTTTAATTGAAAAACTTATTTTCTTCATGTAAAAAGGATTATATACTTTTAAAATTGAACTCTTAAAATTTAATTTTAAAATATAAATATGGGATTACTGCCTTCTGCTGCCTTTCCGAGTAATGGAGAATAAATATTTCAAATATCTAGTTTTTAAAGAAATATTATAAGCAAACTAAATACATTTTTTAACAAGTCTAACTATTAAAGAATAGTAAAATATCAATTAACTCTACCATTAGATGTTAAGTTGTCCTATAACTTAGTCTTCAAAATTCTTAAGGAATTTTAAGAAGAATGGTCTGAATCAACTTCTTGTACTGAACACTGCATTTCAGCACTGAAAAATGTACCTATTTATTTAGGTTCCGAATCTCTGCACCACCGTAATTAAATTTCTGGTAGAAGATTGAGCAACTGAAATGTGCGAGATCAAAACTGGTTACTAATTGCACTCGCAGAAACAATACTTAAGCAAAAATCAATCCCATAATTCTGCAAAAATTTTGCTTCGTTGTAATAATGGGTTATTATTTCCTTCCAGCTTGAAAATGCATTACAAACTGTAATTAGGTAAATTATCGAAAATGTTTTCAAAGGACTTTTCTCTTTTTGTGCTAAATTATTGTGTATCTGAATGTTAGCGTCCTTTCAAGATGTATAATTATCTTCACATATATGCCTAGAATTTAGTAGCCTACTTTTCGTAAAGATTCATCAGCTCTCATTGTTGACAAGACTTTGTGCATAACATGCGTGCTTGGTTCTAGTTGTACACGGATAGTAGTTTCATCACAATCTGGGAATGCACGATATATCATTCATCATTGCGGCATGACTAATCTTGCAGTTGGCATGTTGTCATTCGCGATTTATTACCATGGTAACATAGACATGTTCGTTTGTAATTATTCTTGTCATAACATGTGTTTTCAATTCACTCCCTCAAAAGCCTAGTTTTATCCTATCAATCTGAAGGTGCAATTAAACGTGTCAGAGAGAGAGAGAACCTATTGTTTAAGAATACAAACACATTCCCTCGCAAGAAGGTACTATCCTAGGCTCAGAATTACTGCTGATATCGATGATTGCATTAAATATTCATTTCCTATTACTGTAAGGGGTCATCTATTTGTTGCAAATTATTCAGCTTTGTACAACTGTCAATTGTTATTTATCTTTATAAAATAAATTTTAAATAATTTATAGGTAATTAATAAATGCACTAATTTTTGGTTGGATGTGGAGGAGAATTTTGCCTGAGCATTTTTGTTGAAATGATAAGTTCTTTAATTTATTAAATTTTTTCAAATTGTTTTATTTTTTGCCATTTTTTTCCTTTTTTTCCTTTTTATTTATATAGATCCGCATAAATTCGGTTGGGAAAAAAAACTGTGCAAAAGGGAAAAAAGGGATGTTTTGTTGAGATTGTAGAACGAAGAAATTAATTCATAAAATATCATCATAACTGTTTTCCTAAATAGTTTATTTTTATATTGATTTTTATTATTACATATATTTAATTGAAAACAGCATGCATTTTCTAAATTGATTATCCCTCTAGCATGCATTTTTTTAAAATGCTGCTTCGAGAAATGAAAATTAATTGGAATTCAAAACTATCCAAGTTTATAGAAGTATTCAAGAACGCTTTGAAGGTATCTTGAGAGGAGAAAATTGCTCTATATTAACGATTTTGACGGTGAATGTTAAAAGAAATTGTTAATTAAATGAGTTGGATTACGACTGTGTTAGTCAAAATATTTAAAATGTCACAAAAAAAATATAAGCAGAAGTTTTTTTCGATATAACTCATTTTTACATTTTCTTAAACTTTAAAAACTAATCAAACCTTTAAAAAGAAATATAAAATTTTAATGAAAAGTTTAGACATCATAAAGTTCAGGCATGTAACGCAACGTTAAATTTTTAAATTTAACATTTACTTTTATGTATGATAAGATAGGATAGATGGATAGATAAATGGTGGGACTCCTTTTCTTAATACATAAAACAATTAATGATTATGATATCGTGAGAAAACTCCTTTCTTAGTAGATAATCTTGAATGTAAGGAATTGTACTCGGACCATGAAAAAAAATACTTGTAGTTCGTTTTCAAAATATACTGAGTGTATTCTTTAAGCAGAATCCTGGTTAAAAGTTCACATTTTCTCTGTTCTTTACAGCCATGATTTACAAGGCAATTTATCTTCAGTATCAACTCAGAAAAGATATGTTTTGATGCATACAGCTTTCACTAATGCAATTTGGCATGTGAACAAAATTATTTTAACAGCCAACATATGAATAGAATACTACATTATTTTTGAATGGAGTGTCCCAAAATATTTGAAAGAGTAAAATATCAGAAGTCCAAGTAAAGTACGTAGTCTAAATGATAAATATACTAAGATCGTAAAACCTTTAAGAAAATATTTTAATCAAATTTCTCTCCTTCAGTTTCCATTTTGAACAATACATCTATCCCATATCTGTTGAAAGAAACCAAGCAGTAGGTTTTAATAAAATATTTTGATGACGCTCTAAAAATATTTTCCCTTAAAATGGCATGCGTTAATTTATGCAGAATAAATATTTTAATTTTTATAGTGAAATTAGAAGTGAAATATTGGAAGAATTATATTCACACAAAGCTGTAAAAATAAGTTTGGTTGTGACTTCTGAATTAGATCTTGACGATACATTAATTGCCCTGTTACTTAAAATCTCTCTACGTATATAATCAAAAATCAGTGCTTATCATGCTTTATCATCTTTCGATGTATTGCCACAGCAAGGTCCCAGAGTTGTCCTCGCTTGTGCATATTGCATTACAGGTTATAAATGATATTACAGGGAGATAAATCTGGTGAATTGAGGGATAATCAAGCGTAAGGATCGAAATACAACCAATGGATGTGTGCTGAATTGAATTTCCAGCAATTAGTCAGTTTTGCTTGCAAATTTCTCAAATTCAAATGTTTCATTAGAATCGGATTTACAGGCGATTTTGCTAAATTTAGTCCATGAACAATATTTACATCACATCGTGAAGTCTGTTTTTGCCCTATCCTTGGGTCTGTCTGAAATACTTGACTACTTCGAAATTATATTTTTAATCTATGTTATTTTCATAAAGAGCTCTCATTATTATATAAATTTTCTGAGTTTTTCTTGATTTGGTGTTCAGCCTTTATCCCTCTCCATTATGGAAAGAAGCGAAAGCAATTTTCGTACGTTTAATTAAATAGAATAAATAACAAGTTTTTAGAAAGTTTATCGACTGGCATATAATGCGTTATAAAGTACAGGATGCCGAGAGTTAGTCGATACTGATCAAGCCACATCGCAAAATCTAGCAAAACTATTTTCCTCAATCTCGGTGTTTCCATTTAATATTGAAATATATATGTTTAACTACAATGCAATGTTGTTTCCAGTGCATATCATCCTTCATATACATGCATTCGAAGTGGATAAACGAATTTTTTTTATCTTTAGTTGTTCTACTTTACATTATTAGAAGATAATTTGAAGCAAATGCAAGAATTCTTGGTTTTGAGTTAATCGTGCTGCATCTGAAAAACATCGAGAAAGTTCAAAGACACTTCAATCTTAAAGCAACGTATTTCGAATAGAAACCCTTTAATGATTGAAGCAAAAGAATCATACTTTTCATTTACTGAAGATTCACAGGTTTGGAGTGGAATCTTGTAACGAAACTGGTATTTTTACCAAGAATTAAATTTTGAATCTTTACTTAAAGAAAAAAAATGAATACATATATAACTGAATTTCTCAATGAATTATTGAACTACGTCTTGAATTGAAATCTCCGATATATCGATGTGTATAATTTTAGAAATAAATACCTTAAATCTTCACGTTTTCAATATTTTTTATAATTGCATCCGATTTATTATTACTCAAGTGATTTTGAAATATGCGGAATTCATCTAGGATAAATTAAACTCACAAACCAAGAATTTATAATTCTATTCACCATTTCACTGTCTTAGCATGTTTAGATTTGCATATTTTTCAAAATTCATTAAAAATTTCCCCATTAAGTAAGATGAATGTGGTTTTGATGTATGCAAAGGCCATCAAGGATTAGTTTAACCGCACTAACCAAGAGATTCTTGCATTTCTAATTCCATTCTCCACCTGCTTATTTCTTCAAAAGGATCTACCTTTTCCGGATGTTGCTCAAAGAACCTCGCCCTGAGCATTCCGAAGAAATAAATTTCATTTAGGGAGGTGTCACAGAAATAAACCCTTTCATAGCCGAAGTTGGGAAACTCTGAGTTAACTGTTCACTTCAGAATGGAGTGCGATGCGGAGTTTAATGAGAAAGAGCTTAGAGCTCTTTGGCAACAGTAATGAATGAGTTCGATCGGCTTTTCTGACATGAGTTAGAGGCATTGTCGTCGGTCAGCCACGGCAAGAATCTGTCCCTGCCCTTATCTAATCGCATCAGGACTTTCATCCATAACGAACTTGCGACCCCCTCCTTGTTCTTAGGGCCCGAATCGGCTCCTCACCCCGAGATGTTACTTTGTTCTATTAATTGTATACACCACCCCGTTTCAAACTTTTAAATTAGCAATCCGTCCCCTTCCGCTTCTTCAGTCTTACGCTATTAACAATTTCCTTGACGCTTGACATGCAATTTACGGAATGGAAAAAGAAGTGACTTCAAGTGGTTGGAGGGGGTTGAATTGGATGTGAATGGTGCGAGTGATAGCGATGATTGATCGGAACGTTTACCTTTGATTTTCATTACTTTTTGAAAGTTCTCCCCCTCCACGAAAATAGAGTTTTCAAAACTTGCCTATTATTTTAAAGAGTCAAAAAGAGTTTTTGAGGTTTTGGATAGCTCTTATTTTTGAAATTCTGGAACGGATTCTATTTTGTTCTTAAATATATTTTCTTTCGCTTAAATATATTTACTTTATTTTTAATTATCTTTACTTTCTTTAAAATTTTTCATTTTATTTAACTTAAGTTTATAAAAATGCAAAGGCGAATAAGTATATAAAATTTAAGTTTACTTAATATATCTTAAGTTTATTAAGGTTATAAAGGTAGTTAAGTTTATAAATGTTTTTAAATCATTTTTTCATTCTCATCCAGATAATACAGTTATGAAATTTTGTGTTTTCTATTGTATTCGCGATGACAATACCCATTATATAATTTCAGTATTATAGAAGAATTAAAAGATTTAATTAACTTTTGTTCTCGCACGAAAAGGGCAATTTAATAATGAATTTGAGAAAAATTTATATAAATATCACACAATATTTAAATAAATGTATAATGTATTAAGGTGGAAACTTTTTAAAAGTTAATACAATGGTAAAATTGTGTTTTTAAAAACCTTTTTTGTTAAAATTATTTGTTTTTGGAAATGGAATTTTTTAATATCTTGTCAGTTGCATTGTAGCGTCGATAAGAGCCATCAACTTCTAAATTTCTGAAATTCTATTATGGACTTCCATCTATGTATTTATACTTAGAAAACATTATTTATTTTTCCATTAGACTTTTTGCATGGAAGCGTTAAAATTACTGAAAATAAGCACAAGATCATCAATTTTCGTTATCCTTTTTTCCAGGGAATGGAATGTCTTACACTCTTGATTAATTTTCAGAAATCGCGCCAGTGATAGGCTCTTAAACGTTGCTCACGGACTCTTCAATGTACCAAATCTCCAAAACTTGCAAACTAGTTAATTTTAAACTTTATTTTTAGTTGATTTAAACCTAAATTTATTCAATTGAATTTTTTTTTGTTCATTCATGCTTTTTTACTTTTAAGGAATCGATAAGAGATATTGGTCTATTTTATAATTCGAAACAACTTTCAAATTTTCAAAAAGCCTTATCTAGATTTATTCATAAAATTAAAGAGGAAATATTTTTCAATTGCTTTCCTACAGAAGGAAGTAAAATTGATTTAAATCATTGCAACGTTTAATGCGGAGCTTTCTTAGAGTTGAATAAAAAAAAGATCATGTATTTTTTTAAGTATCACCGAAATATATTTTATTTTAAATGATTGATTGAATTCAATGAACAACCTCTACTTGTATCGGATTTATGAAGAAGCATGATTGATTGAAATCAAATATTATGTGTATTTGTTAATAATACTTCATGTGTATTTTTAATGTTTTTATTTAAATAAATCTGTCCGTTAATGAATCAAAATCAATATGAAAATGAGTTGGCGAAAATTTACTATAAAGAACAGGTAAAACGAATATAATATACAATTTTAAGTATCGTGTTCAAAATATTTTTATCTAAATTGCTGAAAATCTAATTAAAACAATTTTATAATAAGCGGAATAGTTACAAAGTCTTTCTCTTATTACAAATCAATATTGTAAAACAGACCCTATTATAATTTGACATATGGTTGTTATTGGTGATTCATTATTTAAAAAGACACACACATCAGTTATATTCAATGTAGCTCTAAGAATGTTAAGGCTGTATTCCAGTTTTCTCCACGTCAGCCAACTTTTCGGCTGTCACATTACACACACAGCATCTATGACACTAACTTTGAGCGTAGCAGTATCTTACACTGGCGTTGTAAAACACTTTGTCCTTTATGTAATCTCAAAATTCTTATTGAGCAGTAATAGTCGATTTGAATTCATGGAACAAAAGTATTGTTTTGCAAATCCCGGGTTCTTCACCGTTCCTTTACAATAGTGCCTTAAGCCTATCCTCCTGTTTCTTTCATAAAGTAGAAATGGTAGAAGGTTTAGTCCACTTGCGCAACTACGGATTTCACACATTTAAATATATAAATAAATATTTCTAATGATTCTAGATTTTACATTATACATCAAATGCTAATAATAATAAAAGATATGCTAAAAAATGCACTTACATCAAAGATTACAAGCATGCTTCAAAATGTTTAGCCAAAATAGCCCTAGTGTTGCTTCAAAAGGGATGTTAATTAACTAAACCAAACCAATCAATGTTTAGAATTGAAATTCATGTTAGCTTGGATATTCTCCATGTTAACAAGGATAATGTAATAAAATGGTTATTATGTACATAAACAAAAGGCTAACCTTCTTCAGCATCGTGTTACAACCTTTTCATTCTGATATTTTTCCGAGGTGTTGATTTCCCATTGGTGTGGTGGGGAAATCTGGGGAGGAGCTGAAGGCTAAGGTGTTGTCTTCGTCATCCGACCACGGTTCAAAATTACGTTCGTTCTCAAATAGCCCTAATGTTGCTTTAAATCACACCTTTAATATAATTAAACTAAACCTAGGAATAGATTGACATTCTGGGCAATCATTTGAATAGCAATTCATTGTATACCGGAAAATTCATTTAAAAGTATTTTATGAATAATGTATTATTATCATTAAAAAATCGTAGATACATGACTAATGATAGATATACTAGATGTATAGAATTGTTTGATTCATTATTTTGAGAGGGAACTTTTAACAGCGTAAATTAAAGATATCGATATGTAGAATTAAAGAATAATCTACTAATCAATATTTAGTGAGCATTGTCTATTTTAAATGTATTAACTAATATTAATTACTGCAGAATCATTTGAAGTTCACCTCTTGCATCAATGTTAGACAGGAATAAGTCGCAAGTTTTATATTATAAGCATGTTTTAAAAATATTCAAAGTTAAACAATGCTATTGTAATAAACAGACGCATTACGGTTTGCTACTTAGGAATGATTAAAACTGTTTAACAATTCACTCAAATTTTTAACGCATGATTTCACAATCAAATTGATTAAAAAGTTTTGGAATATTAAGTTTGTATAGACTTCCTCGATTATAAATTTTATACAATCTGTGAAACTATATGCCAATAACATACTATTACATTTCGTTTAGACATTTAAATGCAGACATTTTAATCAGTTAATCTTGAGAGCTTTGAGAACTCAGACATTGGGAATTTTTTTCTAAATTAATTGCCTCTCTTTGACTGAAAGTTGATTCTAGTTGTAAACAAAATTTCATTAAAAACTTCTGTATTAAGTAAAGCATGCAAAATGACAAAGAAAATTAATATTTGTATGAAAATAGCTGGTTAATATATATACTTTTTATCATTTTGAGAATTACATTTATTTACTATATGCTGTGGAAATGTAGCTTAAGACAAGCCTATTATTTTAAGAAAATATCCAGAAAAATAAATTTCTAAAAATAATTCTTATATGAAATTTGCATTCATTTCTAAGTGAAGTTTTAAGGAGAAGTTTATAAGTAGTTATTTTCTATTTTTTACAATATTATTATTTATTTTACTTTATAGAATTAATTAAGTGAAAATCTGAAGTAAAATATTTCCCCTTTGTGATTTCTATTATGGCAAAACAGGGATAGTAATTTTTAGAAAATATTTTTTCTCGGTTTATCGTTTTAGGAATTAGACGAAATTGTGACTTATAAGGTACCACAAAACTTCTACTGCACCCAGCTGTTAGGCATTCAGATTGATTGAATCATCAGAACACCACGACATCATAGGCGAGAACCATGGTTAAGTCCAAAGGGGCATTACCGGCCACGGAACAGCATTCCCGTAAGAGGCACATACCAGACTTACGAGGCAGTAAAATTAGCTGCAAGTGTTTAATATAAGCAATCAACCCACCAACCAATCAACAAACCATACGAAATGAAACTGATATGGTTAAAGATAGCGTTATTTTATCTCATTGAAGTATAGTATCCTTATAGACGGATTACTTTTAACTTCCTTAGAAATTATTTCGATTAATGCCTGAATGATGATTTCAAAGCACTAACTTTTCATTTAAGTAACAGTTACACAAAACATAATGATGTCATTCATTTCTTTATTAATGTTAAAGGTTCACAATATACCAGATGGTTGCAAGTTATACAATGTAAAAAAGAAACAAATTTCAACTTTTCACAATGCGAATTTAAAATTCGGTGTACACCATTGTTTTGATTCTAGATTTTAAGCGTCCTATATGCACTAATGACTTTTATATAATTGGGAAAAAATAAGTCAACAATTGCGATCTGCCATTGAAAGAAAAGGAATAGATTTATAAGATGAAGGAAAAAAAAAGCTTTTCTTATTTTAAATAACCAACAGTGTTATGAGGCTAGTTAGCAGATGTTTTTTCTGATTTTCATAAAAAGATTTCTAGCATCGGACGCAGTACATTAATAAGGACTGGTGATTACAGTTTGAATTTATTACTGTGAATAATTTCATTTCAAATAAAAGGGCGGTGGTCTTCTGTATTTCTGCGGTCATTAATTGAATTGCAGCAATAAAACTGTCTTCATCAAATGACTCATAAATTCTGACAAAAATCAGCTCTCAACACGCACATCATTTGTCTGGACAATTCTTGTCACTTTCTGAAAAGATCTGTAAATCTTTGCTTTAAGGCTGAGTATAGTAATATTTGGAAATTTCACCTCAAAGCTTTGGATAATCAGCGAGAAAAAACATTTAGAAATATATTTTTTATTATATGCTTCTTTTTATTTATATTTGAGAGGGAAATATCAAAATAACTTCAAAATATAACCATACTGCAACTTGAATGCACATCAATTTATAGTAAATTTTAATATCAACTTTTATTTTGTATACTTTACAAAACCGTTTTCCATATTATTTTGTATATTTTCCTTAAATATTTATCAACGCATCTAAGAAAAGTTTAAAAGCAATCTAGGAGAAAATTGTTTGAACCTACCTGATCTAAGGTTGTGTTACGTATAATTGTTCGACTAAAGATTATTTTTTAGCTGTTTTATAATCAGGTGTAATAGATTAAATTCGCATTTTTCTAGTGAAGCGGAAAATAAGAGGAAAATTTTTCCTTTAGCCTGGATTTATCTCTAATAATTTTAAAAATTTAGCGAGAAAATTGGAAATACCGGGAGTATAGGGAATAAGGTAAACAATTCTTCTCCGTTAGTTTTGAAGTCTTGTAGCAAGTTTTGCACTTTTAAAATATCATAATCTATAGTATTTAATACTTTATTTTAAATGTTAACGAATATTTAAAAGATAGATAAGGTAAAATTCGACATAGATAGTCACCTTGCAAGTTATAAATGTATATAATGAATTACTAAAGAGAATTTTAAGGAAAATGGTTTATTAAGTTATCGAATTAAAAAACATCGAGTAAATAATAAATATTTCTTTCAGTAAAAAAAAAATTAGGATGTATCAAAGTATACTCTCTTTTTGAATTTTTTTCAAGATCTCAAAAGATCGCTTGCAAACTTAAAAAATATATCAGAGATACAGAAACAAGTCATTTTTACGACATAACATGGGGGCGGCGTAAGTACCAAAAATCAATCTCTACTGGGGCTCTTTGCCAGAGAATTAAATAAAAGAAAACGGTATACATAAGATACGAAACGCAGGTTTAATGAAATCCAAATTCCCAATAGCACTTTAATACAATGGCATGAATAACAACATAAGAAACGTGTATAGCTTTAGAGAGCATGTGCTTTGAACTCCAAACGTTTGATGCAGCATCCTGCTTACCATTACATTTGTCATGGTGATATGACTTGCAATGTGTTTGTGCTTTTATGAATTCGTAATTTATTAAATCTGTGTTTTACATTTTATCTATTATATAATTCTTTTTCTACCTAATTATCAGTTTCTTTTTGTTCCATTTCTTTCTAAAATTAAACTTATGTTCCTCCAAACGCATATATAATTTGGATTTTCGTAATTTTTCTTGTTTGACTGTTTTTTCTTTTACATATAAAAAAAATTAAAAAAAAAACAATTTCTTACACGAAAGATTTTCATTAGATTATAAATAGCTTTATTTAAATTAACTTCTAGCTATTGTTCTCGGAAAAAATAAGAATATTCACATGAGATCGTACTTGGTAATAAATAAGGATATTTAAGACTTTTTTGGGTTTGAAAGGTTTTTAAAACATTGTTGATTATTGTAGGATCATCTAATTTTAATTTTTTAGGCCATGTAATGTATGTAGTAAATCAGAAACTTTGTATTCAGAATAAAAATAAAGCGTGAATATTTATATGTACTGTCAGAGAAATTGATTGACTCTGAATAAGAATTGTTGATTTTTCTCTGGATTCTTGCTTTATAAAATGATAGTATATCCATCTTGAGAATATAACTAATATTTCTTATCTATAATTCTTTAAGAACAAACAAATGCTTAGAACAAGAATATTTTGCAATTGTACTGATATACTTACAGGTGTAATTTGTTAAAAATGCTTCTTCGGAAAGGTAACTGATATTAGATTTTCACCATAAATTTTTGGCGCTTTTCGGACCTGGCAATCAATTCTGTAACAATTAAATAATGAATTTTACTGGTATATTTCGTTTTCATTAACGTAAGCTATTCTAATTCCGTTACCGTGAAATAAACTTTGAAAAAGTTTTTCACTTTGCTTTTCTATTCCAACGTATTTTGGCATAACAGTATATAATCTTAACTGAAGAAACCAATTTACAAAATAAAGACAATTATGAAAGAGTTGAATAGTATTTACACTCGTAGCAACTCATGAATGCCATTTTAAAATGATTTCTTGAATAGATAGTTTTTATCTGATAGTCTTATGAATATATACCAGATAATACCGTTAACTTCAAAAAATATTATCCATGTATTTTGCTGGCATACTTTGCATGTGATTTTGAAACGTAGAACTAATTTCCAACAGGATTAAAAAATTATGAAATAATTGAATTTTAATGAGTTTTTTTTCTAAATCGCTATTATGAGGCTCACATGTACAACTGCATGATAAAATAATCATGGAAATGTAGATTGTTCTTTGAAATCAAGATTATAACTTCGGAGAGGATTTTGTAAATAATTTAAGACTGCATGCAATGGCTGTTTTTTTAACTTCCAAAGCTCTTGGACCTAACTGATGAGATTGCTTATCTGAAACTGCATTTTCGCTTATTAAAATTTCTGAAAGAAGTGTAATGAATTCTATATATTACTAAAAAATTTGGATCCAAGCAATGCCACTACGGTTTAGTTATTTATAATTATATTTTATTTCTTCTGTATCTAAAATGAAGGATTATTTACATAAAGATCATTTACATAATATGCAAATGTTATATTTTGTTTTTAATGAGAGTGAAAGAAAAATAGCGATTCTTTTTTACTCCTACTTCTGCTGGAGACGAGCATATTCAGAGTATAAAAATTAGTCATTGCATATATAAGTAACATAATTTTGGCATATGTATGGCCGAAGGAAGACAGATTTGGAATTAAATTAATTTTTTATTAGGAGAGTATTATTTGCACAATTATATAATCGGTGAAAAAAATGCAACCTTTCACTCCTGGACAAAAGCAGTATACGAGAGAAGTTTTTCCCTTCGCATTTTTATTAAGATATTCTTTTAGATGTTTCTTTGACTCCTTTCGAATTAGGAAAGGGAGTCTTGGGTATCTTTGAAAGAAATATATGGACATTAGGAATTTTTATCTTTTCGTTCGGAGCGTGAGAAAGTGCAATGGTAAGCTATTTTTTTAGAGTGAGTCTTAGAAATAATTTAAAAAGTTGAATTTGAATCGGAAAATAAGAGAAAATTCTAAAATAAAGTAAAATGGGCTAATTTGATTTAAAAAAGGAAATTAATCAGTATCTAAATTAGATTAATAAATATCATTACTTATGTGAGTTTGATACATAGTAAGGTAATGTCGATTTGTTTTAAATCAAATAATTAGTCTGTTATAAAAAGCTTATAAGTAATAGATCGTGAGATAACAAGCAACGCCAATTTTTTAATTCTTTAAATTTTATAGTAAGAAGAAGAAAAAGGAAATTTTGAAAACAATAATTAATTCTGATATTTTATCATATTTGATATGAATAGGAGATCATATGTCCACATTAATGAGACAGAAAGTCTGAAATATTCGTCATTGATTACGAAAAATCCAATTTCTTCTCTCTTATTTAAACTAGATTAATAAATATTATTGCATATAATAATATTTATTAATACTAAACCGATAAGTGAAGTTGCTTATTAAGCGAAGAGATGATAAATTCATATGGCAAATTTATTTTTAGCCTTCGAAGAATTACTAAATATCTGAGTATTTAAAACCAAAGCAAAAATTCAAATTTGTTGCAATTATTATCTCATTTATTTACAAAATGTGAAATACAATATTTGAACTACCATGGGTATTTTGAGGCCTTTCTTAGTAATTTTTAATTGTATTCATAAATTTTTATTTTCAAATTATATCTTAAACATTTAAATCCAATCTATGACACATTTTATGAGTATTAGAGAGCCCCCCTCGCTCCCCCCGAATGAAACAAAAACTAATAAATTGAATCTTGAACGACCCCAATCTCATAAAATGAAGTTACTTATTAAAAGCTGCAAGATAAGTGTAGCATTTTAATGATAGGTGAGCACTCGGCAGTTACAAAACTTGAGCGGAAGTTTCTATAATCCTCATTGATTTCCCTTGGCATTTCTTCGAGGGAAACAGTTTATTAAATGGCGGTCATTTTTCTTCAAAATTTTCAATGAAGAAAAATTAGAAAGAGAAACTACATCAAACAAAATCTCAGTCATAATTACCTTAGATAAGAAAGACACCTTTCGAAAGGATCAATAAACTTCCCTTTACTTTGTTTTCCTACGCAATAGAAGGATTCAATAAAGCCAATGCAATTACAGATTTAGCTTTGGAATGTGGAATTTGTTAGTTCCGCGAATTCCTCCAATTCCCTTGGCTCATCGATTAGAATTATTGTTAAACAAAGGTTGTTCAGCAAGAATGCCTCTTCGAAGTTTATTTTTATGAAACTTGTAGTTGTAGTTAACAGTGCGAGAGTGGAAGTATTTTGGGGTTATGTAATTGCTGTTTCGATTTTTTACTGCGAGAACATCCATAAAAATTTTATTTGCTTTCCATATCTGTAATTAAGAGTAAAAACTCTCCGAGTTTCAAAAAGGCATGTTTCTTATTATTTTGCATAATGTTTCTTTTGAAATTTTTTTGGAGTATTTGAGCAATCGAAAATTTTTGTGGAAATTTCACTTGCAAAAAACAGATCTTACATTCATTATTTATTTCTAAGTATGCATAAATTTGTAAGCATTCATATTTGTAAGGGTGCTCATCAAATAAGTCTGTGTTTTTACGATTTGATTTCTAGAAAATTAGTTTTTTCAATAACATTTCTAAAGAGAAACAAACAATTGATAATATGGTTTCAGCAGTACCACAATGGCGGGCATATTTGACAGCAGAAGCAAGAAATTGTGGAATACCCATTTAAAAAAAATTAGCATTTCAAACAAATCGGAATTTATGATTTAAAGAATGATGATTATAATTATTGGAATTCTTAAAAACTAATTCTTTTTCAAGTTTGTTGATTCTAAGCTTAACATGGAATTGAATTTTATTCTAAATGTTTTCTTGTTTGCAAATATGTAGGGTCGGTCTTACTTTAAACTCTTATTACGAGGCATAAAATTAGCATTTTATTGTAATATAAGTACAAAAAAATGAAAGATAAATAATCAACATGAGGAATCTTTTCTTCCATCTCCAGTGGATCGACTGCACAAGATTTTCGAGCTATGAAGTTGATGCAGTTTAAGCTGTCAGGTCTAGCACTTTCATGCTAGAGAAGAGCTCTATCATGAAACATCTCCATCCATTCTCAAAATCCACCAATTAGAGCTCAGTATATAAAGTCTAGCCAATTACGAGGCATCAAATTAGCATTTTGTTGCAATA
This sequence comes from Argiope aurantia, assembly GCA_026543865.1. Classification (NCBI taxonomy): domain Eukaryota; kingdom Metazoa; phylum Arthropoda; class Arachnida; order Araneae; family Araneidae; genus Argiope; species Argiope aurantia. The sequence goes on along the minus strand of JAPMOR010047542.1, from coordinate 788,440 downwards.
TAAGTACAAAAATAGAAAAGAAAAACGAAAGTCATATGCCCAACATGGGGAATCTTTTCTTCCATCTCCAGTGGATCGACGGCACAAGATTCAGACTATGAGATATATGCGGTTTAAAGCTGTCAGGTCTATCATTGTATTGTGGAGAAGAGCTCTCCATCCATTCTCCAAATCCTCCAATTAGAGCACAGTATATTCAGTCTAATTGTGTACAGTACAAGTGTACATGAAACAGATTGGCTATGATCTGTTTTTGAATTAAGGGAATGACCTGCTCAGTATTCCAAAGATTATTAACCACAAATCAAAAGATTTATTCAACCTAGACCATATACATTTTTCAAAACATTCTTATTTAATGCATACGTCAGTGCATTTTTGAACCAACGTGGCTATTTGATCCACATCAAAACATTATTTCTCATTAACTGGATTACATATGAATTCTTTCTTATCATGGCATGTCACTATTCGTTAGAGAAACCGAAAATTGATGGATTTTCAGCAATAGTCCAATATCCTTAGTCGTACACATATATTGTACAGCATTGTATGATATTAGACAATATTAAAAATATTTTATAATACTGTTTAATAGTAAACGATATACTATCACACAGTATTGTATAACACTGTGCAACAGGATGTGCTACCTGGGATATTTCCACTCGATGATTTGCGAGATCATTATGAGATGAACCTTTCTAGATTCCTCGTTTCTTTTCTGCGATTGAAGTAATGCTCGACTTACAGTCCTGATCATTTAGTTATCGAAGGTGAAAGCTCCATTTTCAATAAAATTGTTTATTATTACAAGATTGTGTTCATTAGATTAATTGTCATCTACAATAAATAAATTATTAAAAATTATACTTGCAAATTATTGAGAAATATTAATTTACTAATAAAGGATAATCACTTGAATAGCTTCAGTCTTATTTCCGTAAATTAGCACCGAAAAATAATACTTGCATAACTAACTACCTTTTACCTTTGTCAATTCAAAAATTCTATTTGATGTGGAAGAATTATATAAAACCTTCAGGTGATTTTAATTCATATTATTTGCATAACTTGAATTAAATCCTAACTGTTAGATTGCTTACCTGAATTGTAAACATCAGGAGATAAGATGCCATAGACCTTTTCTAGTGTGTTAAAATCTGGGCAGAGCAAGGATCACTTTAAAAAAATGAATATTTTGAAGAACAAATCACTGTTTAGCCACCTTTATGGTATATATTGCCTCCTTTTATTGTTTCAAAATTATAAATAATTGGCTGAAATGAGGATTAAATCTTTTGTATGTTTCATAACCTAAATAAGAAAAATTGACGATGTTTTTCTATCATACAAAATAATAATATCGGGAACATTTAGAGTAACATCACGAATTACGACGCGATTAGCTTTATTCTTCTTTAAATATTATTAATAACTTTTTTTGCCTAGCATATATGTCCTTTTATTTAATAGAGCTTTCAAATCAGGAAAATAGGTAAGGAAATACAAAATCAATGATATGTGTGTTTACTGTGCATTCAAATTCTTGGCCGTTCAGATTTATTTGTCAACAATTTTAATTTCTTTATGAAATCTATGATTCTTTTAATTTTTATTGATCCTTGATAGCAGTCATGTTAGTTGGATAAAAACGCATCGTGTTTTTAAAGGTGAATATTAAAATATTACTGCATATTTATGCTAGCAAGGTATTCAAAATTTTGATGACCACCCAGTGTCACAAATTTGTAATTTGTTAGCTCCGTGGTATGCTTTTCTCATTAAATTTTTATTCGCATAACAATAAATTAATACAGCAGTCAAGAAAATTTTGTTTAAGCCAAGAAAATAGATGTTATACAAGAATTCATTAGCGCCATAAAACTTAACACTTATGATTATGCAGTAAAATAACATGTTATGATTATTTTAATTTTCTTTTCATCTGCACAAGAATTTAAAAATTCTTATTTATAAAAATAAAACTTTATTCCATTTTAACCTTTTTAAGTAGCTATTTTTTTAGTTTTTAAAAAAAATGCTTTTAATGAGTATGTTCATGTTTTCAGGAAAATCTTTATTTGATAAATGTAGCTCTCAAAGAAAGGTTTTGTATTATAATTAGGTATACTACATTGAATTTGAGAAAAGTGTTTTTTTGGAGGCTTGAAGTAATAATTTGAATGGAGGGATATAAAGGGGAAAGGCAAAGTAGTTGTAAAAGCTAATATTGCATTCTGAATAAAAATTGAGAAGTGTTCTGCCTTCAGGTGGCTATTATACTAACTTTACTTCACTCTATGTTAAATACAGTCTCTGTCCCATAAAAATAGTAGCAAGTGATTATATAAAAGGGAATTATAGAATGCAGTTATAAGTTACGTTGTAATGAAAAAATAGGAAGCCTTCAATGGAAACCAGTGTTCTATGACATAAGTCGTTTGTTTTAAAACATCTTTGCATTTTTAGTTTGAACAAATTATTACGAATTATAACTTTTTCTTTAATTTCAGCACCTTATCGAAATCAGCCGTTTTTATTTCAGTTTAGTATAATTCTTCTTTTCGAAGTAATGTAAGCAAAAATAGAGAAATGGTAACAAATATCGAGAATAGAAAGAGAAGGAAAATATCGAGAATAGAAAGAGAAAAGATTCAAAGAAAGATCGAGTTACGATGGATCAGTCTTTGACGGGCGAAAAAAAAAAAGACGCAGAAAGATATAATTACCTTAGTTAGAAAATAAGTTAAACAAAATGGCCATATCAAGAATCTGGAAACGTGCTTCCGAAAATAGTTTTCAAGGAAAATGTTATGCTAATGCTGATTCTTTGAAAAAAAAGTATGGACATAAATATAAAGATTATGGACAAGAAAAACTTACTCCTCTATCAAAAGAGTTACCATAAGATCAGCAATTCACGCCACTAAAATTTCCAAATTTACTTTATTTCGAATTTTGAAGAAAGGAAAATACATTAACCGAGCTTCAAGCACCATCAAATCATTTCTTACAGAAAAAATAAAAAAATGTAACTTCGCTAAGAAAGCAGCCAAGGTTTCCTACTTACAACTTTAAAATACAGTAATGAAATAATTGAAGGTTCCAGAAAATAACTTAACATTCAAAATAAAAATTGGTAGTAATATTCTCTATTTATTGTTTTAGTTTTTTGCTAAAAGATGTTGCTTTCTTTATTTTCTTTTGCTATTATTTGGAGCAAATTAAATTAATCAATTGCTGCTATTATTATCGAACAGAGAAAGTATTTAGTTTCATCTGACCTTGTTTGCTATTTTTTTCCTTGGAATAGAACATCCCTTTTATATTAGAATGTGTTGGAGCAAGATTTGGTATTTATATACAGTTTTGATGCAAGGATAATAAATTGAATTCCATTCGCAGTTTTGATTCATCGTCATTAACTTAGCGAGAGCAAGTAGCACCTGAAGCGAAATGTGGCTTTTTGTTCTCAATTGTCATCAGTGGCTTAGGAAAGTGCATTTACCTCGGCGTATGTTATTTTTTCGCCTTACCGTCATACTTGGAGAGGTGGAATTTAACAATATGAGATTATAAGGGTACATTTGCTCTCCCTTGTCGTTATTGTAAATTAGCTTTCTGTTAAGTGCCGATAGGAAAATCGAATCAAGTTCGAAGTTTCCACAAAGGTCTCGAGAAAGCACTCGCAGTATGAAAAAATACACCTCTGAATATTTGATTTTAAATTGTTGCATTAGCGCTGTAATGATTTCTCTCAACGGTGGTTGATTTGATCTAACGTTTGATAAAGGTATATGAGTTTGTTTTAAGATCACATAGTCGCTTTCATTTGTTTAGCTGATTTCATTTTTTATTTATAGTCTTCATATACATTAAACTCTTTTGACTACTTGCGAGACGTAAATATTTCACTAACATTAAAGAAATTTTTTATAGTCCTCAATAAAAGTTGTCTTTTTTTTTTTTTTTTGGCGTTATTCGACCATCGTTCTAACCTTCGGTTTGAAGAAAAAAGTTTTGAACAAATATGCCATATTCAGAAACTATTATTTTCACTTGCGTTGAAAACGAGAAGATTTTTTAAAAATATTCTCATTTAAAGGATTAGATGAGAAGTCACTCGCAAGAATTCTAAAATTATGCTTTCAAGGTTACGTTTGCGTTGACCTAGTGGTAAGATCTCGACTTCCGGACCGGAGGGCTCATGGTTGAAAACCCGATCCCACCTATGTACCACCCTGTAAATGAGTCTGGTGCATGTTAAATATATTGGGCTAAAACAGGCATCAAATCTCGAAATTATGTCACAAAAATAGGAAAAGCAGTCAACCTCAACATCTGACCACGGTTTAAAATTACAAAATCTATTCTAAAATAACCTACAAATTTAAAATTCAAGCTATCAATTAAAAAAGCATTATAATTAAAGAAAGTAGATTGATGAAATTATTGAAAATGGAAAAAAGAAAATTTGCCATAAAATGGATTAAAATATGTTATAAATATTGAAACGTTTTTATACTTTTTAAATTCCAAAATTTGCTGGAAATATAGCAAATATTAGAAGTGTTAGTGAAAAATCTAATGCTGATATCAAAAACGAAATGCCATTAATTTCCAGGATCATTATTCGTCCAGATATTCAAAACAAGAAAATGTAAGGAAAACAGTTTTATCGGACTATTTGATTTATAGCTCTGTTTGTTCAATGGTCGCCTAAATGACGTGCAAGTGTCCTTTACACCTCATTGATTTCCCAAATCTATTAGTCTATGTATTCTGTATCATCTTCAAATAACACGCCATCTTTCACTTCTAATGTGTTTATCCAATACAATTTTATATCTCATTGCATAAATAATTTCTTTTATCGTGAACATTCAGAAATAGGGCAATCTCTTTGCTTCAATTTCTTTAGTGGATTGACGCAATCAATGAAATGATGTTTCTAGTCAAAGAAATGAATACTATTTATTTTCGTTCATTATTCAGCGCGATATCTATCTGCGTTATTATTTACACTTCATTTGCAGATTTAATGGGCATGACATTTTTTTTAAAGTTTTTGTGAAGGTTTCGCTTTATTCTCTGATTTGATTTTCTTGGAAGAGTCTCTCGGTAATGCAAACGAATTCTCTTTTTCTGAATTGGATTTTGAATCAAATCAAAAACTTTTCTTGGATTGAATTTTGAGAGAAAATCGAGAAGAACTGTATTGTACGTCTACTTTAATGTCATTAGTATAATGATCAGCAACTTGTGATATGACAATTTCAAATAAATAACGATGATGAAGCAGTTCGTATTATTACATTTTTGTTGATGGTATTGCTGCAGAAATTTAATGCCTTTAAAAATAAATTTTATGTGAACGAGTGCGAATTATCATAAAATTTCCTATAGTGTTACAAACATACTATCCTTGGAGAGAATTATAATAATTAGGATTTATTGTCAGACCCTTTTTTATCTTCTAAAGTGAAAACTCTAAAGCATCTTTAAATTGAGATATTTCAAGTTGACTGCATTAATGTAGCCAATTCATATTGCATCCACGTTAGATGAAAAATTTAACTGTGGATGCCATCTAACATACTTCTTTTAAACAATAATGGAAGAGCAAATTGCAGAAGGTAGCAAAAATATATAATAATTGTTCAGTGTGAGTATCCTTAGTCACATGGGTTATTTCCCAAACATTTGTCTATTTCCTGATCATGAGAAGCGCCCTCTATGGAAATGCTTCTCATGATAAAGAAGTGGACCGTTTGCTGAGTTTTTTCATAGTTGCTGACAAATTGAAAGATATGACAAAGTTATCGGAATATCCCAATGAAATAGAATCAAGAATTGATGTATTATTAAATGGAACTACGATTAATATACACTAGTGCCTGATGTTAATATGCTTGCACACGCGTTTTGACCTAAACAGTTACGTGTTTCATTAACATGTGAAAAATTCTCAACGAAATGCTTCTCATATAAAGAAATAAGTTTCAGATCGCTCAGTTTCTTCAGAATTGCTGACAAAAGAATGGTTAAAAGACAGTTTCCGGCATTCCCTATGAAATAAAGATTTAAGAAATGATATAATTAAATGGCCATTACCTTAATATACACTAGCACTTGATGTTAATGCATTTGTACATTATTCTGGGCCTCGTACAATATCCAAACAGTTGTCTGTTCCATTATCATGTCAATTAGGTATTCTCTATAGAAATACTTCCCGCAATAAAGAAATGAACAGTTAGTTCAGTTTGTTCACAACTGCTGACAAAAGAGAGTTAAGACAGTTATGGGCATATTATGATGAAATAAAGACTCAAGAAGAGATGTTATAATTATTAAATGGTCATTGCACTTGATAGGACCCAGTAGCTCTCGGTGTTGATACAATGATGTAACTTATGCACATACTATCATTGATCATGGATAATATCCAAACAACATTCCATTTCATTATATGAAATATGCTTTATGAGAATGCTTCACTTGATAGCGATTTGAACAATGTGTTCATTGAACAAATTGGAAGTGCTAAGGCCCTTTTCGGTACATTCTCATACAATAAGGACCAAAGAAATAATATTATGATGATTAAATTGCCACTTATAGGCGCTTGATGCTTATAACTTCAATAATTTTTGAATGCTAGCATGATGCTACTTGGTACAGATCCCTGCCAGGCTTGAAGGTCCCTGCAACTGCAATTATATTCTTGTTCTGTTATCTGATAATATTTCGATGAATTAGTCCCTTAATCTTGTAGTCTTCCTATAGGAGTCTACCTAACTTTTGCAATGAAATTTCTTCAATTCTTCACCGATCATGGTCCCTAGAACCCAAAACCACCCTTCGTTCAAAATGTTATATATAAATAAATACATGAGTATAACGCTTTACCCATGTTATCTTGTAAACAGGATAACTAGAGTAATTTTGTTTGGATTTTAACTCTTTGAATATGTTGCTAGGAATGCAAAAATATCGGGCGAGTACCGTATCTAACTCAAAGGGGGTGGAAATGAGGAGGAGTTGAAATTTTCATTTCGCTATAACTTTCTTAATATTGAAGATAAAAAAAATAAATCCCATTAGCTAAATTAGCGCCTTATTAAGACGAAAAACTTTTATATTTAATCTTCTTCTATAACTGTAATATCTTAGAAGTTAGGGTTTGAAAAGTGATTTTCACGCCCTAATATTGACTGTTTCTAACATTAACAAATTATGTTACCATATAGTAACTTATTTGTAAACGAATCTACTTTTGCTTTTCAGCTTGCCGAGAGAAAATTTTAATATGTGTTATCATAGCGAAAATCAACATACACTTTCATTCTAATTATTTAATTCTAAAATCCATTGATAAAAAAATTATCTCAAAAGGAAATTTGAGTAACAGATTCTCAAATGTATATTTTTCGGCACTTCTCATCTTATTATTACATGTTTATTTCCCTTTTGTTCCCATTCTAAAGTAGAGAAAAGAATATTTTTTGAAATATCACTCAGTATGTTTGAGTTTCAAAGGCATTCGAATCTAAGTAAACATGAGGCAAACTCCATGTTCTCTCAGTTTTACCTTACTGCAACTATTTCATAAATTTTAGAGTAGATGCGTTTTGAATGAAAGTTTTGTCTTCCATTTTTAAGGTCAATTTTTTGATACTTGTTTTCAAACATTGCTTATTTTAGTGCTATGTACTTTTTGAAAAGTATAGTTAAACAACTTTCGTTTCATTTGTTGTTTCGGAATCTGACTGACACTACAAGTGAATTATTCAAACGCATATTGAAAAGGGTTGTAATTATAGTGTATTTGCATTTAATATTACTATAGAATAATAAATATTTTAATTTTCATTCATTCAATTCAAGTTAACTTACAATAATACTAATTTTTTTTGAGATTTCATATAAAAATAATAATTTTGTTACAATAAAAGCGAAAGGCGAAAATTACTGCCCAAAATATTAAGTTTCTTTTCAAAAGAAATTTTGCAAACTCATTTAGATTGAATAAAAAAATGAAGAAAAGCCTTTACTCCTTTCATACTTTTTGCTCACTAATAATAAGAGCAAATATTTACTTTAGTGAATATTGCTTTCAAAAAAATGTCAACTTTTGTTCTTTTCCGAGTTAAAACATGTTTTAATTAATTAACGAATACAAAGAAATGAAGAAAAAAAGTTATTGATAGTGATGTATATTCAATTATGACGCAAATCTTATTGTTAGAAAAAGACAATTTATGAAACGCAAACAGTGAGTTGTTTTATAAATTAATATTACCAAAAAGATTTTAAGCAATTTTTTACAATATTTTTTTATTCTATGCAATTTCTCAATTTGCAAATTTAAAATTAGACAATGTAAATACAGGAAGAAAATATTGATATTCTTTGAGAAATATTTGATAGAAAAGTAATTAATGATATGCTATTTTAGTCGATGTATGGTTAAAGAGAGAGAGAAAAAAAAAGTCTTTTACGAAACAATGTTAGATTTTTCTGAACAACAACTGACATTCTAGTAATTGTTTACAGTGTGAAATAGAAAACAGCCTGCATCCTACAGATATTGAAAAAAAAACTTATTAAATATGCAGTAAACATTTTTAATGGAGTGGTGATTTAAAACAACACTTAATCACTTGCCTCAAATAAATTAACTTTTTCTAGAGTCATGGGATGTTCTAGTACCATTTTCACCATTAAATTCGCAAATTTTTATATGCTCATGATAATATAGTTTACCGTTTCTAGTTAGATCTACTATATTTTAAAAACTTCAGAAACAATAAATAGGTTAATTAGTACTTTGACTACATGATGCGATTTTAAATAACAAATTATATATTATATATTAACAAATTATATATTATAAATTAAATATTAACATTAGAAATTGTTATGTGACGACATCTGACTCTAAAAAGAAAGTACGAATGAGTTCTTGTCAATCTTTTCGATGAAGCGATAGTCAAAATGCTTCACTTCTTTATATATGAAATGACATCACGAATTAGTAATTAATTAATTGCTTAATAAATTGCAGTATCAAATCAAATATATTTTATCTAATAATATATGTGAATTTCGTTATTTAAATCATTTTCAATCCCATGAATATTAATATACTATTAAAACGGGGACTAATAATATACTATTAAAATAGGAAAAATCCAAATAAAAGAAAATTATTTGTTTGTAAATAATAAAACTCTATTTATGACATTATTAAGATTTAATAGTTTAATATTATTAAAACGATTCCATTCATCAAATATTGATTGCAAAGTAATCAACATTCCTTCAGAGAATTTTTTGTAATCACTTATTCGGAATTTGATAAATGCTTTTTATGACGCCATGCTTATTATCTGAATATTTTAATGGTACGAGATTTTTTCAAAAATAAAAATAAAAGAATTCACAATAAATACTAGACAAATTAAATGAAAAATGTATACTTTAAAATCTACTTAATGTTGAAGTTTTTATAGAAGGATGCATAATTTTTGTTGTACTTATCGTATATCTATAATTAGAAAAATTAATATTTCTTTGAAAGCATCCGAACGGAGAGCCGAAATGGGAAATAGTCCGTCTTCAGATATTCTTTCATTTTTTTTTACTTTCTCCTATAAGAAAGATAAAGAAAAGATGTAATTGTCAGAAAAGAAAAGAAAAAGAAAAAAGATTCAAGATTGTGGCGAATTTCCGTGTTTCAGACTTCTTTGACTCCGAAAATCATATTTTTAGATTTATGTTTGTCTGTCTATGAACACGATAAATCAAAACCACTTTCAGTTGAACTACAAAGTTCGGTATATGGTCTTTATATTATATTGTAAATTTCAATCAAAGTTTGTACGAAATCGATTCAGAAGTTTATCTCTCCGGTTAATTGCTGAATAATTACCTCATCATGGGTGTGATGGTAATTTTTGAGAAACACAAAAAACCCACCCCGGAACTTTCTCGTGTATTCTCAGCAAATGCTCTTATGTATTATTAACTGCGAATTGGCAACAATAGTTACAAATAAGTGTATTAATATGCAATCTTTCGAAGTCTCTTAATACGGCTATTCGAAAATAAGTTAACAGAAAAACGAAGAAAGCTAGTTACATAAAATTTAGTGTGCAAATTTAATATAAAAAAATAGAAATGAATTTGTAGCCAATGTCGAGAGGTTGGCCTTCTATCGATCTGTATTTTCACCAGCATGTAAACGCGATAATTAAAAAATATAGTGATTTAAATACATAAAATTTGGTATGTGATTTTGTGATTAGTTATATGTAAAATTTTGGTTTAATCGAATCTCGGCGATTAATCGCCAAAAATTTGTTAAATATCTCTTATTAATACTCTTTTGTAACTATTGTTTGGCAATTCGCATTTAATAATACATGAATGCACTTGCTAGAAAATATTCGAGGAAGTTTCGTGTAGACCACTCCCACTGGTTTTTGAGTATGTTTCTCAAAATTTACCCTCACATTCATGATGAGGTAATTATTCAGAATGGTCATTCTCAAATATGGGAAGAAAATATTGTAGAGTTACCATTTATCACCAAAACAAATTACTAAAGCCATCAAGGCCACTCCCCCTGGTTTTGGTATTTTTCTCAAAAATAAACCTCACAAAGTCTGGATGGCTTTGGAAATTCGTTTCGGTGAAAAACGGTAACCCTCTACAATATTTCCATCCCATATTTGAGAATGAGCCTTTTTGAGAAACATACTCAAAAACCAGGGGGAGTGGTCTGAACGAAAAAAAGAGCATTAATGTGAAAATGAATGTTACAAAAGAGTTAATGTGAGATCTTTAACGAATTTTTGACGATTAATCGCTCTACTCTCCTTGCTCCATACTCTCCTTATAAAGATCATCAGGAGCTTTAAGCCTATACTTTTGTCGCATTCTCTTGTCTTAACATTATTCTCGTGTAGTTTTACTGGACTGAAATGAGTTGCAGATTGACTAAAAAAAAATGTTAGCATCTCTAAATAAATGCACTTTGTATAGTTTTTCCTTTTAAAAAATGTAAGGAGGAAAGAAAAAATATTAAAGTTCTTGATGACTACGAGGTCCACCTCAATTCTTGGGGTCTTGGTGCATTACACCCGCCGTCTCTCCCAGCCTTGGCAAGGACATGGTTATATGACTATGACGTCAAGTGAATCGACACCTTTTCATCATTTCTCTTTAAAATGTTCTTATGCTCTCTCTTATTAAAAAACACAATTCTGAGCTCATAAATGACAATGGTAATTCTTGGTTGTGATAATTATGCTCTCTCTTATTGACAAACACAATTCTGAGCTCATAAATGACAATGGTAATTCTTGGCTGTGATAAATGACAATGGTAGTCTTGGCTGTGATAATTATGAATTTGAGAAAATCCATTTCTATATCAATGCATTTCTTCAACCATTACATTACATACGCAAATGAGACAATATAAATCTCTTCAAATGATTTTGAATCGTTGAATTCTGTGTATCAAGATGCATATTTGGTTGACTTTTCTTTATATTTTATAGAAAATTTTCTTACTTTCATTCATTATTAAGGCAGGCAGGTGAATTTATTCTTTAAATATTAATAAAATACATAAAGAAGATATTAATTTGAATTACTGAAAGGTAAATATTGTTTCTTTCAAATTTTAAGAAGTCAAAGTAAAAAATATGAATATGGAATGTCTATATTTTTAAGTAAAAGTACGAGGATGTATATGATTAGATAGTAGAAATAAGAACGAAATCTTTATACTTTAATTAATCCCTTCGAGCAATCTGAGAAACTTGGCATGATTATATCCGTAGAATAAATGTATATGCACGAATAAATGAGCTGAAATAAAAGTATTAGGAATAACAACACGGAATTTCATCAATAAAAGATATTTATCGAAAATATTCAGAATATTTCGTCAGATTTCTTACACAAGAAAGATGCAGTTAATGAAGTTAGAAAGCTTAAATTCAGTCTTATTTCACTAGAAACATTTAGAAAATTACTTTCCTCTATTTATGAAATTTCTATACTTAATTAAATTTTATATTAATCTTTTTTAGCATAGTTAATTTTATTTCATAAACTCATTTCCTATTCTACGGCTGATGTATAAGTATAAAAGTTCCAAGAAATAAAGAATGGATTCAAGAATTTAGAATTTTAATCAAGTTATTTTTTTTCTGGAGCTTTAAAAATTGCTACGCAATTCCCATAATTAAAAACATACAATATAAATTAAATCAGCGATATTTAAGAATATCTTGGGCAAAAATTACAGAATAGATCAATACTAATTTTTGTAGACATACTCTCCTGTGTATGAGCTTTCGCTTTCAAAAGAAACCACAGGTAGCTGCTTTCACAAATACCCCCTAATAAATTTTACCGCATTAAAACTGAGCAAGACTGTAAATGCCAAGAGTACTCAAATTTTTATATCCCGAGAATCGAATGTGAGCGGTTTGTGCTTCGTAAAATTGTAAAAATCCCAAATATTCATTTTGTGCACCTTTTTCAAACAATTTATATCAGAACTGAAACAGGTGTACAAACTTGGATGAAATTTGGAATGCGATTTTATTACTAAGCCGTTGTGCTTATGAGTTAATCGCTTATATGCATATATTTATACAGACCGAAAGAGAGTCAACGTAATTAAAAATTTGGCTCAAAACAGAGACAGATTTGTATATTTAAATGCTGAAAATGAAACCTCATTTTTTTTCTTTCCAGTCTTTCACGTTATGTATTGTTTTCATGTACACTATACACTCGGGCAGAATAGATAGGCAAATTTCCTGTGAAGGGACTTCGTTTAAAATTTGACAGAAATCTAAAACTATAGTATAAAGACTATGTGCCAAATTGCATCAACCTAGCTCAAATTGTTTTTGAGATATCGTGTTCACAGACAGAAAGCCATAATTACAGAAATGTGTTTTTCAGAATCAGAGAGTTTTGAAATATTGGTATTCGTCAAAAACTTGAGTTGAAATATTCTGACGATTACAATACTTGATTTTTGTGTACTTCATATATGAGAAAATCACATAGCAGTTTATAAAAGTAGAATGATGCTTTGGCGCTAGTGATTTACGTAAAACTGAAAGTATTTGAAACTCTTCTTCCTTTATGTTAAATGCAAAAAGCACTTCAAACTTTCTTATATACGAAGTATGGGGAAAGTATTGTAGTAATAATAATAATAATTAAAAAAAATCGAACTATTGTAATCCAGAAAAATGCGAACTTCTATGAATCTCCTTGTTTCAGACCTCCATGAATTCAAAAAACACATTTTTTACGTCGTGTGTGTCTGTCTGTGACAAAGGTAATTTAAAAATATTTTGAGCTACGCGGGTAAAATTTGATATGTGGCCTTTAGATTTAAAAAAAATCTATAGCATTTTTAGCAAAATCCACTCAGAGGAAGTTTGTCTTACAGGCTGTTCCAATATCGGTTAAATACAAACGAAGAGAATTAAATAAATAAAATTCGGAGCCCAGATTTGATATTTGTAGTGTAAACACCTATCAATGTTTGAGATAAATTCAACAACGGGTTGACTGTCTGTCGGTTTGTACTTTCAGAAACCTGCAAACGTGATAACTCATAAACGCAATGACTTAAATATATCAAATTTGGTATGTGATTTTGTGATTAAAATATCAGATTTTTGATTTAATCGGTTAGGAGCGCGTCTAAAATACAAATTCGATTTTCGAACACTATTAACCATATACCAGGGAGTAATCGCCCCAAAACTGGGCAAAGATCATGCGAATGTTTCAGTAAAAACGCTATATTTATGTCAAATATTAATATTTTGTAAATATTTTACGCTAATGCCCTACAAAGCATTCTCCGGGTTATCCAAGATGAAGAATATTTTGCGTGGGTGGGGATTATCCCTTTATTACACAACATGCGAGAATGTTTCGGTGAGGCCACTCCCACTGACTTTTTAAAGAACGATTTTATTAACTATGGTTTTACTAAATTGAGCTTTTTTCCGTAAAATTCTTTTATCAATAAATAACAACGTTTCTGCAGTGCTCAAGGCATTTTGATAGACATAATGCTTGCAATGAAGTACTCTTTTAGTCGCAAATGATCAGCGTTTTGAAGAGACAAACGTTTGCCAAGAAAGCTGCATGGGATCGCAAACCGAATGGAATGCAGAGAAAAATTACGATTTCTGTTTTTAAACAATGACAAACGCATAGAAAACATCGGTGTGCGTGCAGTATAACGACTTTTTTCATAAAAGAAAAGTTGCTGAAAGTAATTTTTACTAAAATGTACAATTTATTTCTGCAGCAGCGCCATTCCCTCCCATCGGTCAAAACTAGAACTTTTCTCTCTGATATTGAGTAAGTGCATAAAATGTGTGCATAAATTTGGTTGAGATCCAACTTATAGATTTAGCACAGGGGTGTCCAAGTACTTCCTATTTAATTTCGAACATCCTATATATCCTTACACGAATCATTTCATTTTTTATATCCATCTGAAATGGAACACCAAAAGAGGAAGTAGATAAACTTAAAACAATGATCAAAAAACTAAAAGGAAATTTAGCGACAGATAAAATTTATTACTTTGAGAAGACAAATGGAATTTGCGGATACTTTTTGTATTCTCAATACCTATTAAAGTCAATACTTACAAAGGCAAGTGCATAAATTATTAATGGAATAAATTCAATTAACTTTATATTCATATGGCAAACTTAGTTACCCATTGACTTTGCCTTTTCTTCCCAAAGAAATGAACAATGGTGTACAATATTAAATTAGCCTGATGCATTTCATCTGTACCACGTGAGTTTAAAATGTCATTGTTAAAATTCTAAGAGGAATTATTTTGACTATTTCGTGATTACCTATGGAAGCAAAATATTAAAGAAAAATGCTTGAAGATTAAAATATAATCATGAACATATGGATAATCAGAAGCGCAAATCACTAATTTTGAAATATATCTCGCATTTTTCAAAAAAGGGACGTGATATCACAAGACAGAATAAGATAACTTGCAGCTAAATGTTCATTGACATGACCAGTTATATTTGTCATGTGACTTTTACGTAGGATGAATCTATGTCATTGTACAGATGTGCAGAAAATAAATATCTATATAAAAGGAAGAGTTTTCTGTACACATACAGGTAAATTAAAGCAATTAGAATAATTTCACAAATTTCTTGTAATCATTGTATTAATAAAGAAAATGACTACTTTGTACGCGAAATTTTAATTCTGGCCTCACTAAAGAAAAAGACTACTTCTATTTCATGCAAAAACATGTGTCTTAAATCATGACAAAATTTATACACTCGTATACAGTTACTACAAATAATTGTATTTTAAAATAATTTATAAGGAAAATTTTTCTTCTCGCAAATATTTAATTTGATTTATAGCAATTGAATTGATTTTTTATAATGAAGAACTTCATTTTAATTGCAAATAATTAAAAATGGAAAGGCCTGGGGGTAAGGTCTCAACTTCGGAACAGGAGAGTTACAGGTTCGAGACCTGATTCCACCGAATAACCGTAGTGTAAGAGGATCTGGTGCACGTTAATTTCGTTGAGGTCAAACGTCCTAACGTTGGTGTAGTGTGGAAGTTTGGAGAGGGAGTGCCAGCTCAGATGTCGTCCTCGTCATCTGATTGTGATTCAAAATTACGAGGTCTGTCTCAAAATAGCCCTAGCGTTGCTTTAAAACGGGACGTTAATGTAACTAAACCAAACCAAACCTTAAAAAAGGAAATTTAAATTTTGGACCTTACGGTCTCATTTTATTCAAAGACAAATTCAGATCCATATTAAAGGTATAAAAAGTAAAATGCAGTAAAGTTTGTTATGTATTCTGAACTTCATTAAATACAATGCCTTTAATAACCGTTTTAACAATTCTGATGCATGAAAAATAAAGAGAAAAGCTGAAAGAGAAGTTCATAAACATTGGGCTTTCATCGAGAAATTTTATTAGTTTTGTGCATATTCAAAAGTGAAATTTTTCAAAGCATATTAAAGTATGTTCAGTATTCATTAGGGATTTATTTGTCGGTTTTGCATAAATAATGTTCATATTGTATACATTACTATCGTAATATCTATATTTTTTTAAAAGAAATGTATAATTTCATAGACATAAATCCTATTTCAAAAGCTTTAATTAAATTACTTGGAGACAGAGGCAGGAACGTGCAGCTATTGTTAAACGACCGAAGTGGCATTTGTAGAAATATTAAAGGGAAAGAAAAATTGTGAAATTTTCTAAATTCCAATATCATACCAACAAGAAAATATTTGATCCTAGACTATACTTAATATACATCAGACTTGAGAATATGAGAGAAAATTTGAATACTTTATTTTCAGAATAAAATGCAATTTCTTTTACTATGCCATTACTCTGCCCTATCATATTAATACATGGATTTATTATGATCCTAAAAGGCCTTTTCACGAAGCAAGATAGTTAGGTTTCTTATACAAAATAAATATAATGTAGGTTTCTAATTGTAAATTGTTGATGCTCTGAAACGTTTATTTTTGATTTGAGTGTATGGAGAATGGGAAATCAACTCGGATGTTACTTTCTTAATTTGATAATGGCTCTAAGATCTTTAATAAAGTGCTGCGGTAACCTGATGGTTAGATTTTGGTTTCCGGGAATGGTTTTTTTTAAATTCTGAAACACGATTCCATCAATATATTTCCCTGTATGTGTGTCAGGTGCATACCCTCCCGCTAGTGTAGTGTGGAGTTTTATATGCTTCAGAATAGATCGTTGTGGTTTAAAAAATATTGCAATTTTTCAAATTATTAATAAAATATTTTTGCATTACTTACACATGAAGCCTTAATTGTTTTATATCTCAGAGAAGTTAAAATTTGTGTTTTGAAAGGAAAATCGAGCACTTGCTTTAAGATAAAAAAAAGTAAAAATTCAAGAACTTGCTGAACAAACCCTCAAGCATATTATTTGGTTTTCTTGAGTTTTTGTTTCCTCTTTTAGTTTTATTCATGATTTTTGATATTTATATTTCAAATTCTACCTTTTCTTTCTGTTTTATTTTTCCTGAAATTTTAATCGTTTGTATCTGCCATTCCAGGATCATAAAATCTTCACCCTTCTAAATTATTCAGCTGCGTAGAAAAAATATCAAATGTTAAAGTCTCCAATTCTTTAAGAAAAGGAATTCAATTTAATTTTAAAGTTATACTTAAGCTTCAGTATGATAATGATATATCTGACAAGAAAAAATATTACTGAAAACAGTGCAATTATTCCTAATTATTTTTCGCAAATCTGAGAGATCCTTTGTCATTATTTGATAATCATTAAAATTGTTTACTAAAAGAATTTTATATAGCATGAACGTTAATAAATAAATATGGCAGTGTAATTACAGAAAGAGTGCAATTGTACTATATGCGATACATATGTAAAGCTGCGAGAAATATTGTGAATATAAAGCTGTCTAAAGTGTCTGTGAATATAAAGCTGTAGTTGTCTTTAGTTCGCATACAGATTTTTCATTTCTACTGATTCGTTCATTAGATTAAAGTTTGCAGATCAAAATTTCTTGTTGTCAGATCTTGTTCTTTCAACGATATGAAAGAACGATGTTTTTGATTTGTTTTTGATTTTCATTTCAATTGATTCGTTCATTAGATTAACGATTGTAAATCAAAAATTCTTGAAGTCAGATCATGTTCTTTCAACTATATGAAATAACGCGGAGACTACATCTGGAAAATCAATACTATAACCAAAGACTTCCCATTCATATTTTAAAAATGTCACCAATATAAGTTTCAATTTATTTAAATGAGAAAATGTAAGAAGTGGCTTAGAATTTGTTTTCGATGTGTGGAGTGGAAAGACAGATAACAAACTCGGAAGATTATTCTTAAGCGTCTCTCAAGTAGTGGTGAATTTTGGTATAGACCAATCACTAAATTTCTGGACATTAAGTTGTCAATATTAATGTCCTTGAATACAAATTTATGTCGTGGAATCATGGACGATACAATGTAAGCTGTAAAATTGCGAAAACCATATAATGCGCTTATCAATAATCAATATACACCCGATATTTACTGAATCATGAGGTTGTTTCGGAATATCTTAATGCAAAACAATTAGCAACAAATCTCACTTGTAGATACTGTTATATTCGGTAACTTTTTTCCCTTTATTCCCTACAGGCATTCTGTTGTCTTATAATGACAAGAGGATGACATAAAGTTCAAGCTTTGTTTCCGTCTCGGAATTCCAATGAACGAATCTCAGGATTTTCAAACAAAAAATGTCTTAAATTGCAAAACTTGCCATTATTTTATGGTAAAATATTGAACAAACTTTTTCATGCCTTAGTGTATTTATTCATTAGGAAAAAGTACAGAATAAGTAGATTGAGTACGTTAACATGCTTTTCGCTTGTTTTCATCAGTAGAACTCATTTTCTAGTTTTCCAACTTATCCATATACAATATTGCTAAGTGTGATTTTTTTTGTGGCATAAATTTCTGTTGAAATTGTCATAATTAGATAATGTGATTTGAGAATTAGTTTGACTTACCAAACGAAGGATTTCAAAATAGAGATGTTAAGATTCCTCACTGTTTCTATAAGTGGATGCATAGCTATTCAGATTCAACATATTAAAAAATAAAATGATATATTCTAGTAATTCTCTTTTAACATGTTGAATGCCACGCTGATTTCACATGACATTACGTCTGGCCCACATGAGTTACTAATTATGCGTTGAATATTTTAATGTAATATTAATTACAACAGACAAGTTAATTTTTGTAATCATTCGTGATGGATTTATTTTACTGAAGTCACCGGTGACCCCTCATGACGTTGAAATAGTTATTTATTTTGTTTGTATGTTCATTATCGCATTAATTTCATCACTTCATTTTAGCAACTATAATATAGAAAATTTTTTAAACATTGCAAATTTATTCGAATTATATATTTCTAGTAATTTTGTCTTCGCCTGTCACCGATGGTCACCGCGGCGCTATGAACAAACTCAGTGCCTGTCACCGGTGACCTCCATGACATTCAACGTTTAAAAATAAAATCTGTCTTAGAAATGTTTTCCTGAGAATTAAAGTGTTAGTATCTGCTAAGTTTTCTACAATATGGTCTATTCCTAACTCTACTATAAGTAGCTGCATGTACTTTTTAAAGTTATAAACGCATTTTCCCATTAAAAATGGAACGGATATTGTTAAGAATATCAGCATACGAAAAGCACTTATTGAATTATACTACGTTTAAAAGCATCAGTAATAATTACTACATTTAATTTTACCGCTGTATCTAAAGTAATAGATATTCATGTATCAGGAAAATTTTCTTTCCAGTTGAAATGAGAAAATAAAAAGATGATGATGAAGTGACTTGCAGTCAACAATTTAAGAGGAAGTTCTATAATGTTTACAAAGGCACAATCTGTAACTGTAAATGATTATGAAATCAAAATTCTTGAAGTAAACAGCTCATAATTAATTATGAACATTATAACCATCCTACGGTTTTGCTATATTTCCAAATAATCATGGACTCATAAACTGCCAACAGCATGTATTCAAGTTAGAAAATGAGTAACGCATTAACTTACCTAGCACCTGTGGATTTTATTAAAAGGAATAAGAAATTTGCTTTGGAGCTAGTTTTTTTTTTCGTTTCAATTTATAAAAATCTCTAGTTGTAAATAACATTAAAGGGATTTTAATGATATATATAACAGGAGAACTGATAATAAAGGAAAAGTATAGTTCTTGATATTTTGTTCCCAATTTCTTTTATAAACCTTTCCTTTACTTATATTCATATTAATAGGAAAGTATAAAAAATTATTTTATAATCTCTATGCAGAACAAAATTGTGTGTTTCAATGGACAAATACATACAAAGCTTAGATAAGGATTATTGGAAAGATTATAAATGTGCAGAAAAATTGTGCTGTAGTTCCATTTTGTAAAACAAAATGCAGTCGTGATGAAAAGCTGTAAATCAATTTATTTTAACTTGCAGGATTATTTATTCTACAAATATTATTTTTAGCGAGTTCGAGACATGACCATTGGAGAGAAGCGAGACGAAACTTGACTAGTGAGAATTTCAAAACAAAAAGACTGCAAAAGAGAAAGTTAACACATTTTAACAGCCCAGGAAGGAGACTATCAGTTTCGACAGTGAAAATGGAACTAAGATTAAACTACGGCTTGCGTTGCAGCTTGAATATTATCCTGAGTGGCTGAGGGATCCATGAAATTCAGAAGGTACAGTTACTGTTTTTTTTTAATTTGGATTTATATGGTGTGAAAGAGAGTTAACTTTAAAAATGCTGCCAATTTAAAATTTTTGCACACACATACACAGTTACTGAAATCACGTGTATGTTGCAAGAAGTTCAACAAGCTCGGTAAAAGAAAATGAAACTTTATTCGATAAAATACACGAGGTGTAGGTTACAAAAAAGCCATGCTCCAGTCGTACAGCAGCATTACTTGCAGATACCATAATATATAAGCAAAAAGGAAATTGCTTGAAAGAAAACACCTCAGTGCAAACAATTCGAGAGCTCACTATGTAATCAACATTATAACAAGAGAATTGATTCCATCTTCATGTTAGCACTTTGCCTTCTTTAGTCTCTCAACCAGAAATGGAATTTTTTAGAACGATTCCCGTATCTCGACTTCCGAATAGTTATTCATATAATACTTATATTTTCCGAAATCTTCATATTTTGTCAAATGTATCACTAAATAGCTGTCAATTTATTGTCGAAATCGGGAGTTATTGACCTGTAATCCATTAAAATATCTGTAAATCTGTCTTTTCATCATTGATACTAATAAGGTAGAAAGAAATATAACATATCCTTTGTACTCTTTGTGTATGCTGAAATGTTTGGCAATTGCAGGGTAAAATTCGTATGCTTCTAAAGTTTTCTTTCATAAATGTATGCTGGAATATTTCTTATTTGTAGCTATTGTTATATATTTTATAAACTTAATATGTGAGAAAACTATTTATTCAAATTGTTTTAAGAAAATGGCTTTCTTATTATTAAACATATTTCATCATAGTTAATTAGATTTTTATTTCGGTGGTGATTTAAGCTTGAGATAAAATCCATTCTAACAGTTAAGAGAGTTTCACATCACATCACATCACAAGCATATATCCGCATATTAACTAACATTAATTCACATAGGATTCAGATTTAAATAAGCCTGAGACACTTGTCGTAAGTATGATTCGTTTTTATATTTCAATAGAAATGTATTTTAGGAACTATATATAAATATTGTCTCAAACTACAAACTTGTGAAAAGATCTTTTAAAAAGGATTTCAATTATGCATCGGTTTTATCAGTATGAAGATCTAACAGTTGCTTTTAATATTTTCTCTTGGAAAACTTAATATTTGATTTCTCGCATACTCTTTTCGATAGCAATTTCTCTGGGTGGTGAGGCCGTGATGGCCTGATGGTAAGGTCTCGCCTTCGGAGAACAAGGGTTCCAAGTTTGAGACTTGATTCCACCGAATAATCATCGTGTAAGCAGGTCTGGTTCAGGTTAAATATAATGTATTCCCTCTGTTGTGGAAGTTTGGAGAGGGACTCAACTGAAGTGCCGTCCTGGTCATCTGACAGTGATTAAAAACTACGAGTTCCACCGCATAATAACCCTAGTGTTGCTTTAAAACGGGACGTTGTTATAATTGAACTAAACTCCTCTGGGTAGTGATTGGGCAGTGCTATTTCTCATGATATTTATTAAATGTTATTTTTATTATTGACATGATATTTGATTTTTATATTTAATATTCTATAAACTTCTTCAAAATAAGACACATTAAACACAAAAGGTAAAAAAATAAATAAAATTCGGGTCAAAAATTATGCTGTATTATTGGCTGTAACATATAGTTGCAAATGTTATCAACATCTAACTGAACGTTGTCTTAAGTTCTGCCTGGACATAATTTCCTTTTTTATTTCGCAAGACGCGTAACCGATTTTAAACTGAATTCGACATCAAGATTGATCAGCATCATGTGAATATGAACTGACGGAATTATACAAACTAATACATTTTTTCCAAGCATCGATTTTTATATTTTTATTCAGCAGAGAGAAATCTTTCGAGATTTATAATTTGCTTGAATTATATTTTTTTTTCATGCCAATAGTTATCTGCAATTCAAGTCAAAGTTGAAAGCATTCCTTAATGATCCTAACTTAATCTGTTTTTAGATATTTTAAATATGATATCACCAATTTTTATAAACCTATGTTCTTGAACTTTTCAATGCATTATTAAGAAAATTGCCTATAATTAGATTTATTACCCGTTCTGAAAAATATTGATGTATAATGCATGTAATTTTCTGCATAATTTGTATCTGCTATAAAAAATTTGCATGGGTGTTTAAAAATAGATTGCTTCGACTAATATTTTTGTGTTCAACTAGCAATTCCAGAATAAAAGAGTATTTCGTGTCTGAAGTCATCAAAGAATTTTCATCATTTTTTTTCCAGTTTCATCATATTTATAAAGTCAAAAAATAAAGTTCGCTTTTAAATTTTGGATTTTGAAAGAAGTTTGCCATAAAATAAAGTTGTTAAATATCAATTTTTCAAATCACTTCAATAAGTATTCAAAGCTAGTGTATCTACAAAATAATTCAACCGTTCAAATTAGATATGATTCGATGCATTTAATTAATTTGTCACTAATTAAAATTAACTAATTATTGATTCCGCACTGCATGATTTCTTTTGTATTACCAACAACAGTTGTATTTATCGGTATAAATGAATAAACATAAAAAATATCTGAAAAATAATTAGAAAAAGTTTGGGGCTATATTTTCAAATTAAGTAATTACAAAATTTAATTATTTAATTAAAACTTTCTTTCTTTCTAATAATTTATTTTTATTTTTCATGCTCAGAAATTTAATTATTTCATCCATACTTCTTTATCAAAAATCTCATTTATTTCGGTAAAATGAATCAAAGGCCTTTTTAATAATTAATGATTACTCATTATTCGAAATTAATTCTAAAATTGCAAACGTATGAAATTGTTTAACATTGATACAGTAGTTTGAACATGATTCAAAGTATTTAATTAGTCTGTCACAAACTGATTTAAACTCATCATTTATGTAACATACCTTATGTTTCGATCAATGTTTCTCCCTTTTCAGCGATTTCAATGTAGCTTTGGCATCGATTTTTGGCTTGATTCGTTTTTCGAAAAAAGGGTGCTCTCGAATACAGTTGTTCCCGCACGAAACCTATGATTGAATCGAATGATTGATGGCAGAGTCGAGATTTATTCGAATGCTTCTTTGCAAGTTGTTGCTGCAAGTCTTGTTTTCTCTGCTGAAACACGTCTCTGAAGTACCAGCTTTACTTTCTTGATAGGATTTTTGCATTCTTAATATTTTGTTTATCGGCAACTTTTAAAGCGGTATTTGCGTGCCAGAATGTAGCTTTGTGTTTGTTTTTCTAACTTAATGAAGGAAGGAGTTAGCAACTTGTTTAGTGAAAGTTCCGTAATGGATTATTACTTGGAGAAGAAGTTTAATTTCCTAACGGTGAACCAATTGACTCGGCACATAATTTGGTATGGTGACAGCTTTTGGTGATTTGTCAGTCTATGCTTTGTATTATATGCGCAGTTTATTTTCGAAAAGATTTTAGCTGTATTTTTTAAATGCCCTTTGCAAGAATACAATTCCTCGAAATTAATCAAGTTGTTTACGATTAAATAAATCTCAGAAAAAATTGTTTTAATATAGCCTGATATAATATAACTTCAAACGAGCAATTCTTGTATATATATAAATTTATTTCGTGTATCTTGGAAACTGTTCTATAAGTTTTGGATTAAATTTTATATTTAGATAATGTTTTGCTTTTTAATTTATCTATATAGTTGTCTTTCCTGGGGGAAAAAATGCGATTTTCACACACACGCACAAAACAACATTTTTTTTTATGACTAACTGTTAGAATAAGTATATTCAATTTTCGCTTCGAAATGTGGGTAGTACAGTATAGTGGTCCGAACAACATGAGTGACACGTTGTTGCAGGTCCTCGGTTCGAGTCGCGCTTTTTGCTTTATTTTTTTACTGATGTATTTATATTTAATATTTTACTTTTTAAATTTAGCTATATAGGTGTCTTTCCAGAAAAAAACGAGAATTCATATACCTACAGAAAAAAACTTTTTTATGACTAACTATTAGAACCTTTTTCAATCTGCTGTCATGTGGACAATGCCATATAGCGCCATCTCGATTCATGTTGACAATGTCATATAGCGCTATCTCGATCCCGATCCTAAGGGTAATTTCAAAAATATAAGGGTGATTTCCATAATATGATAGGTCAACTGTAAAATGAATATTGCAATGAAGTTGATTGTTTCGAATGTTAAACTAAGTGCATTCATGATTTTTTTTTATTTAAATGGCCAGTTCTTATGTAGGTAAGATTGAAAAATATGTATATGCAATCAGTATACGATTTGTATCTAAATATTTTCCCTAATAAAAACAGAATTTTACAAAAAAAAATGCCAAGCAAAGTTTGGTCTTCCAGATATTTTTATCACAGCTGCCAGTTGAAATATGTATTTGTTTTCAAAAGTATTTATTTCTGTATTGTAATCAACATATATTAATCTCACATTTATATAACACTAAATATACGCAGGATATAGTAGCTCCATTTAATTTTAACATTTTATAAATTTAAGAATGTGTTTTTAAAAATGGAAGCAACTGTCTCTTTGATAAATTTGAGCATTAGTGCTTGTTTACAGCCTAAGGATTAAAAATTCTTTGTTCTTTACTTTTTTTTGTTTCTATTCTTGAGTGCTCCTTAAACAAACAATGTACTGCAAGAATGTTTTGCTCCGTATCGTATATGGAAAAAATATCAAACTTCTTTACACAAAGTGCGTTAATTCAATGAATGTAACTCATGATTTCTTAAAACCTTCTTGTTAAATATGCCCATATTTCTTCATAACATTTACTTGATGAAGATATACAATATTACATAAACGTGGGAATTGCTGATAGATATGTTTTGATAATGTCGAAGTTATGTTTCATACGTTACATTTGAACAACCATTGATAAATTATATGCCAAAAAATAGAATATTACTGACTTAGAAATTTTGATCATATTGAATTTCTTTTGAATTTTATATTTGATACCCGATAAACCTCTGATTTTGTAAGTGCTAGATTCCTAAGTTTAAAGCTGTGATAAATGACATTTTTTTGTAGTAAAATACAGGATTTAAATCAAAATAATCAAATATCTTTTTTGATATTAAAATACAGAATAACGAGTAAGAGTTAATTTAACGTTTCCCCCCCCCCTAAGAAACATAAAAGAATAAAGGAGTATTCTTAAAAAAAAATAAACATCCCGATTTTATTACAGTAAATGTAAAATAGACATTCGAAGAAATTGATGTTCGTAATGTTCTCCAGTTGAAGTGGAGACTGCTTTCCACGGAGATATTATATTAAGCAGATTCACTTTTGGGAAATTAAAAGGTAAAAATAGTGTTAGGTATGATATTGTTGAACAAATGGAAGGAATCGGTTTAAATATTTTAAGAGTCGTTTTAATAATATAAGTATGATTGAAATATTTAAGAAGAAGAAGTTCATAGTCGTACTTTGAAATTTCTTGCACAACTTGAATGACAGCCTATACTTGTTATATTAACTTTTTGACATTTTCTTTTCTACCACTCTTCTTTTTTCCAAATCTGTTAAATTTATCGCAATTTTTTTAAGTTGGATTACTATAAATTTTTAAGAATCTTGAGGTTTCTGTAGCGCATTGTTCTTGTGATCTCCTATGCTAAATTATTTTTTTATTCTTTTATATCACTTACGTTTGTCATTATAAATTAATGTAAAGAATAAAATAAAAGCCCCCTTAAATTTGCGTCTACATTTTTTTTATTGAAATTAACTACAAAATGTAAAGTTAATTTATATATTACTCAAAATTTGTTTCAAAAATGAGTAATCGTACATGGTGTTGTCATATAAATAGGTGTAATTCGATCAAATTTAAAAATAAATTTTAATTTACTAAGGTAAAACGTTTTAAAATTTTTGACAACATTAACACCAGAAATATGCATGAATAATAATATTGTAGATTTATAAGAAATTTTTAAATAAATATTTTAATCAAAATTGGAAATATGAAGACTCAAGCATTTAAAACTAACTAGGTATATCGTTTTTATTTTTAAATATTTTTGCGTGAAGGAATCATCAAAAATTTTATAACGCAAAAAAAACCTTATATTAAGTATAGAATTTTGAGATTTCAAAAATTGTTTCTGCCAAGACAATTAAAACAAATTAAGACAAAATCTAGCATTTAGTCTTTAAATTAACCGAAACTTTTCTTTTACGATTTTTATTAAATTACTATTGATTTTAAATTTAAATTCTCTCCCCTATAATACATCCGAATTTACTTTTTCTAACTTTTAAGCAAGAAGCATATTTAAAATTTATTGAGTCTCGAATTTCAGAAATTTAACGGAACGCTAAATGTTTAATTTCTAATTTTTTTTTTTTTTTTTTTTTTTTTTTTTACTGAGGTAAGCACTTAAGATGCGTATAATTATTTACTGATATTTATAAATACACGCTCTTCAAACCCACTTTAAACTATTTCTCCTAATGAACATCTGAATATATACATATACATTATCTTTAAGACAGAAATTCACTAGAAATTATTCACTTGAAATGCAGTGAAACCTCGCGTGTTACACTCATTATTTTAAAATTTCTGTATGCAATTTCGACAGATGCATTTCATGGAAAAGTTTGGTCCTTTTTCCTTGATCAATCGATCATTGGCACTCAAGAATTATACTAAGATGCCAGCACATGCAAGATAATTAAATAAACATAAACTGAATCCGTTAAGCAATGAGGCAATGAGGGCCATTTACATTTTGCAAAGAGCATCAGTTAGGGCCAAACTGCGAAAGAATTCCAGATTATCTTTCATGATATAAAATAGAAGAAATATCACAATTGCCTTACAAAAGGAAATTTTAACGAAAAAAGAGAAACTAATTTCCATTTATTTAAATACTTTCAGATTAGATGTTTTGAAAGATCAGATTTCCTGTTCATTTTGATCATCTCTAGGTCTTTTATTCTATTTCTTCAATCTATATCTATACTTATAATAAAGTTCAATGTGTGTGTGTGTGTGTGTGTGTGATGGCGCTCTACAGGCCAGACCATTCAACCTACAGCTACCAAATTTGGCACGTGTATACCTGGGGGTTATTTTTTCGAATTTTTAATTAGAATTTTATTTATTTAAAAACTAAGCGAAATTTTGGCGTGTTTCTGCTATAACTTCCGAACATATTACCGCACAAAAACGATTTTTATATGAAGTTAAAGATCAAAAATTTATCTTTTAAATGATACCAATGTTTTAACCTTAAAATTAAATTTCTATTTTGAATGAATTTTAAATATTTTAACTATATTTTTCAACAATTTTTTTCGTACAAAATAAAAAGAAAATTTAAGCTGCACGAGCACGTTTCGCATTCACGAGAAAAAAATTAGTTTTTTTCAAAGTGTTGTCAGCACATTGATTAAAGTTCCAATTAAAAATAAATTAAATCTTTTTGGAAATGAAATCTGCAAAAATAAAAATTTCGGCACGTGTCTGTAGGAAATGAAACAAATATGAAATATTAATTTTTCTAAAAAATAAATTCAAGGAAAATTATTTTATGATCTTTTACACTCTCTATATTATTAATCCAATAAATCAGTTTTATTTTAAGGCAAGTTTTGTTTAATATTAACAGGATATCCATTCAAATCAGGGCCACGCAGCTAATTTGTAAACCTTTAGTAAGACACAGATCTGCTAAAAGGGTCTAAATGGAAAATGATTATATTTTATGTAACTTGATTCAATAAATGCTCTAATAAATAACGAATTTTTGATTTTACATAAAGCTTCTGCTGTGTAAATCACGATTAACAAAATGTTCTTGAAACACTAATATTTTAAATAAAAAGAGTTAATTTCCAATCAACTAAATCAAACACGTAAACTGACTGATTTATGAAAATTTGAATATCATTATTCAATAAAAAAAAGGATAATTTTAGATTTTCCACCATTCGTTTCAAAGAAAATACGCCAATCAGCGCGCAGGTTTCTCAAGATTAATTGGCCTAAGATTATGAAACTGTTGAGATTTTCTAAATTTTTAACATTCAAAACTTCATAAATAAGTCTTAGTTGATCGTGGAAAATAGAAACATTCATTCATTTATTTAAAATTTGATGTGTCCATAATATTTATCAGAATATGATACCTTACTGCATTAAATTTAGACTGCATAATTTTTGAAATATATTTATAGGCCGGAACAAAATATTATTATTGATTTCATTTCAATCCTTTTGAAAGCAAAACTAAAAACTGAATTTTATGCTGAATCTGAGAAATTTTTGTTGAATTATTCTTTGAGATATTACATAAATTATGAAAAATATTTTGTAGTTCACATAAGACTTAAATACCGAGCGATTCTGTTTGCAATACTCATATTCAATAATAATAATAATAAATAAATAACAATAAAGATGATATATAAAATAAAACGCTTGGTTTTATTAAAAAATATCTTTATATTAATTGCAATTTCTACATTTCCACTTTAAATTAAAGTTGAAGTTTTACCGGAAATGACAACAAATTAGCAAAATATATATAGTAAATTGAACGAAACGATCTAAACAACAGTATAAGTTTGGTATGACTATCAAAATTTGAAGATTAAAAATGTTTTGTTTGAGAATCTATTAAGAAACCAGTTAGTTAAAATATTTAATTGAAAATTGTAGCGAGCGGTAATACTGGCGAACCGGCTGGTCACCAAAGGCGGCTAGTATTTAATAAATGTAGTCCCTGTACACGAGTTTATCATAATGCGATGGGGTGATTTTCCTGTTTGACGGGCAAATCTACACAAATCTGATTAGAAACACGTGAGTGGATGAATCTCACTCGCTTAGGAGTCTAACTGCTTTAGTGTCTATTGGTGTAGCATTTGTCTCGTCCGGTTGGAAAGGGTTTGAATATGCATTTGTATAATCTAAACATAAATATCAAAAGCTATTTAATGCTCCATGAAGAGATTCGCGAATAATTTATGATTTAATATCATTTTCGATCAACAGAATTACTACTGATGGATCTAAAACAGGGCAATATGTTATTCTGTTACCATTTTTAATGATGTAATAGAAAATTGCACAATTTATTTTCAATGTTCACCGCTGAGGGTTTGCTTATAAAGCGGCCATCATAGCATATAAAACGGATATATACTGATTCGAGAAGGTTTTGCAAGGGAGACATTTTTGCATGACTCAGAAACTGAATCCCCTACTAGTTAAAAGTTGCATTAATTTTTTTTTCTCTCTCTTAAATGCAATGGTTACAGGTTAGCATTCCTTTGGATTCCGATGTATGTGGACATAAAGGGAAGTGAAAATTAAAACCAGACTGCATATTCTGCTTTTAGTATAAAAAACTCCTTTGTTCCTTTAAACGATGCTAATCAAATGTTACAATTAAATCTCTTTAAAAAATGTCAAAACATGCGTTATGATCAAATATATAATAAACTACATGTTATACAACTTTCCATTAATGATTTTAAAGAAGAAAAGTTCTGAGATCTGATCAGAATCTCTAATCCTTTGACTATTATGACATTTTTCTTTATATATTTCATATACACGAAAGTAAATATTCATTTTTATGAGAAATGGACATTTAACTATTCTTTTATCAGAATTATTCCTTGACTCCAATTGTTTTCATTGTTAAAATGCATGGGATCATTTACTTAAAACGGAAATTTTCTAAAAATACTGAGCGAAAGTTATGGAAATTAGGAAACTGTTGGATTAAACAGATAACGATTCGGCGCTAAATATTTTTGCTCCAAACGTCTGAATAATCTTATACTGCCCTCTATAATTTATTTAAATAAAAGCCTTATCATGGGAAATCCATTCTTAAACAGATCATCTAGTTTCGAAAACTCTACAGTTCTGGCAGCGTTATAATTAAGGTGGTCATTCATATTCATGAAGTGCTAAGCATCTAACTCTGAAATTATTGAGCAATATGATTGCAAAGAAGAATGTTATTATCAGCTTCATTATTAAATGTTAAAGCTTAATAAGTCTTGGTCACACATTCGATTTTTAATTAAAAGTGCACCTACATTCCGATCCTATTCTCCATAATCTATGTTTTCTAATTCAAATCAGCTTCACTTTTAATTTTATGATATTTCTTGACTGAATCAAATTTTGTATTAACATTGCTGTGAATGCTCGGGTTTAATTAAGAAGAAATACGGCTCGTTATTAAATGAGACTCTTTTCAGTTTCCCCTATAGAATTGATTGAATTTAAATATTCAGGAAAATAAGTTCAAAAGAGTAATTTTCTATTACAAAAATATGTGGTTAATATAAAAGCATGAAGTATACTCATAAAAAGATGAATTTTTATGCATTTTCTTTTATTCTTTAAAGTAATCAAAATTTTCATATGATTGATGCAATGGAATTTAATCTTAAATCTTCAAGTATTTAATAGTCTCCTTCCTGGTATAGTTGATGAATTTGCCATTTTGTGTCTTATCCTAAATAGGATTGATCAATGAAATTTAATCTTATCACAAATTTTCATGGATTAAATTGTTTCATTCCATGGAATAGTTAATGAATTCGATTTTTTGTCTCGAAAATAAGAATCTAGTTTTTCAAACTCTTCGGTGATACGGAATCTGCAGTCGTCGGATTTTCGTCTGCAGGTTTGATCTAAAGTTCAGTACCCGATAGTTTTTCCCTGAATACGCTTGCTTCTAATTTGTGGACTTAACCAGTTAACTGTTTTTGACGAGTATGCTCGTCAAAAACAGTTAAAAAGTACAACAATTTGCGTTACGACGAGATTATTCAATGACAGTTTTTATATTTATGTAATATTTATTATATTTCTAATGAATTTTTTATTGTATTTATATATTATATGTTTATGACAATTTAGATGCGCATTTTACGAAAAGGGTGAAGGAGTTAGCTGATTAAATCTCATATCCCGGTGCTGAAGTGTGGAAACTGTGTGTTACCTTTATCAATTGATCTTTATTCTAATTTGATAGCTTCTTCACAAAATTAATACGTAGATTAGATATTAAATAGCAAGACATTTTCAGGATTTTTTTTTTCATTTTTGTTTGACAGTGAATCTGAATTGGTTGTTGCTCTTATTTTATTTAAATCATCATAACATTTTTAATTCTCTTTTGACTGCAGTGTGGGAATTCATTAAAAAGAAAGATACCTAGTTAGAATTTTCATGTTGAATCCGAAACAAGTTAATTATATGTTGTGATTATGAAAACATACATTAAATATTGTGATATGAGACAGTAGAAATTATTTTTTAACTAATCACATCTTTACAACTCAGAAATTGCTCTATTAGTAATTTCAACTTTAAATTTGAACTATCCGAAGATATCTCTAAATCTATTTTTATTGTGATCGCATTGTACTTCATGCATGTCGAATCAAAAAGACTTGGGAAAAAATCATCTACAAGATAAATAATGACACCCATATATTAATTTCGGAAAGAGTGTGAAATTTTGATGGATTTATAAGACGCGCGTATTATTTGTGTCAATTAAATGGGAAAAAATTATTTGCAATATGCGTAGTAATTCGTAAGCAGATGTTTAAACAGTTCAAATATTAAACCTTATTCTAAAAATATTCCGTTCCTCTCCATTTAATTAAATAATACCTTACATATTAGAATATTTGTTTTAAATAATTATCGACATTCATTTCATATGTCTATCTATTCAACGTATTTTTTGTTTAGATATATAAAGTCTTGGAATTATTTAATTTATTCTGTTAAAAATAATCAGCAGCACTTATGACGTCATAGAATCATTTATGAGACTGAAATTCGTAGTTTTTAATGTCACGACTTTGGTAAATTTAAAAAACTAATAATTAATCTTTTAACTACTGAATTTGTGTAGGCATATGTAGGTGTAATTTATGTAGGTAAAAGAAAGCCAATATGTATATTTAGAACTTTAAGAGTTAAAATGAATGTAATTCGAATATCGAATTCGAAAAAATATTTTTCATTAACTAAATAGAGGAATAGCCTCCCGAGGAAGCAAATTAAAATTTCTGTATATTTATTAGAAAATTACGATAGAAATAAATGTAGACAATTTTTTTGGCTTTTCTCAAATATCCAACACCTGAAAAAAAGAATCAGTTTTTGACTCTCACCTTTTCATGATCTCGTATTTACATAATCCAAAATAGATAATTCCGCAAGCTTTCATTTCTGAAAATGGCGTTATTCAATAAATAAGTACGAAGAGACATTTTTAAAAATTCTTAAACTTTCTATGCCTCGCCATTATATTAATGAAAATTAAATTTATGTAATTGTGTGTTCTCATTAGTGTATAAGCTATGGATAAAACAAATATTTTATGCCATTTAGTCACAAGAAAGATTTATTTAAGTCTCATTTATCTAAAAAGTAAAAATGAAAAAAAAAATGTATCGGAAATGAAATGAGCGAAAATGTGAATATATCAATTGTGGATATGTACTGAATGAACATCTTGATTCTCTTTGTGGGAAAATCTTAATAACAAAACTGTCTCTGTTTTCAATGGGAATTTAAATATTTACTCCCATGTTCATACTCTCAGGTGGCATTGTTTAAGGTGTACGTACACACTAGAAGATTTTTTTCAATTTTAACTTTAAAAATCCAGTTTTTTCACAGTAGGTCATTAATATATGTTTAAACTCATTTCAGTGAGAAAAAACCATATTACACTAATTATTAATTAATTAATATTTAATGAGCTAATTAGCATATTTTTTGAAACATGATATCTTAAATTCTAATTTGTACAGACAGACAATTCTAGTTGGAAATTATGTCTAATATTAATCTTCATGTTGTCTAACTCAATCAAGTTATAAAAATATATAGTTTTTTTAAACAATTTTTTGATCAACGATGAATAGAAAAGGCGAGATTTTTTCTTTAATTTTAACTTTTAAAGGGAAATTAAAAATTTATTTCTATAAATATAACTTTGATTGAGGCACAAAACATCCACTGTTTCATAGAGATTATTTTGATTTATAAATAGTTGCATTTGGTTAATTTCTTGTTGAGTTATGATTATTTGAATGAAGCAACATAGTGGAAAAATATCATTCTTCATAAAATGAGTTTAAATAAACGGAACTATAGTTTTTAGTGAAAGTACCTCAAGAAAAATAATTAACTCGAGAAATATTCCAAATATTGACAACATCTTTGTATCGTTTGAAATCTAAAGGATCAGAGAAAATTTTGAAGCAATAAAAAAAACATTCGATATTTTGAACGATTTTCGAAGTTTCAAGTGTGTACGTACACCTTGAACCATTATATGGTTGTAGTATTTTTTTAAAAAAATAGCCAATTGCTTTTTTGTATATCCATCAAAATATCAATCACCTCGAGTACGAGAATGCGAAGTCAGAAGATAAATGATCATTTCCTTGATTATCATGGAGTTATATTTAATGATTATCAAAGATCCTGCTCTTATGAAGGATCATAACAGCCATTGATGCGAAGACCCATTACACCAGATGCCCAATAATAGACCATATTTTGCAGCTGGTCATTCATGTTTGAGTGGATGTTTATGAAAAGTATGGGTAAATCCAACATTTATGTAGGTTTTTTAAGACAAAATTTGAAACAGAATATATGCTCACTTTAAAGTCTTTTTCATCTATCACTATGCTTGTTTTTATTGATAGTTTTTTTAGATTTTAAGTTCAAGGTTAAGATATTTTAAGTTACACGAAACATGTTTGAGCCCAAATCTCAGAAGAAAGAAAAATCAGTTTAGATTGGTAACAATCATCTCATGAAATTCGCACATCATAATATTTTTTGTGTGCGTATATGCACCATTTCACTCTTATAATTTCTGGAATTTATGGAAATACTTTATTTTTTGTTTTTTACTGCATAGAAATTGTGTGATTTATTGTAAATATTCCTGCTAATTTTCTTGGCTAATGTTTGTAATTTGGATCAGGAAATATATCATTTTAGAAAGAATTACTGTAAGATTATTGTGAATTTTGAATTTACCTGTAATTGGCTTCTTTTTTGATAGGATAATTTAAAATAAAAGAATATAGACAAAGTGAAAAACTTTTTTTAAATGTTATTGGGATATTGTGATTTTTAATTTAATTTTCAAATTTGAAATAAATTAAAGATAAAAAATAATTAATTTTAAATTTCAAATTTTATAGAGAATATTTACAAACACATTTCCCGTGTGTCTGCCTGTAGTGATTTAGAAAATATCAATGCTTCAGGATCTTAATATTCGTTACATTGTTCTAAAATCTGGTAGAATACATTCATGCTAACGACATTTTAATATAATAGTGACGTTAGACTAAATTAAGAAAAAATATTCGGTTAATTTCTTATAATAAATTTTTATAATTCATTCAAATACATAAAGAAAAATTTCTAAAGAATAGTTTGATGAAAAGTTTTTCAGAGCATATAGAAACAATCGTAATTTTAAAATGTTTCAGATAAAATCTCAAATTAATACCATGGAATCTAAAAACATTAGACGATAACTAGCTTTTATTTCTGTGAACATACAGAGAATTAAAAGAAAGACAAGTTATTGCGAAACTATCTTAATACTTTAACAATTTTTCCTATGATAAAACTTAAATATGCTTTTACAGGGCGTTATTTCACAGTACTTTACTGATGAATTCTCCCGTGTCTTAATTTTTTTATCGGTTTAGATAAAGTAAATGTCTCTGGCGAGTTGTTCAATTCAAAACTACTCTAGAGGGAGTTTTAACACAGAGGATATATTTTCCCCCTCTTAAAAGAGCTTGAATAAGCTCGTATTTTAAACTATTTTTAGTTTTATACCTATTGGGAAATACCAAGTAATTATCAAATGCGTTTTGCTCTTAATAAGTAGATTTTGAATCGAGTGAGGTCGAAAAAGAAAGGAAAAAAATGTCCACGGATTAGTTGTTACTTGTGAATTATTGTAAGGAAAAAAATGTTTTTATCTCCTTCCATAAGTATTCTTCCAAGGTTTTTTGAGCAATAATAATAGCTTGTAAATTATTAAATCGACTTAACTGATATTCTTTTTATTCATTTTTGCTTTTCTTTCCAGTCAATTCTTTTTACTTTATATGAGTTCATGAAATGGAAAATAATGATGTAGAAAAACTTGCCCACAAAATTCCATATTTGAAATATTCTATGATTTCCTGCTTTGTTTTCCTAATTCTGTTCCTAGAAATATAAATCTTGTGTTTCTGTAGCTTCGAGTAATATTTAAGAGAATGAAAAATTCCAATTTTTATACTTTGCTAAAAGGAATTTTTGGAGAAAAGCTTTTGATAGTTACATTGATTAAATTTAAAACTCAAGAAATAATTAAAAAAATTTTAAAAGCGTATTTTCAGAATATGGCTAAAAACCAAAAAGAAAAAAAAAGTAAGAACAGGAAATGGTAAATATCTTCAAATTGGAAATATTAGAAATTTCGTTCACTTCGAGAGTCAATTTGTTTGAGTGGAAACCATTTGGAAATAATCAATTTTCTTAAGCGTTCCATTTTTAAAACTTCTTTTTTTAAAATAATTCTATTTACTGTTTGAAACTTCTTATTAAAGATATCTTTCCTTTTACGATTTTCAACTGCTGTTAGAAATATTTTAGCTTTTCATGTAAAAGTGGTGTATGCTATTTGTATTAGAGTTTAATTTGTTGAATAGGAATAAATACACAAGAAGCGATATTATTCTTATTTATATTTATTCTAAATATCAATAACAGATGTTATAGGTAATATTATGCAGTATTTTTTAAAAATTAAGATATGGCTTTAAAATTTGTTTTTTATTTACATCAAGTCCTCCCCCCCCCTCAACTCCTGGAGTATCATGAATATGCGAAGAATTCCCCAGAGAAGTAAGAGGGTTCTCGCTTCTCCTGAAAATATAGTAATGCTGTGAAATTTAGTCTCTTCCGATGAAAGATTATGCCTCCGGCTGGTTGGGGGTTGTATTCAGTGATGAACTTCACTTTTTACCCCAGAACTTCATTTTTAGGTAATGTAAAGACACATTCCATCCGGAACACGTCCAGAAGTCTAAGTTTACAGGTGGCACATTCTGCAGATGCTAAAGCAGGGTGGGAGCAATTCTTGCATGACATTTGCGTCTAGTTCCTAAGCTAGAGGAAGGTTATTTGAGATGAATTGCCATTCGGAGGCAAAGACATGATCTCAGGCAGATATTCCCCTCTTGGAACTTCAGTATTATACCAACATCAACAAGAATCTGTAATTTACAGGGACACATAGTTATGATTCAGCGTTTCATTAAAAAACACAAATAAAATTATGCATTCAGAAAGGCATTTTTCTGTTCGTTCGAAATCTGACAGTAACTATAGTTACTAAAATTTGGAATTTAAAAAATCTGACAATGACTATAGTCAGCTAATATTCAAAATTTAAAGAGACGGGCAATAGGAGAGGTGTAGGAACTCTTCTTACCATTTTTAGCAATCATAATAAGATTTTAAGTTGAAAATGTGACTGATTATGACTACTGCTAAAAGAAGAGGTCCCAGGTGAGTCATGCGCATGAACATGAACACGTACCATAATTATTGTGTAAAGATTAATTTTTTTAAATAAAATCATCCTATGCTTTTTTTCCTTATAAATACGTCCAAAAATTGTGGAGATATTCTACCAAAAGTGAAGAATCTCTTGATTTTGAGCTCGAGTGTAGTTATAGCTTTTCCTCTATAATAAAAGCATTTAAAAGGATTGAAAGCTTCTAAAGCAGGATTGGATTACCTTATTTAACTATTAATTTTTAATGTATGAGAGTTACTTTGTACAAAAGTTTGTTTTTAAAAACGAAGTTCCTGATTAGAAATACATTTTTCGAAATTATACATTGTATCAACGAAAAGAACATTTGTCTCGGTACTGCTATAACTCGAAATGTATGTAAATCAGAATAAAAACGCCCCCCCCCCCCTGAACTCACAAATCCAAAATTGTATGTTTAGAGATTAGTATCAGGTACATTATTTTCCCTAAATTTTCTTTCTTATTCCTTAATTATTTGAAAGGCATTTCAGTTTTATATTTATATTCATTCACGTTTCGTTTCAGAATATTAAAACAGCGTAAAAATTCTAGAATTTACAAAAGAGTACATTCATCTTTGTTATGCATTTTACGTTCCTTTGCCATTCAATATAGTTAAAAGTTAAATTTTTCCTGTGAAGACTAAGTCAACTTGGTGATTGTCTATTTTGATAGGGCTTGAAAATTCGAATTTTTAACAGATAAGGATTTTGTCCTTAAATTATCTGCGGACAAACTTATTAAAGCTGAATTCTTTTATTTTCATTCATCATAGAATAAGCCATCTAAAAAGCAATTTATATAAAGAAGTAGAAAGATAAACTAAGAATTAAGAAAATAAATTTGATGTTCTTCATATATGGCAATTGCATCCGAAGTCATCTGCTTCTACGAACATCAACGTCATTAAAATTATATTGATTGATGATGGACTGAAAATCTCAATTATTTATATGCAACATAAACTGCATTAGGTTGATAATCAAATAATATGGTAATCAAATTTTGCTAACACAGAGTTTCTTAACTTAAAAAAAAATCGCCACATTAAAGAGAAATATTTGAATTACTATTTTTAGTAGTATTTCTGCTTAAACGCTAGAATGTGGCGATGTAGAAGTTCTTATAGGCTACTAAACAATTTAATAAGTATTTAAGTGACGCCTATGATCTTGGTGGACTTAGGTATGAATGCATGAAGTGAGATCAGATAACAACAGGACTTTTTTTTTTTTACAATTTTTATACGATAACTTTAATTTTATTTGTCTCCTCGCTCCCTAAGCTATTCCATATAATTTTTCCAAATTAATATATGTGTTATATCTTCTATTATTCTGCAATAACATGAATTTAGTTATTTTCTATTCATAATTTAAGTTTTGAAACTGAAATCTATGCTTACTGCAATTTGCTTTATTCAATTCATTAGATGCAGACATTTCCTAATAAGGAAACTTATTTTGTGATGATCTTGTATATTTCTGAAAATAGTTAAAACTAAAAATGTATGGTGTGAGCAATTTTTGCTTTTTATTGCTCGCACATAATTTTTGAAACTAAAACATACCCTACCAGTACTATCTTGCATAAATTTTTGTATACGATAAAAAACGACAATCTCAGTTTTTCTTTGTAAAAGAAAAGCCAGTTAGAAATACCAATAAATTTATTACGTATCAAAATCAAATAAACTCACATACAATTCACTATATCATGGCGATCTAAACAAACAACAATTGTTTACAATTCCGTTCAACATCCATTGTAATTTTGGTTTATTTTTCACACATAGACTTGTTTGCTCATGTCGAAGAAGCAGCATAGCTCGTGAATGGTCCCAAGCTCTGACCTTCGACTGGTTGTCACCGACTTTTACAAGTCGCTCGCCGCTCAGTGTCGCAGGTGCCCGAACCGTCGACTAGGTGCAGCTTCAATTTCCGCATGTTTTCATGGAGCAGCTGGTTGTCTGGATCCAACATGTAAGCCTCATGATAATGGCGGAGAGCTTGGTGGCATTCACCCTACAGATATAAGGTAACTTTTATGTGTAAACGCCATAACAATTATGCCTTTAAAAATAGAATTGTGTAATTCCATTATCCATTATATATACCATACAACAGATATGTTTTAATAAATACGTAAAATTTTAATTTGCAAGTTTTTAGTTTTAATGCATACATTGAATACATATTTATATAAATAAGAGACATTATATCCATAATTGCCTATTCAAAGAGACAAAAAGAATACAACAAAATGTAAATATAATCATACATATTTTATCTGTACAAGTCCCATAAATTTAAAATAAAGCATTGGTTTTAGGTAGAAAATTCGATTTTTGTCAAAAGTATCAAATACTTCCTTTATTCAATATTGTCCTGTTAACTGACTATAAGTGAAATTGATTTTTACTAAAACTAATTTTTTACTAATTTTTACTAAACAAAAGCAATTTCTAGTATTTACTCCTTATTTTTTGCTTTTTCTGGTTTATTCTTTGCACTCGGATGTCTCCTCTAGGACACCATTTAATATGGTGCAGCCTTGTTGACATTTTGTTTATTTTTTAAGAATTTTGATCCAATATGCTTCCGTTGAAAACTGCCTTTTCTTGAAGATCATTTTATCAGGTCCTCATTATTTTAAATTCTTTCTTATCCTTATAATTTGAGCCTGACTTTTTGGTCACATGTATTTGCGAGGATGAGTTTTAATGGTTCAGGTGTCATTAGTTAAGAAACTTTTCTATAAGATAATTTCTATAATATATTTTTGATTGACCATTGAGATTCGAGCTGAATTTGGCGTAAGTCAAGTTCATGCATATCTCTTGGGAGGAGATTAGATTTTTTTTCTAATTTTCTAACTCTATCGAGACGACAAAAATCAGGCAACAACTTTGAAGACCGAAAAGTCCGGTGTTGAAGACTCCCAGCTGGAGAAATATAGCGAATCCCTGATCATCACTAAAACTGACTGGTAGACATAGTTGGTTCCTACGCTAAAGAGATACCCTGATTGTAGCTGAGACAAAAGACTTGTTGAGAACCCTGATGACAGAAGAACCGTCTGCCTGTCTGTCGGCGCGTGTCTTGTTAGTCCCACATCACATTTGAAGACCGCCTTCCAAAGCTGATACTCCTACCCTAATGAGATACGAAGGCACTATCAGAATGATCGATTGCCTTGAAAGTCTTTTCGACTGACGAAATTGAAGACGACAAAATTTGGCGACACTCAGGGTATGTTTTGAATCTTCGTCTTGCGACGACTGAAGTTACTGGTGTTTCTTTGATAAATTGTCAACATAGTGACTCTCTGCCATGCATATGCCTACCATATTTTGGTTCAAGTTTCGTTCAATGACTTCAGTGTTTTCTGCGGCTTTTAAACTGCAAAATAAGCAAGGTATCCATTTAAAAATATTTTTAATGCTTCATAATATGTAAAAATGGAGATGCATGCTATTTATTGGTCGAATTTCAGTATTTAAAGATTAGATATGGCTTATTTCTTAGATCAGGAACTACATTTCTTAATTTATCAGCAAACTTGTGAACAAAACGTTTCATAAACTATTAAATAGGTTTTTTTCCCTTCTTTTTTTAACGCCTCTTCTCACCCTAATAATAATAATAATAATAATAATAATAATAATAATAATAAAAACAAGCCTATTTCTTCCAATTTTTGAGAAATTTTTGACCTTTGGAAGAAAAATATAACTTTATCTATTTTATGTAAAAATTAAATTATTTTTTATAATATTTTTGAAGAGTTGATACTGATATTAAAAGTACCTTAAATGAGCCATTCTGATAGCCTAAAGCAATAGAAATAAGCTGAACACATTATAAAATCTTTTTTTTATCCCTGTATAGACTCTAATCTGTTTTAATCGTGATATTATATTAGTATTCTATGAAAGTTT
This sequence comes from Argiope aurantia, assembly GCA_026543865.1. Classification (NCBI taxonomy): domain Eukaryota; kingdom Metazoa; phylum Arthropoda; class Arachnida; order Araneae; family Araneidae; genus Argiope; species Argiope aurantia. The sequence continues at coordinate 747,469 of JAPMOR010047542.1, read as the reverse complement.
AAAAATTAAAAATATGATTTATAAACTATAAGAAAATCCCAATTTTTCTTTTATATATACATAACCATTTCTATTTCTAAATCTCTTTTTCGGCAAATTCCTAATTTTCTTTTTTCAAATTAAATTAAATTACTTCACCACAATATCAAACATTCCATACTTGAAAGAAGAATTAAATTCTCAAAACTTAACATAGTTTTCAGACTTTTTTTTATTTAATTGAATCTAATCCGCTCATGTAAGATACTCGATTTGGGATTAATAAAAGCTCCGCCCTAATTTTCATCTGCATCTGGGAACATTTATGAGGAAAAATATACGATTTCATTGAAATTCCATCGGGTGCTCTTCGAATACACGTCATTTACTACCGAAATAATTCGCTTAGCGTTTATGCAAACACAGAACTCGCATTCACCACTCGTCATATACATATTCATTGGCAGGGTCGGTAATGAAGACTTTGTTGAATCGACTATTAATTTCAACAAACCAGTGAATACCAAAGACACATCTGCTTAATCAACATTGCAAACGTAGAAACAAACGAACGTATTGCATATTCCGCTGCATGAGCGGAAAAATTGGGACTTTTTTTATTAGTCCCAAAAGTTTTAGTTAGTTTTCTTTTGTCTTGGGTTGCCGAAGCTTTATTCTCAACTTTGGACAGAAGCTATTTTGGAGAAATATGCATATAAATTTATTTCTAATTTATTCTGGGAAAAGTAGTTTGGTGAAAGAATCAATGAATCTTCTTTAGTCTTTTTTTTTTTTTTTTGTAGAAGTTCGCTTATACTGAAAAATAAATTATGGTCGTTATAGAAAGAAATGTCTACAACTGGAATTTTTGCCGTAATTTTCTTGGATATAGACTGAAGATTAAAATCTTCATATTTACAAATGAAAATAATGTTTTCATGTAATTCAAGACTTCTAGGGAATAATTAAATAGTTTTACTAAATGTTCCTCTGCAGACAATCTGGGGACAGATATGTACTTGAACTATATTTTTTTGAACGATTATCTTATTATTAAAGACAAAGGCCTTGCAGCTAATTTTTTCATGAATTGTATTTTTTAAACAGAATGCCTATTAAATTTAATATATATAAAATAGGAGTAGTAAGATACATCAACACAAACAATAGTTGTTACAAAATTTTAAATTTACGACTCATTCATTATATGAATAGAAACGATAAACAGGCTGCCTATTCTCAGTACATTCTATTCTAACTTTTTCTGTGTTAATCTTTATTTTTTTGTGTAAAAATAAATTGCTTTATTATTTGTAAAAGTAAATGCCTTGTTTTAAAAAATGTATATATAAATCTTAGTTTTAATGTGATTAATCGGTTATTATTAATAACAACCGCGATTAGGATTAATAATAATCAATAATAATCAATTTATCACATACACTGTAGCATATATATTTTATACTGTTTCTTTGTCGATATATCCTCATATAGATATACTCATAGTATATCGTCACTGTTATATCAAAATGATATTTATCAAATGTACTAAAATATTTTACTGCGTAAAAACTTCAATAGGTTAGATACACCAGCTCTAAAATTGTTGCATGTTGCTGAATGCAATGTTTTCCAGTGGTTCCAGCTGTTATATCAAAATTTTGTATGCTTTGCTGTGTGTGGGTTTTAGCATACGATGATTTCATGCAACAGTGAAGATATGAAAAATTGCGATATATTTACGCATTCTTCTATCTCAAATAGATAATTTATAAAAATTAAAGTTTTTCCACTTCAAAATGATATTAAAGATTTAATACAATAAAAGGAAAAAAAATTATTTTTTGAACAGAAATATTGAATATTTTCTTTTGATGAAGCTAAAATGCTTAAACCCAAAACCATCACTAATTCTTAGATGGAAGTCATCTATCAAAATGATAATTACATTTTTTTTATTTCTCTAAGCGACATTTCGACCATTAGGCTTAAATCTTGCGATTTCTTGTTACCATATTTTGGAATAGTTATTCTAAGTCTCATAATTTTTGGGACGCATCTTTATATATAATTTTTAATTGTGCATCCGTTCCAATGGATTTCAGAATTGAAATAGTTAATTTCCAATTATCTTGTAAGCTAATAATATTAATTTACTGCAAGGAGACATTCTACTTTTGTTCAAACAATTAACATTGTCAGAAAATTTAATTTCAATATCTAATTTAGCAAATTTTCTCTTATTTCTCGTGTCTGCATTGCCCCTTAGGGAAAGCTCTTCAAAATAAGAATTTTCGCTTTTCAAGCTTATTTTCACACTGAAGGGATAAACGGAAATAATTCGCAGTCTGAAATTTTAAACTTCGTCTTCTCATGTTCACTGGAATTCCTGACAATTTAATTAGAACTCATTCGTTAATAGTTTGGCCTTTTATATTGATTTTAAAATTCAAACTAACTCTGTTGAAAATTAGTGTTTTCTAATTTATGCATTTATACTCGCGTAATATAGTTATTTAGCTTTTAATTGAAGGCTAAACGTAGATGCACATAGCATACCTTTTCAAATGACGAGGAACATTCATTATCAAAGTCTATCCAGAAGTATTGACTCACTTGTTAAGAGAGTAATTTAAAGTGTTTGGTTGTAAATTAAATGCGACTGTTTGATTAAACTCAAAGCAATTCAGCGAACCACTTCATCGAACCTATTAAATGAGACAGTTATTTCTAATTAAGTGTTGAAACATGGACCCGCGGCAGTGCACGACTGTCAATGAACATGCACATCCTCATTTCATGAGGGATTTCAAAAAATTTCTATTTCAATGGACTTTCATTAGCCATGCTGTTTTTCTTTATTTTAGCAAAATTATTTTTCAATCAAATGAAAATTTATAATTTTTTTATTTCATAAAATTATTCTATACATTGTTTATCATTCATTATTTTATAATAATTTAATTATATACGCCTTCAGCAGAATTATAATTTATAACTGAATCGGTATGAGGAGCAGTATTAACCAGTAATTCTCATTTCGATATAATCTAGTTTTAAGTTCGGATAGGTACTGTTATTCTATACTCATTAAAATTTGAAACATGCGTATAAACAAGGAAGGAGGCTAGTGTAATGCTAGTCTTGACCATTGATCTACATTTATCGAACCAATTTATAGAAAACAGGGCGAAATGTGGATTTATGCTGTTATTCTCACTAAATTAATTGAAGTTTCCAAAACTGTAAAAAAGTATTTTCGAAACTTAGCCATATAAAGGAATGTAATACATTATTTAGACAAGATAAATTATACAGGGTGTTGCCGAATGCGACCGACAAATTCAGAGGGATGATAGTAGGTAGCAAGAGAATAAAGAATCACCCTACAACATGGGGTTCCAAACGACTTTAATTGGTGAAAAGAGCAAAAATATAAAGAATCGGAGAAGTGTTGGAAACTGTAAAAAATTAATAAAAAAATAAAAGAAATTTGTAGCTCAAACACTATTTGTTAAGTGAAAGCACTTTCTTAAAAATTTTTTAAACTACTTTTTCTTTTTCAGTAATTTACGACCCCGTAGATCATCAAATCCGCATGTTACCAGCACGAAACAAAAACTTTTAAGAATGTGCTTTCACTTAAAAAAAATTCGTAGTTCAAACACTATTTGTTATTTTTTAAATAATTTTTTATAGTTTTCAACAGTACTCTGATTCACTATATTTTTTCGATTTTCACCAATTAAACGTCGTTTGGGACCCCACGTTGTATGGTGATTCTTTATCCTTCTGATGCCTACTACCAACCTTCTGAATTTGCCGGTCGAATTCGGCAACACCCTCAAAATAATTTTACGTTTTGCGTAGTTTCGAAAAGAGATTTTTTTCGGGGTGAGTGGGTCGCTGTCTTCAATAGTAATGAAGTTTAAGTGATTAGTTGATAACAGGAAATTGCCATTCAAAAAATGATTTTCTATGTATAGAAAATAACACAGCATTTCTTGTTTGTTTCGTTGAAAAATATGAATATAAACTGATATTTCTTACTAATATTAAAACTGATACATGAAAATAAAACGTTACATGATTTTTGATGAAGTTTATAATGACCGTCTTTCTTACAAAACACCGCTATTAAAATTGTCTTGTAGTTTATCCATTCAGTACATCAGTGGAAACACATGGATAAAATATTAATAAAAATATAGACTTTTAGAAAATTTTCAAAATATAATTTCAAAACGGAGATTTTGACGAAGAAAAAGGCAAATACTCTTTTCATATTTTTAAAGATCTATCATTCCATTGAACTGCCGAAAGATTATTTATTCTTGTCACAAGAATAATTAATCCATACATCCCACATGTGGTAATACAAAAGTAAAATGTACAATACCGAATAACAATTATTGAATACAACAGCATTGCACAATTAAATATATATTGCATGATACAACGAGATAGGTGAACGAATCTGTTTATGAAAGAATTAAAAAGATTATATTAGCCAAAGATTAGATCCGCAATTTTGGAAAAAAATCTTTAGTGGTATTATGTTTTATAAATCGTACACACAGAGAGAAAAAATAGTTCAAATTATGGGTTTTCCCATAAGGAAAAGTTGATGTATTGATATATAACTGTCATTTACATTTAAAAATGATATTATAGATTATAGCTATACATTTCCAAATGATGGATCTCATGAATTGAAATAATGGTCTTTTAAAAAAGAAATTAAACTCATTTTAAAGGAAACGCGATACGTCGTTTCATAATATTCGACATAAATCTTCTAATGATGACAAAAAGAGAAAAGATACTTTCTACTAGATGATTATCCGTACATAATGTTTCGTTGAAAGGTGAAATTCGAAGCTTGTCTCTCTGTCTAACAATCAGAACTAAGAACTATAAAAAAATTGTTCTTCAAGTTTCTTTAAATCATTACCAAAGTATCTGAATATTTATTTTTTCTCGAATATCTTTCAACTGTAAAAATGTTACAAAACAATGCTTTATTAAATCGAAAAAAAGCAAGTACTACTTAGTGCTGAAATGTTGTTTCATTTCACAAAACAAAGAAAAGGAACGTATTCAAACATAAAAAATAACAGACTAAAGTTATTAGTTTACTTTAATTTGTTTAGTTTATAAGAGAAACATTTTATTGTAGCTAGATTTCCTATAATGCAAATTGATTGAACGAGATAAGCGTTTACTTTGTTATAGATCACCCAAATACGAAGTGCATTAATTTAAAGAGACTGACAATTGACTTTTGTCTTTCACTTAAACAAAGACAAATATACACAAATATTGTTTCGCAAGATATTTTGTGATCTCATTTGACTCCCACACATTGACGAAACTCGTTCAGAATAAAATTGAATCAAGTGAGCTTCGGAAAGATAGTCTCCTTCCTTGCTTATCATGGCGTTGATGGTTTCTTAACTTGCGAAGAATTTATTACGGTGCTTATAACCGAATTACCGAAAAGCCGCATTCTATCATATTAATTGCGCCGATGAAAGTTATGATTTGGGTGGTAACCTCATAATAATAAAGTAATTGATTTTTATTCGAATTTAATTGGCGCACATCGGGATATTATATAATCCAGGAATAGCAATCAGTTCGTTTTGGGTATTCATAATCATTTATCAAAATATTCAAGTTATTAAAAAAAAGAGCTAAGCGCAATTTTATTTCGCTTATAATCATTATTCGAAATTAAAGAAGGTATATTTTCAGATTGTAACCTCAGAGATATCTGTATATCCAAATCTTAAACGAAACCGTAATGTATTTAATCATTTTATGTGTAAAAATTACAATTTATATTAGATTTTTTAAAATTTTCTTTCCTAAATTTAATTTATTACACAAAAATTACATTTGCTTAGCTGGGATTTAACTGTACGTTATTTAAACATTTACTTACATTTCATGGATGGCGTCAGATATTTTAAGCATGTTTCGCATGTTTAGAGCAGTGAATCAAAATTTGGTTTTGATTCATTGCTCCAGTTACGAACGGTCTAGAGATTCTAAGAACAAGAAAAAAAAAATCAAATGCTGAGTTATTCTATTTTTTTGTTAATTTGTTAAGTCGAAAAAAATTAATTCAATTAATTTATGCCTTAAATTTTAAATATTATCATTAAGTCTCCTGTTTACTCGCACAGAAAACTACTAATAACTTACCTGTAAATGGTTGATGACTGCTAAATTGACATGGGCATGTGACAATTTAGGATCCAATTGAATAGCCATTCTGTAGCTCTGAAAGTATAAGATACAAAATAAATACAGAGATGTCAATTTAAATACTGTTCCTTGAAGGACTAAACTCGCATAGATTTATACGTACAAAAAAAAAGACCTTTTCTATTCTTTTCTTGTTATTTCCATGCTTCTTATACCATTTCCTTCGGGGTTTTTCCAATTCCTTTTAAACAGCGCATCGACTGCTGGAGTTATTTTTTAAAATCTAAAATAACTGACAAATATTCTTCAGAAATATATCAGAACACTTCTGCCACGGAATATTATTTCGTGGTAATTTTCCAATGCGTCAAAATTCAATTCGAGAGATTTCGTTTTATTTTCACAGTACTCTCTCTACTTTATTCTTAAATTTGTACTTGTGGTGATTAAATGCATTGTAGATATTCTATGCCCCTTTTGCTATATCCGATATTTTTGATAATACTGATAATCAATCTCCGTCGGGAATAATGAATAATAATATAGGGAAAGAACTTAGTTTTATGAAAATAATCCGACTCAATAAACTAAGATACTCATTTATTACTCTGCTAAAATAACTAAATCATTATCTTCAGGAGCTATTCGATATCAACTTAGTACTTTTCACAATTCACTAGCTCGTATACTAACTTGCTTGTATGTTTGACCTTGTAGCTACAAGGTCAAATAACGATGCTTCTACCATAAACTCAAAACAAACCAATCAGGAACTATATTTCAAAATAATTGTTCATGCTCTCTTTATTCCAGGCTGATATTCTTTTCTTTAAATGAATCATTTATGTATGCAAATAATTTACTACAGGGATTTCTTTTATAATTTTTGCATTCTAATTATTTCTGTGTCCATATATAAGATTAAAATTTTCTGTAATAGTGCAACAGTTTGTCAAGATGGTTTGGGAAATAAATGTTACTTTTCCACTAGCCATGGCACTAATATTTTATTTGAAAAACTACTGTACCCATTTCATTTATTTCGCTGTATTAAATGACAAAAAAAACAAAAAAACAGCAAAATTCCTGGAATACGGTTTTTGAGATTTCTTTCTATGAAAATAAGCTAGCCAGTTTTAAATAGGATGTGAATACGGAATAAAATAAACAAAAATTCTTTCATAGAGAAGAATTTTCATAACAGATCATGTATGACATTTTTGATCCATTACTTTTCACAAATTTATTGGTATCATCCAAAAATATTCCATTGATATTTGCAAACAGATCTGGCGTCGATCCTGGATACAAATTTGTCTCTATTTCGCCCATTCTTTGCTAATATGGGAATATATGACGTAAAAGATTCAAAGATGATTTGAATAATTTATTTTGAGTTCCGAGTCAATATTTTCCCTGATGACTTCCTGCATGTAAACGCTGAAATATACTGGTGATAGAAGGGCTTCAAAGCGGCACTTTGAGCTGAAGTATAGAATTTGAGTTCTTCGGCACTTTTGTGGAACCTTTTTGAATGGGATAGAGGGTGTTTGTCTTGTCAGAATACCTGGAAAGAACTCCAAAGGAAAAATTTCCGTTCAGATATTTTAAAAACAGTCTAAATAAATCTATCTGCACGAGAAATCTTTTTTGAAATTCGTGTATCTTGTTTCCCAGATTATGCGTCTATGCTTGTAACACTTTGAGATTCACTGAAGTAGATTCGAATATATTTTGCAATTGAAATATTTTAAGCTTATGCTTCTATAGACATATGCACATTTGAATAGCCCTTCTATGATACTAGAATTTTTTGATTCGAAAATAATACAGTTATAAAATAATATCTAAAAGTTCATCTTTTTTAAAAAAGTTTATAAAATTCGACATGTGATTTTTGTGACTACAATTTTAGTTCTGTGTACAGTTTGTTTCAATCTGACGGACAAAAGGCGTCCAAAATATGCATTTGGTGTCCTGGTACATGTGTATTATCTGTACCCCAGAGATTAATCACTAAAAAAATTACACTAATAGATACTTTCGTAACTATTGTATTTCCAATAGCATGTAATTAATAATATTCAAGTACTTTTATTAGAGAATGTATTAAAATGCTTTGTAAAGACCTCTCTCCATGGTTATACTTTGGGTTGAGAAAATTCTTTTCTTAAATTGATTTAAAGAATTTTTTAATAGTCGGCATGTTGCAAAAGGTGAGAAGACTTGATAAAATTAGACTTGTAAGCAAGACCTCTGAAACTATGGGTCCTTATCTGAAATGGACTCACATGCACGAATTATGAAGTCACATGGATATATTTTAACATGTGCTTATTGAATGCAAAGCTATTGAATGCAAAAAAAGCAACAAAAAATATTCAGATAGCATATCGATTTAAAGCATTTTAATAAAATTTTCTATTTAAACATGCTCATTGATTTTCATTTTATTCATTTATGGCCAACGGTACTTTTATAATTTGGCCTTTCTATTTTCATAAATAATCGATATAATTATTTTTGTTGCCAAATTTAATATACGAGCTGAAAAAGAATTCAAGGCTACGAATTAAATATTTCATTAATAATCCTTATTGCTAATATATGCTTAGCTAGTCTTTACTTATTAATCTCAAAAATATAAAATTACCAAAGTTCACACTATAATTCTTGAAAATTCACTCTTAAACAGCTTAAGGAGTGTGGACTTAAATAATAGTTACGAAATTTTACCTTAATTGTAATGATGCTTAGAGGTATGTAGTTAATGCAAAGCTGCTTGCTTAATTATCTGGTCCAGGATACGCCTACAGATATTTAACATTAATTAAACATTTTACAAGAATTGAAACTTTGAAGTCATTAAACTTTTCCAAATATGCATAATGAAATTAAATTTACTCTTCCTGTTATCAAACCATGTTGAGAACTTCAAAAGATCGAAATTTCTACCAAAGTTACATTTATTTAAGCATAATCTAAGGAACTTAATTTCGATCTAATACGTTAGATTATGAGTAATAATGAGATTAGAGTTCATGTGCTACACATATTTCCATTTGCATTATATATAGAATAGATAGTTTAAGCAATTATGGTGTGACCTTTTCAAAAAGTAATTGAACTTTAAAAAAAAATTTATATTCTTAATTGTATTTCAACTGCTTGAATATATAAATAATATAAAACAAGAATTGAGAATTTGTTTCCAAACTGACGCATATTGCAGTTTAGTTTGAATTTTACATTTAAGTACGTTCAAAATGTTTGGCAATGGTAAGAAGTATGTAATCGTTGGTTTTCGAAAAAATAGTCGTTTTATTTTTTTCAAAAAAGCTTCTTCCAAAGAGATAGTGACCAGTGTTTATTCATCTAATATCATGACATAACAGTAACTTTTCAGTTTTTAACTATCTGCTTTATGATTTAACTTTCACATTTTTTTTATCTTTTTAATTTACTAATGCATAACCATTATACAATAATCTTAATTATGATTAGAATTTAACTCGCAATTTTTTAAGAATTAAGAAGAATGTTCGAAACTAAAGTTTAAAATGTTTGGAGACTGGTAAATGTAAAACAGCTTTTCTTAAATAATTTGTTATTGCTGATTATCTAATGCAAGATCTTTGCTGGAAAAGTTATTATAATGTTGTTTCATTAAACATTTTGGTTTGCGGATTTCTGACAATATTTTCCTGTTGAATTGTGTTATTTTAATATTATTGATAAGTGTGTCATTAATTCAAAATAAAGAAAACTTATGCGCAAGGTGTTAATGAGAACTTGTAATAAAAAAAGAATGTAATTTATACTAATTATTAATTTTGCAGTATTGAAGCTATGGTTATTTCAGAGATGACTTTGTGTAAAGAACTATGATTAAATATCGAAGGCGAAATCTGGATCGCCCCCTTCAAAATTCCTTATTTTATCAATGAAAAGACTAACAGGTACAGGTTAATAAATGCATCAGCTTCACGGATATGGCAGGGCTTTTTTCGGATAAGATCTTGAAACGAATCGAATAAGATCCTGAACCTTGATGTACGGGTATAGTGTTGGAAACTTGGCCAGCAGGGAGAATAAAGAGCCGTCTAAAGAGAGGGGAGAGAAAATATATTAGAAGGAGACATAGTACAGTTGTAGAAATTTGTTCCTTGGGTGTACGGTGAAAGAAGTGCAATAAGCGTGATAAAGGATCACGAAACTTTTTCCACAAGAAGCACGAAAGCACTGATAAAAAAGCAGAGCCAAAGTGTACATAAAAACAACACACATGAAAGCAGGCAGCAAATCGTTGATAAAATAGCACCAACATCACAATAGTTCAAATTCACTCGTGATGCGACAATGATCCAAAGATATGACATATTCATATAAGAGCTTCGCCTTTCATAAGCTACAAAAATGATATGGAAATTTCTAGAAGAATTTTCTCATCTCGGCTTCTATTAGAAATAGAACAGATATTCCTGAAATTTCAAGAACCTCCGTTTTTGCAGCCAACGCCGCCAAATTTATCGCTAAGAATATCACCTAGGTTGTGGATCATTGACCTATACCTTTCAGCGTTCATTAAAGATATTTGCAAGTCTCTTCTTTCAGCGATGATACTATCATAACTGGAAAGCAATATTATATGTACCATAAAGCCGAAATTTATAGTAATTCATAGTGGCAGAATAAAGCTGTTAATCGTCTATTAGAGAAAAAATAGATTAAAGTAATAAAGATAGGACACGATGCTTTTCACTGTTATAGAAATGTTTTTAATAGATCCTCGTCATGGTGCCGATAGGCTTCGTTGAATCCTCCATTAACGAAGATAGAATTTCTTTAGTCTATAAAAGAAGCATAGTATGATGCTGATATTTTCCACAGCAAGAGAATTTCAAAACATAATAGGATATCATAATTGTAAAGTGGATACCCAGTTTTCCAATGGAATTATATTCGGAGAGGGTAGATGCCAAATCATATTTCCACCACATTCCATCCATGAGGTGTTTACATTGCCATTTTTTGAAAGTTTTCCCGATTTTGTTTCAGAATAATAATAATCAACACGGTTTCATTTACTCTTCTGATTTGTAAATAAATTGCTACTCTGAATTAATTTCAATCTTACACTCTGAGACAAACATCTTTCGTTTTGCAAAGTACTTGTGTCTGGTTGAATGTATGCTCTGTTAGTCTTCATACACTGCTGAATTCGAAGTACCCTGTAACATCGGGAAGAAATGGAGCAAAATGATAAACTTACTTGAGCTGCATCATCCCATTGTTTCAAATCTTTGAGAATATCCCCATGATCAGCATGTAGCTGTGCGCAAGAAACTTCTGAAGATGAGCAAAGATTCAGGGATTTCAGAATGTGCTCTAATGCCTGAAAGACAACAAACAAAAAATATTCAATGAAAATCATTGAAATTTCGGTCTTGCAATCTCAAAATTGAATATATACGTGCTATGGAAGTAATGCCTAATTTCTCGGAAATTCATTTAAAATATCAACTAATTATATTCGCTTTTAATTGTATTGTATAGAATTATTTCTACTTTGGTTAAACATAGATTTGTAATTATGCTTGAAGTCCTTTGATTGATTTACAGGAATAGTGGTAAGAGTAAACAGTACAAATATGTATAAAAATTCTGACGTTTATCAAGAGTTTCTTCAGAAAAAATAAATATAAAAAGGAAATGAAGAATTTCAGATATCAGAATCTTTGTCAGAACTTAAAGATATCTGTCATCTAATTTCAATGCATATGAAAATTTTAATAGGATTTCCCTTTTTAACGCGCACCTTACTTCATACTCAGTATAAAATAAGATCTTTAAATACGTTTAGAATTTATTTATCATGATATGCTAGAATCAGAAACGAAAAAACATATTGGATTAAGAACTATTTGGATAATCAGTTTTTGATTCCACCGTATTCTTTTATTTTTGATGTTAAAATAAATTATATTCTCATTATAATACGGAAAATAATGAATTTCAGTATAAATGAAATCCTGCAAGATATAATGCTAAGAATACAATATCTGAGCAAATAGATAACCTCAATTACCTTAACTGAAAAAAAAATCGAAACGTTTCGAAAATAAAAATCCGAGAAATATTTATTTCAGTCATTCTCAAGGCAAAGTCAGGCATAAAAACAGGGGGGAAAACAAGTGTTCCTGTTTTCTAAGTATAACTCCTTGTTTTTTCTTCACGGATACAAGAGCAATTTTATATATTTTCAAAGGTGAATATTTTTACTAACAAAATCCAGAATTGTTGCAATTATTACCCTTCTCACAAGCATCCATTCTTCCTTATTTTAAAGAATTTTACGAACATTAGAACAAATTAGTGCGAATCACACATGATTCTAGTTTAGATGCATAGAATGCAAATTTGTAAACAATACAAATATGCTCGTAGAAAAGTGACACGTGTGCTTTTATAATAGAATAAATTATTTTATTGCTCAACATGGTATATTGCAAAATTTGAATATACTTCATTTCCGCATCGATTATATTAGAGCCATATGAAGAGCTTAATAATGGACTAATTTGAAGAGGGTAGAGCATACTTTTATGTCTTTTTAGTGTTCGTTCAGCGAAACGCTTTGAACATGTACACAAACCATCCCCTCGTAATTTTATGAATGAAGTATCACTATTACTTTGAAATAATGATGCACCCCCATCAAAATCCAGCAAATATGTTGCATTTGAGATACGTAGAAATATCCCTTCGTTCTTTATATTTTGAATAAAATTTTAGTTGCGATAAAATCAAATTCTCGCTTTTTATCTATGAAAATAATGCATTTTATGTTTGTTAAGGAAGGATAATTTTGTCATTTTTGTGCTAACTGACATACCCAAAATTACTTACGAATAAAATTAATTTCGAATTAAACACTGTGAATCATAATATTTCATTTAACAAAATAAGGGTATTTTAATTATTTAAAAATCGCCTGTTTTTTGTTTATACCCTAATTTCTTACTTTTGGGAATGATATAGGGGGTACCATAATTATCTTCGATTTTATTATGAACCTCGAATAATTGCTATATGAATAGTTAATTGCTTATGCAAAATTTTTGTACTCATATAAATTTATGCAAATGTAGGTTTTCTTGAGTTACCACAAGCGTTCGAATGCTCATAAATCGTTCCAAAAAGCAGCTCTTTAAACTAAAATATTACATTTCATGTGTACCAACATAAAGAAATCCACAGGAAAGAGATCCGATGACTATGGAGAAATTCCTAGCAACCTCCGCATCCTAACCATCTGTTCATCTAAATTTTGTTTCAGTATTCTCAAAGAAGTAAATTAATCCCAATTAATCCTAAGGCTGTAAAATTATTCTCCACAATTGCATACCTTCATTAATTCTTACAATATCAAACGATAATTATTAATTGCCGAGAAGTTGTAATTATGTTGAATGAATGAGGCATTATTTATGAATAACTACATTATAATCTAAAAAACTCTACAATCGAGTGATGAATTACACCTAAAAAATTATTATTTCTATGTATTTAATCAAAAGTCATTGTTATACAAAAATTTGATTGCAGAAAATATTTAAATGAGGAATTACCTATAAAATTATTATTGCAATGTAATTCTTCAAGAGTCTCTCGAATTTTTCCTACGTTCTCCCTCATATAGGTGTCCTTTCCTCTTGAATAAAATTTGTGAAGTTCAGCAGAGCCTGAATGCCACAAGTGCTTCAGATTTTTATTTTCAGTGTCCCTCGCACATGATTGTTTTGTACAACTGTTTTCCACTGATTGGAACAAAACTTTGAAATTGGGCTTGTTATTAAAATTGGACCAAATACCAAATTTCATTTATCTAAGTTTCTGTGTTTTTGAGTTATTAGTTTACAGGTATGCATATGTAAGGTCTACTAACGGGAAATTCTGAAAATTTCAAACGGATTTACATTTTATGCGCTTAAATTATGTACCAGATTTTGCAGTTCTAACTTTTAGTGCTTTGAAGTTAAAATGCTCACTTGCACTCAAGCAGATAGACACTAACTTCCTTTTAATGGATTTCTTCAAAATTTTACAGAAATCTGCGAATTTGGCATAAAGATCAAATACGAAATTTTATCTGTAGAGCGCAAAGCGTTTTTGAGAGACATAATTTCTTTTTGCAGACATAATTCCAAAAACATGTTTTTCCTCTCGGGCAATTCTGAAACGTGGGGATTAGACAAAATCTCGCTTTCAACTATTTTGATGATAACAATACTTTATCTTAGTATATTTCATATGCAAGAAGGAAAGTAAATTGTAAATATAAAGTATAATAGAATGAGGATTAGCTATAACATTGTTAGGCAGAAGATGCCATTGCAAAGAATGCATTGAATGTTAAAAATGGTAGGATTACCAATAACCAAAAATACTTTTCATCGGTATTTATAAATTAGAATTATGAAACTTTGATGTATGCTATTAATTTCTTAGTAATGGGTTTATTCATTGTATGTTCACATTTTTCGAAATGTATTGCATTTAAAAGGAATATATTTAGAAAGTATTAAAAATGAAAAAAAAAAAAGAATTTCTAAAGTATTCGTGAAATAACATATTCTGACATTTGAAAGATGAATTACGACCGAATAGAAAACGATGATTTAAATATGTATTTCAAATACAGCTGTTAAATGGCGGAATATTTTCGTTTCCATACATGAATAATACATATCATAATCTTATTACCATCGTAAAAGGTTGCAGGTAAACAAATAAATAAGTTGCTAGATGAAAAGTCAGATTACCTTCTGCGCTATGAAACATAAATTTCAAATTATGGTGAATGTTCTTTGTAGACTGAGGTATAAAAAATGATCAAACTTGAACAGATAATCTCTTTTAAAGGTTTCCTAAGTCCCAGGGGAATTTATATAGATTGTTTTTATCTGCTTAAGTACTCGGTACATTCCTTCCTGGATTTATTTCATTTTGGTATTAAAGATAGAAAAATTTAAATTTGCATTCTATTTAAGATCTAATCTCTACTTCCTCCCCCTTCAGAATTGTGTTTACGCACGCATGCAAAACTATGAAATGGGGAAGAAGAAAATTTGGAAAACATCGGGTTAAATAAGTATTGAGATTGGAAATTAAAATATTTCAAAGCAATTGTACCGAAAAAGAAAATGTTTAGGCATATTGTAAAAGGTAAATTATTTACAAATGAATAAATAAGAGCATGTTTTCGCGCTTTTAAGCAGATTGAATTTCGATAGAAATTTTTGACTCTTATAGGAGTAAATAAAAGGATTGTTCGTTGTTTAATATAGTTATATTTATTATTAAATCGATTAGCTAATAGTGGACATCATTTTCCGTTTAATTCATTTTGCAATACATGACCAATTTTGAAAGACACCAATATTTGTGATATTTACTAATATCAAGGGAATATAGATGAGATAGGATTGCCACAGCTTATATATTAGGTCTGTTGGGAGCTGAGTTCCAATAATTCACATAATTATTGCAAAGTGACATGGATAAATGACATATTGTATTTCGAAAGTTTAACCTTTACTTTTCGGAGTATATGGATAATATACAATTAAAAAATTATCAATCTTCATACAGACTTATACAATTTTTGTCACATTTAAGGCATTATGATTTATATATTCTCCATTAGAACTAATTTGTCTGTACTCTAATCAGCCTATAAATAGTTTCTTCGTTGGCCTTTATTACAGTGTACAAAATAATAAATGACGCATTATTGAATAAAATTAAACCACTTGTTTTAGAATTTTTGTTAGAAGAGTTAAGCCTTAATAAATTATGCCGGCGTCCTGGCCTAGGGGTAGCGCGTCTTCCCCGTGATCTGGGCATCCCGGGTTCGAGTCCTGGTTCGGCATGATTGTTCTTTACCCTGTGTTCTGTCTGTGAGGTGTGTGAAAGAGCACACCCTGTAAAAAGGGGTTGTGCAAGCGAGTGTGTGAATGTCATCTTCATATGAGCTAGAAGTCAGACTTCTGCTCTCGGGTGATCAGGAGACTTCACCCTCAGAAGCTACTGCACAAACTCGGCTTAAACCACTGACTTCGTCAGCGAGCTTGTTTATTACAAGTGCATAAGTAACGACAACAGCATGAGTAAATTATGATTACAATAGAATAGACATTATCATACAGCTGCAAGGTTCATTTGTAAACGAATTACTCGATTATTCCGAGAAATGTTTTATCTCCCCCTAGGAGGATACGATATATATGACACACCTCACTGAAATATTAGAATTATCCATGTAACGGACTCGTCGCCTATGATAGGATTTGTCTCCTTAGGGAGAGTTTTGTCCATGCGTCCCTAACTATTTTGCGCATATCCTAGTGTTCGTATGTTTATTTTTAACAGCCAGTATTTTATGTGCCGGACCGTCATAGTGCTAGTCTGGGTGAATTCTCATAAATTTATTACCCCTGGTTTTCTTCATAAAATTCCTATTCCGAAAATAACGCAGGCATTAGAAATTCCTGCCTGTAAAAGAAAATATTTATTACCATTGATTAACTTGCAACTTTAGGTCGTTTGAAGGTTTACGAAGAATATATCAAGATTTATAACAAACGAATTCCTTGCAGCAAATATATGTTGTAACAAATCAGATTTTGCCAATCTAAAATATCATGCATTTTTTATCATTTCAAAGGAAAGCCTTAAAGATTTTTCAATCTAAAATAATTTAAATACATCTAGATACCCCATTCAGAATTAGGATTTCAGTTATTAAAGCAAATATAGATTGTTAGACATTTATTCTCGTTTTTCTTTTGGATTATGCATTTATTTCGGTTCTTAATAAAAAAAGAACTGATCATTGAATACGAAGCCTGCTTCATAGCGATGCCGAAGTTAAGTCACCAGCAATTAGCTCGATTCTGAAGAATAAATAAATGTGCCGAATGGTTATAATTAAGTTATCCAATTAACAGATGTAGTTAGTATCGAGAAAAGAAGCAATCATTTCCGAGGAGATTTTCTGGCCTTCGGTTTGTAAGTTTATTTGTTCTATTTTCATGTTTAGATCTGGATTATTGATTCACTTCGATTTCTCTGCTTTCATATTTAGGTCATTTTATTTAGATCATTGTAGTTTCTCTATGTGTATTCCTTAGATATTCATAATTCATGCTGTTTATATATCTTTTTTAAATCTGATAGTTACAGCAGGCCTAGAGGAAAGAACACAAATATATACCATTGTTTCACCATTTTCGACTTCGATGTTTAGTGCAGCGAAAAAATAAGCACCAATGTGGCCTGGTCACTTAAGATCTACTGGTAATAGAAACGATTATTTATATGAAGGCTGTTTTTTTTTCCAAGCTCAGATGGATCATATAAAAGAGATAAGAGAACATAAAATGAATTATAACTAAAAATTACGCTCAATTACAGTAACTTTTTAATATAATTTCTGTGAACATTCGCTGTTTTCAACTTTGATGTTTGGTGCCAAGAATAAATAATTACCTTTGTGATCTGATCATGAAGACTGGTGTTTTTCCCCAGCTTCGATGGATCATAAAAACAGACAAAATTAGAGCATAAAATGAATTTATTACTAAAAGTTATGTTAGTCATAGTAACTTTTAAATATAATGCCGTCAATACTAGCCATTTTTAGTTTCGGTGTTTGGTGCAACGAATGAATAATGACTAATGTGGCTTGATAACTTTTAATTTTGATAGTTGACATTTGGGATTATTTTTTCGTTTCTAACTTATATTATCTGTACAGATATATAGATTATATAAGAGATTCTTGCATGTTAATCTACAGGAAAAAGTGGCATACTATTTCTTTATCATTATTCAAGTATGAAATTTCATAAGTATATTATAAGAAAGCCCTAGTATTTTTATGAGAGAACTAATGAATGCGATATATGCTTTAATTAGTGTTTTATGATAAACTTAAATTATTATTTATGTGGAATGTATGCAAGAAATTTCAAATGTGCTTAAATAAATTATCTTAAATTTTTTCAATAATTCTATACAGGCCTATCTAGAAAATTTTTCATGCAATCATATCATATCATTCGATCAATGCTTTGTCACCTTCGCATAAATGAAGTTATTTCTTTATTCATAGGGCGATAGTTTCTTTACTCTTTTGTTTTATTATTTCCAATAATTTTCATTTAGTTTTGGTTCCATCCTGGATAAATAAATGTTCCAAATTTGTGTGTGATTTGGCAATTTCTTGAAACAATTATCAGTATCGTATAACACACTAACTGATCGTATCTGATTTAAAAAAAATAATTTTGATGCATATTTCTTTGATAGGATTTTATATCTAAATTAGTTTATACGAATATTTATTTAATCTCGGGGGAAAATTCAGCTTCAAATGTCTGATTCTTACACTGTTGTCGGCCATATATATATGCCAGTAGAAAGACAGCCATTGGAGCAGAATTTGATGCATTCAAATGTAAACAGCGAAATATTTGGATGTGAATTCTATCCCGCCTAAAATTCTATATAAAGCTTTCGGATTTTTCTTGAAGTGCACGGAAATTGAAAACCGATCTCCATATCTGAATGTTCGAAAATCTTTCTTTTTCTTTTTTTTTAAAGGTTAACTTTTTCTAGATATTTTAGACGCAGGGTGAAGGATAGAAAATGTGAGCATAGCCAGTTAAAGGGTAAAGGGCGTCCTATGCTTTGAGTTTGAAAACAAATAAATTTGGCTGCATTGTGTCTTGAAACTAAAAGTTTTAAGAGAAAGTGATTATATATTTGTAATAAAAATAAATCATCCAATCAAATGCATGCCGGCTCGAAAATGTCAGAATTTTTCGTCACATAGATAGATTAGCAATATCCGAAACACGATGCATCATAATATAAGTGATAAGTCACAAAGTATATTTTTACAATCTTTTGGCGTCTCAGAAAACCCGCATCTAATCAAGAAGGATTTTGAAGCGTTGCATCCAATAACTTATGCAGGTAAAGAATCCATAAATTAGTTAATTTGAATAAACTCTGTTTTGAAGAATGAATCATTTTTGATCTTGAACTCAATAGATTTAATCTTTAATTTTTTCGGAAATAAAAACAGTTTTTTACAATTAATCAGTCTCGGCATAGCCGAAATTGTGAAATGGACATTTCTCCTAAAGGCAGGATATTTTTACTCATACAGACTTTAGAGTCAAAATTGAACACCTTTTCATTTGCTATTCTTCTAAATGACCAATTTTTGAAATGAGCTTTAGTATTTTGATTTTGAGAAAAAAAAAATTTGTTTCTGTGTATATAAATGTGGATAATTTGTATTATCATTCTTTTTGCCTTAATCTAAATATTTTTTTATCTCTCTAGTTTTTCTGTCGATATTATTCTTTTTATTATAATTTTTCATTAATTTGATATTTAAAGTATTACACACTTTTCTTTTTTTTAAATATATGTTTATGTTATGTTATGTTTATGTTAAATATAAATATATGTTTATCAGTATTATTAGTGTTCATTTAGTTTTCTTTTCATTTGTAATTCCTTAAGAATGTAATCAGAAAATGCGAATATTTTTGTGAGGTTTTCATGCCCATTCAACTGTCCGGTAGCCATAATGTTGACATTTACGGAGTTATGACATGGTATTCAGTAATTTAAGTCAGAATAGAATATTTTCATGTTATGAAATTACATGGGAGTTAGTTTGGTGCAGAAGTATAAATATCAAATTTTTATGCACTTGCTCTGTGAGTCCAGATTATTAAGTATAACAACGAGTTTTATGTATACATAGTAAACCCAATTTTTTTTAATCTATAGAAAAATAGAAAATAATTTTAAAAATAAGTAATTACGATAACTTTGGTAAATTAATTTAAATATTTTTAAATAGTTTAATTGCAGTTTCATATAAGTATTTCTATGTTAAGCCAAAGTGATGCTTCACTCTGGCTTAACATATAATTTCTTGCATATTTAAAGAGCTTATATCCTCATTTTATGTTTTTCTTCCATCTTCTTTTAGAACCTTTAAATGTATAGCGGGAATAGGTTAGTGTAAAGAAGACTGGGACAAACCCTCGAAATTCAGGACAGTCCGCAAGCTCGAGTGATCTCCTTCCTTGATTTTGCGTATAAATACGATACCACATTTTGTGCTTTTTAATGTAACGGAGGAAATCTAGTATATTTTAAGCCCCCTCGCCCCAATCCTTTCCACCGATTGAATTCAAAATATGACACACGTAAATAATTTTGTCCAAAAGATTTCATACTAATTTTTTTTTTAATCGGAGCATTTTCAGTTATGATGTTCACATATATGCAAACATAAATAGAAAGAATTGGTTTCTACAACCTTTGACAGATTTAGTTCATAATTTTCTAATGCAGAACGAACAAATGTTCAGTAAAAACGTCATAAAATAGAGTATTTTATGAATCATATGAGAAATAATAGTTTTATTTCAAGAAATAAGTATCTTAAATCAAGTATAAAATATTAAAAAAAATCATTTAAAATGTTATCTACGAGAATAAGTAGACTATAACTGCTCTTAGAAAATCAAATTTGTAAATTTTTCTCAAAGTTTGAGCGAAATCCCTTCAGAAGAAGTCTGCTTGTTTGATTGTCTGAATATAATTTGACAAAATAGCTACGAAACAGATGAATTAAATTTGGCTAAAAGATATGGCATTTAAATTGTAAATATGTAGCATATTTGATGCTATATCTGTCAAGGAGTTGACCGTCTGTCTATCTATTGTTTTGCATATATATAAATGCTATAATTAAAATATGTAGCTGGGTAAATGAAATTTAGCACTCAGTTTTAGCACCTAAAACTAAGTTTTTTATCAAAAATTTTGACTGTAAATTTATACTTTCCCAAGCATGTAAACTTAATGACTAAATATATGAAATTTTTAACACATTATTTATCTCGAATATTGGTTTCAACTGTTTGGGAGCAAGATGTTCAAAATACATTTTCGGTTCTCTGGTATCTGTATATTAACCACATAATAATCGCCCTGGTCGCATGCAATTTAGGCTCTTCCCTACCAACTGTTTGTCAATGAGAGCTATTTTAGATACGAGAAAGTTTCGGGGTGACGATTTCCACTAGTATAAATGAAATCCTCAACCTCAATTTCTTCAAATTATAGAGAAAAAAAGATGATTCTCATCTTATTATAAAAAGGTACTAAAAATAACAATAAAAATACAAACTTGATCGTTGATTAATTAAAAGTTTACTTTTTCTTCTAGCTTAGATAAAAAGAAACAATGGCTTTATTAAATTTAGAATAAATGAAGCATATTTTAATTTTAAAAATGTGCAAACTTTCGAAAATACTTTACAGCAGCTCACTCTAAAAAGAGTTTTTGTAACTTATTCATTTTTATTTTAATATTGTTTTCACACTACATTGAACACATTTCATTATAGTTTACAGCATTAAAATGGCTAATTGCTCATTCTACTTCAAATAAGTTTATAAAAAATATACTTTCTTCTTTCAAGAAATTGAAACTGAAAGTAAAAACGATGATTAAGAAACACCCTTCTTTTCATGGATCACATGCTTCGGTGTGCAACGCCACTCAGGGTTTAAATTGAAATTTCATACACCTGTATAACTATGTATTTTAATACATTTGATAACTTTCAGAATATTACAGTAAACTTAAAGTATAGAAGTAACTTTAATTAAAGTAACTTTTGAAAGTAAGTAAAGTAAAACAGTAACTTTCAGATTATTATAGCAAAAAATTATTATAGCAAAGAATTATTATAATAAAGAAATATTCAACCGTATTTGCATTCTATCTTTCTCCTTTAATTTGGCCATTTTTAAATTCATTCCAAGTGTTGAGATACAAATACATTCAAACGATGCCTTTTTGTTTGTTATGCATTCTCATTTTTACTAAAACGATTTATCTAGAAAGTTGAGAACTTTTACGCATCATCTAAAATCCACGAAAGTACAAAATAAATGATAAGATAAAAATCTGAAACTTATTGACATTTTTCAAATACTTTTGTTTTTAAATAAAATACAGTTTTTATAAAAATAAGATTTAAATGCTTAAAAAATAGATCGGTGGCTATATTTTTGGTCCTAAAAGATACTTTCATATCAACCCTTTTCACGGCTGTAATCTTAAAAAAAAGTTTCTTCTAACTTTCTCTGGCATCCGGGAGGACCTGAATGATCGAGCAGCGAACAGTTATTTCTGACACATAAAAACCGCCATTACAAGTGACATTTGTGACAACTCCCTCAGACAGAGATACGACATATTATAGTTGAGGGCCAATTAACCATGCATCACTACTATTAATCACCATTGCAGTTCAAAAAAGCTAGAACATACTAATTTATACAAACTTCATCCCTATATTTGAAATGCGCTCTAGAGAATTCATTACTGTAATAAACTGTCAACTTCCGGAAAGTGAGAATTCATGAATAATATAAAATGCTATCGACGATTTCTGTAAAATTCATTCTAATAATTATGCTATTAATTATTAATAATATTATTCTCAAAATTATGTAAACAGACACCCTAGCATAGTTGAATAGTTTCGTATGTGATAAGACAATAGGGACAATTTATATTCAGGTTCATGCAGAATGTATAGAATTAATCCTTTGACTCGAAGATAGTCAATTTCTGAATGCAACTGCATACTTGTACTTGATAAAGCTTTCGTTCTAAAATTGAAAAATGTGTTTTCTGGTCTTATATAGTTTTTATGAGCTAAGGATCGGTAAAGGGAAATTTAAGCAATGGAGAAAGTAAACAAAAATAATAAAATCTAGAAAATGTACTCTGGGCGGAAGGGATACATTATATCAATTTAGGACAACTCCTTTTTCATAAGTTCATAATTTTAGTTTCAAATAACTCCGCCAATTTTATAGATGACATTAGGAAAGTTTTTTCTGCGTGTTTTTTTTATGGTATAGCTATATTTTTCTAATTGGATTTTTTTTTACCTACTTCCTTTATTTCTGTGTCAGTTTTTGTAATCTCTATTAGAAGAAAAATAATCTAATACTATAATATCTACATAGAGAAATAAAAATAAATCTAAAACTACAGCATTTATGTGGGGAATAAAATCTAATATCCCGCTATCTACATTAACAGAAGAAAAAAATATAATTCAAAACATGCAGAAATCATTTTTTTTTTGGCAATTTTAAAAAATATTATTTATTTTCCAAAAATTCTCAAAATAATTGAACCAATATAATTTCGAGATATTTTTCAGAAATAAAAGTTATCTCAAATTGCCTCTCCTTTTCTTTCAGAATTAATCTGATTCATAACTCTGTTTATTATTTTTTTTCTCGATTTTTTTAATCGCTTTGCATTAGCATTTTTTCCCTATAATGCAAAGGCAAAGTTTTGTTCGTTCAAATGAAAGAACAATAATTGATCAAACATTCCATGGCCGTTGTATAAGAAATACAGAAACAACTGTGAAGGGAAAAAATAAACTTGTGCTTAGAAATTTAATGACTACATTTATTCTATTATAATTATTGGGTTGTTCGGAAAGTAATTTCGATTTTTTTTTTTTTTGTGGAAATGAAAGACAGTTTTCGTATAATAAACAAATACTTTATTAAATTATATATTGGCCGTTCTGGTCCAACACCTTTTGCCATCTTTCTGGTAGTAGTATAATTCCACGCTCATAAAATTTTTGGTCTTTGCTGCCAAAAAACTGATCGAGGTGGTTTTTGACCTCCTCATTTGAGGTGAAGGTTTTACCGTCTAAAAAATTTAGCGAACCAGTTCTGGCACTGGCGTACTGTCAACACACCTTCTCCATACACATCGGTCAATTTCTTTCTGGCTTGAACAGCATTTTTACCCTTTCTGTAGTAAAACAGTAAGATATGTCGAAACTGCTGCTTATCGCTCTCCATATTTAAAAGGGCACCAACCAAAACTACTGCGTAGAATTAATTGGAATTTTTCACATACAAGCCTTGCTATATGAGCTCTCAAATCATATAAAAATTATACGGCTTAAATGTGAAGTAGGGTGCAAAAAAATACAATTAAATCCTCTGTCGGGAAAAAACGAAATTACTTTCCGAACAACCCAATAGTAATCTTAGTATGCTTGAATTTCTGCTTACACTAAAAAAATATTCACTTAAAATATACCGAAAAGTAACAAGAGAAGCTGGATGGAGATTTTTTTACAATTTGTTTTTCCCCCTTTTCTTGTCCGCTCAGCTGAAACAAAATAAGGTACCCATTTATGTAAAAAAAAAGATAATTTTTTTTCTTAGAACTAAAAATGTTTTTCACAGTCTATTTGGAGGTCAAGATAAGCCTTTTTCTGTATCTATATTCTTTTATTTACCATTTTCTCGCTCTGAAATTTAAGCGCTCGTCGTAATAGATTTTATGCGAAATTCATAAGATGTCTATGTATTGTTTTAAAATCAAAATATTACTGAATAATCAAATATAAAAGACACAAATAATTAAAATATAGTTTCTTATTCAAAAGACAGGCGTCACCTTGAGCTCGAGGATGAGAAGGAAATTTTTATGTCTGAGAATTTTCTGTTACATGGATGGTAAAATAATATAAAAGAATTAGTTTACGATGCAGATTCTTGCTCACTGGTATATCCAAGCTGCGGGTTGGCTGTTTTGAATGAATAAAAGATACGTAATTACACTTGGATGAGATTCATTTTTAGCTTCCATTAGGATTCTGGATAATTTCAAAAGAACTTTATCATGAAAAAGGATACATAGTATCTATTATGAAATGCAATCGTACAGACACACTGAAATATATGTTTGTCAGTTAGTGGATTTAACATCGGAACTGAAAATCAAACAATGTCTCAGTTAAAAATGAAAAACGGGAATAAATATTTACCTGACATTTGATTTAAATTACATTCAAATCGAGCAATTTGATAGTTAATAAACTATTAACTATTAAATTGTTTATTAATAGTTTAATTTTTGAATTCAAGTGACTCAGCATTTGAATTAGAGTTTTAACCTGAAACCAGTGATGGGAAATAAGAGCGATTCCAATGACAAATTTAAAAATGAATGGTGCTTCAAATTTCGACAAAATTGAAGATTTTAATTGAATTGATTTCAGGGTAGTTCGTAAGATGATTATGTGCATAAATGTGATAATATAAGGACAGTGACGTAAAAAGAATAAGTTAAAAAGAAATATTTTATTGAAATAAATCTTGTCTAACACAGAGACGAAACGAAAGTTCTGTAATTGAGGATGATAACCCTTTAACAGGAATAACCGAGTGTCAAACGTTCTATCGCGTAATTACAAATAGTAAGTTAGAATTATGTCATCAATAGACGTTCTAATTCAATATCGAAATAACGTAGAATCTATAAACTCAATAAGTGTCACTTGAATTGAATACAGCTGAACTTTACAGTATTAATTCAGCTGAACACTCAGTTGAATCAATACTGTAAAACCTTCCCATAACAGAAGATGTCATCTAATTAGATAGTAGATTAAACTATAAATTAATTTATTATTAACAATTAAGAATCTATTAGCATTATTATAGATGTTCTACAAAAAAGTAATTAAAAGTACTAAAATTCTGACAGAAATATTTATTTGTATGATTAATTAAGTACATTTTAAATAAGCAGACATTCGAAAGACGTTTAGAACATTCATCAGCTAAGATGGAGATTAAAAGTACTCTCAAAGTTCCTTTTGTTTTTATTCTTCTGAATAACATAACAATTTTAGAGCATATAGTTAGTTTTGCTTGCATTAAACTTCTTCAATCGAGTAAAATATAAATTATTCTATAAAGTGCGATGAGTTAATTTAACCCTTTGCAATTGGATGGTGACTCTTAACTCACCATTCAAGACGGTGCATCATTTTGGCATTTTATTTATTTAATTTTAATTGTTAAAAATATATGCAGAGTAGTAAGAAGATACAAATGAACTAAACAGGAGAATTCAACTTAAAACAATTGTATTTATTTATTTTTTGGAGTAATAAAGATGTCTTTGTATTAGACGAATAATTACTTTTCCGAGTGCAAAGGGTTAATATGGAATTGCATATAAATAACAATGCGTTTCATTGCAAATATAAATGGACTTATCTTTAAATACTGCGCGTAACTAGAGAATAATCATTAGAATAAAATGACATTTAAAAAATGTATAAAAAATGAAAAAAAAAGTAATAAAAATTCTCCATAGGCGAAGGTTACATGCAAGTACTGAGTAAATTTTTTTAATATTTATTAAAAAAAATAAATACTATTTTATGTGGATTTCATAAATTTAGTTGATATCTGTTTAAAAATTGTAAAGTATTTTAGAATAATACGATTTCAATTTATACAATACTTTTGACCGCCATTGTAATCTCTTAATCGAAGTCAATATGCAATAAACACTCATTTATTGTTAACGTTAAAATTTTTATAGATATTTTGGGTAACCAGATAAGCTCTAAACTACAAACCGATTCGAAAAAATACATCCTATCTTCCAATATTTTAAGAAAAAAGAACCTGCTTCTTTTCGTAGCTCTCAAGTTTCTTGCGATTAATCCATCAGTCCATTCTAAAAATAGGATTCCCACTGTCTTATTGACGTCCTCGAAAGGGAAAGAGAAGGAAGAGAAAATGCATTTCCAATGGAGACTCCGAAGATTGACACGAGTCTGTCGCATAACTATCCGAGGAACGAGAATCAATTGATCTCTGTCTTCTTTGCTCCCCGAAGAAGATTTTGTACTAGTATTACATTTTAAGTTTCGAATAGCAATAGCCGAGTGCGAACTAAAAATAAGAATTTCTCTTCGGTTTCAATGGCAGTACCTGGAGAAAAGCCCCAGGGAAAAGTCATCGCTTCCGTGAATAGAATAAAGTGGGTTGCTCAAAAGCAGCTCGATTCGTGGTTTACCTGGATACCTTAATCCCAAAGATTCCTATAGAAACGCGAGAATACATTTTTATTCACTCTTCGTAAAGTGGCTGGAGTGGAAAAGCGGTTTTTGGAATTTTCCTCCATTTTTTATTTAGTTTAGCGATGTGTTCTATTTTTCTCCTGTGGATGGTTATGCTAACATGTGGGTAGCGACACTGAATAGAAACTTGGTATATAGAATAGATATTATATTTTTCATTCAATGGACTTTCTTGGAATGTATTTTCATGTCGAATGTTTCAGTGTTTGTTGAAGATTAGAGTGTTCCATTTCAGCCTACTAGAGTAGGCCTTGTGTAGGAAAAGATGGAATTCTCTCCCCAAAATAAGCGAGCAGATATAAAGGTGGAATTCGGCAATACATTATTCTTTATTCCTTTTTTTATCCTTTAGTAAGAAGGGGTGAAATATTTGATTCGAGTAAATATTCTGTCCAGTCTAACGATACATGTTTGGCTGTGATACAATTTTAGTTTCAGTAGATAAAATTTTTTCACTGAGTTTAATAAAAATATTTTTAGTAATATTATATAATGGCATTTTAAATCTAATTTAAATCTTAATTAATTTCAAATTTTTATTTTAATTTAGACCATATTAACTTCATTCTAAAATGCTATCTTGTTTACTGATCCAGTTCCAATTTCTTATTAAATTACTTTTAACAGACGCTCTAGAAAACTATGAATTCAGCAGGTTCTGATGCTTCGAGTGAAAGAATAAAAATCCTTAATGTTTACTATATTCCTTTAAAGATGCCTAAGTTTCCCTATCCTAAATCTACACATATCAAAGAAATCCCTATAAAAAACTCGTTATAAAAACCATTGAAAGGAAAATTCAGCTCTCTTTTGTTCTTATGCTTTTGTGTCGCGATGTAGACTGGTAATGTAATGTATTTAGTAAATATTTCACAGTTTGAATTCAACGACTAAAATGATATTTCCTTTAACAATCTTAAAGTCACAACGACATGGATTTCAAAAAGAAAAAAATAATACAGATTTATATATTAAAAATCTTTTAAAATTCAAGAAATGATGCGTTTTAATCTTCTGACATGTTTCTTAATACACTTTAAAAATTTATTAGTTTATGCGATTAATATAACATTTGATGATATTTAAAGTGAGGAAAAGAGTTATTTTCAAATTCCTTTCAATGTAAGTTAGCTACTAAATATAGATTTATTAAAATATACATTTTAAAGAAATGAACAAATATTACTATTCTTGAAGGCAAACTATTTCATAAATTTCCATCTTTAAGGTTGAAATAAAAATGTCAAACTTTATGAAGCGATAATGCGTAATACTAGAACACGTTGCTTATTAGGAAGATAAGTTGTTAAGTGAATTTAAAATTCTAGAAATTTATTTGACAATCATTGACTTATACAAGGAATACATTATTATACATTTATTATAATAATGTTTATTATAATTTTAGCGGTAACAAAAGTGCATCCCTTGTAAGATGATTTGATATTTTCGTTGAAGTTGCTTAATTAGGTACGTCATTAGTTAGAATACACAAGAGTTTAAAATATATTTCATGCCTTCAGTAGAAAATAAAGAGACTAAATCCTGCTTAAATTTTTAAAATGTTTAATAAATGATTTTAGTGTGGAAACCGCTTTTCTTTTAATAGCGTTAATGTGTTAGGATGCAACTAATCATAGAGATAGCATTAAGTAGAGGTATTTGTTATTAGGAAAATACTTTATTTTTTCAAAATGTAAATTTTTTTAAAATCTTGTTTCAGCTACCAGCCACCCTAGTTCTCCTATTCATCCTGAAGAAAATGTGTTTTTTTTTCTGGTTTTGATATGTTTTCTATCATAAAAACAGTATTGGAGAGTATTGTTTCAAAACATTTAATCTGATATTTATTCCATTTACTTCACATTTTACAATTATCTTGCATATTAAGGATTGAAAGTTATACATTTTTATACTCTATACACAAGATAATCATAAGATTGCATATTAATAGCAATTAATTTATTTTCAAGAGTATTTGGGCGTGTTTGAATGTGTTGCCTAATACCTACATTCGCAAATAAGTTCAATGCTTTTAATGCGTACTTTTAATACTATACTATTCATAGATATAGTTTTCATTAATTAAAAAATAAATTTAAATCAAAATTTTAAGAGCATAATTTAATATAGTAAATTGCAGAATTTTTTCAATTATTTTCTAAAGTTTTAACTTTAGATGTATTGTTTCATAAACTTGCTGTCAAGTGGCTCTGTTAGTACAGAATTAGAATTTAATTTAACTGAAACTTAAATTCTAAGTTTTAACAATGAGAAGGCACTAGTGTGCACTATTATGATTCGCTCTCGTATTAGGAAGTAAGAGAAAAATCTATTTCAATAAGCTTTCTATTTTAATTTCATTCTACTCTATCATAATAAAATAAATAAAGTTAAATAAAAATATTTAAAAACTCATAAAAGAGAGAGATTAAAGTAATTCAAAATCTCCACGAAAGACATCCAAAATTCGAATTGGCATTTTGGCCCAGAGCTCCTTGCTCATGCAAATTTCGTCCCATAGTTTTCAGTTTCTTGTAGGAAATCCTATTTTAGCAACCAATTAATTATGACTTTCACTTGAACTCTTATTTAGAGTCTTTCTAAAATTAAATCAAAGGTATTTTAAACCGTAATATGCTCCTCTCAGCCACGGATTAAGTCTTTGAGAAAATTCCGCTGTTATTATTTTGTCATGTAAAAGTAGTAACCATAATTTATTTGAAACTTAAATATGGGCAGGAAGTGAAAGATATGTGGATTTAAATTTGATTTTAAAATTTAAAAATCGGATGTTCATTTTCCAAAATGGATGAATTAATTTCTTGAAAATAAAGATGTTGAATTTTGAAAATAATCTTTAAAATTGAGATTTTGATGAAGAAATAAAACTTTAGCTCTTTTTAGATTGTTGAGATATGATTTGTAACTCCTTTTATTGTTGTGCGATTAATTAATCTTGTTTTTATAATAAAAACAAGACTTATTAATCTATCAATTAATTAGCCTTATTTAGTTTACAAATCTATGCATCACTCATGAGGTGACTAATACAATGGGGTATGAAAGTAAAACACTTTACTTTTCGATTTTTTAAGGTGCCAGTCTTTGGAAGAGAAATGAGGTGCTAATTTTTAGACGTACAATAGGCTCCTAATTAGAGCAAAACATTCCAGTGTTACAAGAATCCAGAAAGTAAAAAGTAAAGCAGAATAAATCTAATTAATTCGAAGATATTCAATAATTTGTTGTTGAGTTAGTTTAGAAATGAACTGACTTTTAATTATTTCAAAAAATGGGATTTTTAGAAAATAAAATATATCATTCCGAAAGGAGAATATCTATGAGGAATGACCTTGGAAGTTGTTAATGTCTCAAATTGCTATAAAACGTTCTTGTTTTCTATCGCAAACGACTTCTATAAGATTTAAATCAGAGAGTAGTTGTCAATTTTTAAATTTGGCACCAAGAAAAATAAATGTATTACAATTTGTATTTAAAATTTTTTTAGAAAATTCACCGCATTCGAGTGTAGAAACAAAATAATTGAGATTGTTCTTTTACATTCTCGAATGCAAGTATTTCCAAAATTCGTTTTATATTTAACTCTTATGTATTAGGACTACCTTTTTTCAATGATCGATTTGATTAAAAATTTAATTTTGAGATACAATTTTGAAGTAAAAGTAATGCGATAAATTGAATCTCTTTAGATCTTTGAGTATCGTTTACTTGTACACAAGTATAATTAAACAGCGTGCCTTTTGCATAACTTGTACACTGTTTGAAATAGATGTACTATTTTTTTTAGTGTGAATATATTTGGAGTAAATACACAAAGGCTTTACTATTCGACTTTTGCTAATTTAAAACAAAAGATAAAGACATGTTCTTGGGAATCAGAATGCAGATTAAAAATTTTTACTTAAAGATACTAATTTTTTTAATGCACACGTGAAAATTTTAAGAGACATTGTAATTTTAGAAATAAAGGTTTTTACGACACACTATTATACATATTTACTTACAAAATTATTAAAAGAATGATTTTTTTTACATTATAATTTCGGTAAATCTAATTATTTATATTATAAATTCTAAATTAAATCAATATAATTAAGACGTATTAAAATTAATGACAGGGAGAAAAACAATTTCTAATGTAACTAGAAAGCAATATTGAATAAATTTGACAAAGCTTAAGAATTTAAAAAATAATTCCAAAGAGAGATGAAATTATATTATGCAAGCAGAACAGTATTATCAGAGAAAATATGGAATAGAAATAGATTATTTCGAATGTTATCAGAATCTTTTTAACATTTACAGAAGTAAGTGTATGATACGCGTTAGATCCAAGATTTGGAGCAGATTATTTCACTTTATGATGCGAGCATACATTTAAAAGATTTCCGAAAAACTGTTGTCCTCGTATTTGCTCCAGGGCTTTTTATACACATGTATAGAAGTATGAATTCTTCATCAGACTTCAATAAAAATAATACATTTCCATTTCACATTTCTCTCAATTTAAGGCAAAATGCACAACTATCAATACTAGCTTTCTATGGATTGAAAATATCTTAATTCATTATTACTTATTTGAATAAAGCTTCTTTTTAAATAATTCGATGTCGTAAACTTTCACTTTTAGCAGTCACATAAAACATTTCTTTCCTTCAACATGTTACAGCCAGAATATTAATTTAAATTTGGAACAGAGGAGAATTTATTTAATCTTTATTATTCTGCCAATTAATGTTAACAAAATAAAAGCTACCACACATTTTTTTAATGTTATAAATCAATAAACTACATCATCTTGCATAAAAATAATAATTCCTCTTAAGTAGAAATCGATCTTCAAGTACTTACAAACACTAATATAAAAAGATTTTTCCTTTTATAACTTTCAAGAGATGATTTTTTTTTGTACTTTATATAATAAAAGAATATCATGAATTCATTTTTAACAGCTTTAATAAAGATTTATTCAATTGCCTTTTCAATATAACATATAAGATAAACTAATTACTAATTTTACTTAGTTTATGTCCATAATAAAAGGATTTAAGTTTTAATTTTATACAATGCGGTAATTTATATTCCTATTATTTTTTTAATTTATCGGACTTATTTTGAAAAATTCTGTAATTAATTAACTAAACTATTTATGGACATTTAAGAAAACTTATGTTTTTCATTGTTTATTTATATTAAAATATATAGTTATTTTTTTTCATTAATTTCTCTAGATTCTTTATATTTATTTAAATCAGCAATAATTTGAAAGAATAACGAACCATCTGTGGTTAAAATAAAATATCATTACTAATTATTTTAGAGAAGAATTGGTTAAATTTACAGTTAGAAATCGGTTTTTAAAAAAATGGAAAGCATTTAAAGACTAACTTTTAGCAAAGGAAAGAAATATATAGTAGCGCATTTCAAGATAACTATTAGGAAACTATATAGATATAATATTACTTTCACTAATTACATAAATTCGGATATAAATTGCTAATAGATTTAATTTGTTGTCTCGAATAAGCAAATCTACCTATTTTAAATTTCCCCACCTCTGTTTTTTCGTGTCGATTTTGAGAGAAAATCCTATAACTAACCCACGGAACGAATTCACTGGAGTGTGCCGTTTTTCGTTGGTAAGATCAGAAATGTAGGATTGTCTGTCCGCCCCGAAGATTAACACGTAGGAAAGGCATCCGACTATAAAGAAACACTGTTTTTTCAGGAAATGCCTCGCTTCGGGTGCTTTGATAACTCCCTCTCCCTCTCTGATCTTGTGTAGACACTGTCAACAATTGTCACAGCAGAGGAAAAATAAATGTCTGGTGCATCTGACAATTCTTCGCTATTGGGAACTAAAAAGTTTTCCTCTAGGACAGAAAAGCTAAGGTTTTCTTGAATTGTCTTTAATAAAAAAATACCACGTAGTCTAACTTTTTAAAAAAAAACCCGTATAAATTGAGTTCATACCAGATATCTATTTTTTAAAAAAGACTTTTAATAAATTAAATAAATAGTATTATGAGTAATTTTTCAAAAATTAAGATTTAAAGGGTAGCTGAATTGTATATTGTTAGAGATAAATATATATTTCCAAATAGGGAAATTCTTTAAATAATAGTTTATCTTGATTCTGCAAATAATTATATTTTATAAAAAGATTATGAAATCCGAATTTTCTGAATCTTCAAATACAACTTGCGGAATTGTACACTTTTTCTAAGAAAATTCAAACTTTTTAATAACTAATATCTAAACACTCTATTTTAATTTATGAATCTAATGTTTTATTTATTTATTTTTAAGTTGGTTTGAAGTTATTTAAGATGTGTGTGTGTGTATGCATAATTTTTTTTAACAGTGCATGACCGAAAAGATGGAATTTTCGGAATTTTAAACTTCGATTTATTTTATCGTGGATGTCATAATTTATACAGAGAAAACGCGGTAGGAATTGCGCCAGTCTACATCTCGAGACCAGAGCAAAAGATACCGAAAGTTTTCCATTCAGTGATTTTACTATGAGATATTGATAGGGATTTCTTTTACACGTGTAGACTTATGAAAGGGAATCTTAGGCATCTTTAAAAGAATTTTGTAAAAATGGGGGATTTTTATCACTTTATGCGGGGAGTTTGAAAATGCTGAAGTCATCCGTTTTCTGGAGCACATGTTAAAAATAATTAAATAAAAGTTAGCATGGGATCAGGGAATAAGAGAACATTTTAGAATGAAGTTAACATGGACTAAATTAAGAAAAAAAAATCAGGAAATTAATTAAGATTTAATTTTAATCAAAATATTTCATTACATATATACATATTTAGAGTTTTAATACCTATTTTCTTATTCTTTATAAATAGGAATTTAGTTCCAGTTGAAAAAAGGCTCTAAACGGCATAAAGAATTATATATATAATGTGATTTGAGTCAATAAAATATAATGCTGAAAAATTACGAAATTTAAACTTTTATATTGTTTTCTGATTCTATTTATCATATTTAATAAAATATTCTCGATACACTAATATTTTAAACAAAAAAAAAAAAAATCCACAATTCTACGACTTAAATAGGCCAAATAATTACTTTTTGAAAATAACCATTTTAAATACAATTTTAGATTATTTCAGTGCCCACCTCAAGGAACGCCACGTACACCAATCAATGTACGACGCCTCCTAGATGCGACTGTTGATTGGCCTAACATTAGGGAATTCAAGGCATCATAACTCGATTATCTTTAGTTTCAAAAGTGTGAATTAGTTTGGTCTAAAATGTTAGCGTCAAGAATATTTCATATATTGACTCGATCAATCAACACAAAATACATTTTTTTTTATATTATTAACATTTTTTTTCTATCATATCTCCAAAAGTTTACAGAAATTTTAATTTTGGCCACGCATAGTATTTGATATATATATAGTTCATTGGTTATTAGGAAACGTGAACAAAATGAACTTGGTTTTCAAATCAAATCCTTTTCCTTTCCAAATCCTTTCAAATTATATCCTTTTTAGTTTATGCTTATGAAATTTAACAAATCCTCAAGAAACAGTGTTAAGTATATTTTAAATATATAAAGTAAAGAACATAAATCTAAGTAATATTTCTTCACCTTAAATTATCAAATGGTAAAATATCAAAATTTCCTTTTAAAACAAAGATTCTGTCGGCGAAACAGGATAGGGAATTCATCATGTTAAATATCGTTACAAATGATATCTAGTGTCTTTAGTTGGCCAGTGGAATTGCATATTGGTATCTTCTATCATTGCAATTAATCTTGATTTCAATTCTGGGGATTCAAAAGAACTTAAGAGTTACAGTAATTTCCTGCGTATTATAAGCGCAGCGTATAATCCGGATGTGCTATTTTTAGCCCTGACAAAAAAATTTCAGCAGATAATCCGTACCGCCATATAATCCGCTGAATATACGGCGGATTATCCGCTGCGGCAGATTATTAGTGACGATTTTTATGTTTTTTAACAAATAATTCGCGGATTATAAGCTCGCAATTGCGCAAAATTATTGGCAAGAAGAGAATTGGTTAATTAGAGGTCAATAGTTAAATTAGAATTCAGACGATATTAGTTCCACATGCGAAATGATTTAATGCGTTTTATTAACTTTCTTATATAAATGGTGCATAGTTATAAATTTTGTCTCTATAAGTTGTAAGAAATTATTAATAAAAACATGACTGCAGGAATAAGTATTAATTAAATAGAATGGGAATTTATTTTATTTCATTTCGATACTAATGTTATAACTGCAGGTTTTTCCTTGTGTTTTTTTTAACTGTTATTGATATTTAGTATTTGGTATTTGTACCTATTAAGTATTAATTTGCTCGATAAAGAATCTTTCAATCAAATTCGTTTGGCAAAAATAGGGCTGCAAACTATTTAATGAAATTAGAATTCACAATATTTTTTAAAACTTCGTTTCCTCAATTTCCTCGTATGCAGCAAGGCAGCCATAGAAACTTCTATCATATTTTAAGCTTGTTTCCCTGCTCAGATAGTTCTAACAATACTGAAGTTTTTTCATAGCAAAAACAATTTCTAAATTTTTCTCTTTCTTGTTTGTCTTTGGCTAAGTCTGCTCAAGTGGAATCCTATTGTTGTGTCTTAAATCGAAGCGTTTCCGCCTTTGTTCGGGTTCTGATAAATAAATAGCTTGCATCTTGGAGTATGTGCAGATATAATGTTAGGTCTCTTTTGAAGTCCCATGGCATAAAATTGCGAAACTCGGTCAATAAAACAGATAAAACTCTTTTTTCACAGGGGAAGTTTATTATGTAGTGAACTTTTAACGCTCTTTTGCCATCCAAAAACTAATTGTATGCTTATAATGCTTTGCTGGTAGCATTTGTCGATTAAATTCTTTAAAAGTCAGCACGATATATTTAGATTAGAAACTTCCAAAATTAGAAGTTGTGATCTCAGTAAGAGAAACATTATATATGTTGATTACATTATCTATTTAAACAACATTATCTATATTGTTTAAATAACAAAATTGTGTTATGTCTTTAAAGCCTGAAATATGCATGCAATCTAGTATCCCTTTCGCGGTGTCAGTGAAGTGTTAAAAGTTAAAAAAAAATGAATGAATACTTGGTAGAATTTGTGAGCGTTTTAGCATTATTGTAATTAATGAAAAAAAATGTATTTCGTTCTTCGGGGCACTTATGTTGCTTTTTTTGCTGTTCAATTCTTGTATGTCAAATATCCGCTCCCCCCCCCCCCATTGTAAGTTTCTGTACCCTTTTCTATAAAGTAATATAAGGAATATTGTCTGTTGTTTTTGGATTGTCTGTGTAAATATTTGTTCTGTTTTCATGTTATTACTTCGGTGCCATCTGTATCATCGTGCATTCGTATTATTACTTCAGTATTATTGAGTCATTTATTTGAAATGTATCGATGTTCAGTGGTATTAAAATCTCTCGTAAGTGCTTTTTTTAATTTCATACCTTTTAATAACTATGAATATATGGGTATTATCAAAGCGTTTGGAGTTTAATGTTTATTTTCTGCGAAGTATCGAATATTTCTTCTGGATTATTAAAAAAAAATACTCCTACGCTAGCAAATTTAGAAACTGGAAAGAATAATTTATACAAAGCAACCACAATATTACAAGAAATAAAAATATTTTCTCGAAAATTGATCCGTTAAAAATGGACTTGCATCTGTGCAGTTTTTTTTTAAAGTCCAATAAGTACTACATGTTTGGATTAAGGTATTCTTAGTTGGTATTAAAGCTTTTGTACAAACGTATTTCCCTGGAGGTATGTTAATTTTATTCAGAACCGCAACACGTATAAATTATTTCTTTTCATTATAACTAAATAAATAAAATAATTGAATTAACCTAACTGGTTTTATTTTTTTGAATTTTAAACTTATTGATTTTTCTTTACTTTTTCAAATTGCGAAATCTTTTCAAAAATGAGTATAATATGAAAGAATTCTTTTCTAGAAGTTTTAAGAACGGATTTTTTTGAAATATTATTCATTTTTATAACACCAAAATTTTTTTTCTAACGACAGAGCTTAGATAATTATTTATATAAACATTAAAATTGCCTATAGATTTTGACATAGTTTCGTTACATTTACAGCCCATTTGGAAGCAACATAATGGCTACTGTACAGAACTCGTAATTATGAGCCATAGCCAGATGACGAAACTTGAACCGGCATCCCTCTCGTCAAACTTCCACTCCGCACCGAAGGATAGAAATTCCAAATATCCCATGGCTCCAAAATATCCCATGAGTACAGTAGGATACCATTTGTATCAACAGGTTGTGATATTTTATAAATAATTAAACCATATACATAATTATCTTCGCCCTGCCTGATTTTCTGGATGAGTTGCATGACTCGCAATTAGTATAGCCAACGATTTATAGTGGCACATGCAACGACCTTTCAAGCAGAGATATGCCCCCCCCCTTGACGTTGCGCCTCTTTAAACATGCAACAACACTATTTCTAAACAGATACCTTGTACAATTTATAGATATACCAAATTTAACATGTATCCATTCTAATCGATAGTCGTACGCCCATGCTGTGAACTGGTTCAGGCGCTTCCTAAACCAAGAAGGAAAAAATTTGTCTGGTGTCATATAAAGCATTTCGTTCGTGAGACACTTGTAGATTGTCTTTACGTATAATAAAGGATCAGGATGGGCGAGTTAACATTTTTTCTGACATTAAAATGCATTTAGATCATACTTATCATGATAAATATTGTAAAAACAAAATTATTTCGATGAGAAGTCCAGCAGATTCGATAGCATATTACGGTGTTTTATTCCACAGGGAACACATGCAGCAAAACCCTAAGCGTACACAAAGATTGTATTTGCAGAAATCAACGATAGCAAAAAGCGAATCACCAATGAAATAGCAGTACAGCATAAAGCATTTAGCTTAAATAAGCTGCAGAACCTAATTTTGCTATCAAAATTCCAAAGACAGAATACATGACTGATTTCACTCACTTTCAAATCTCTCTTTGTAAAGCTTCTCCAACAGGACAACCTTCTAGAACAACCCTAAGATCTCGTGTCCTAATAGATATTTTACCTTGATTTCTATATTTTCGAGAACTCTAATTTTTTTGTCGCTGAAGACATTAAATTTGCCGCTTATTGTCCTTACCCCCCTTCGACATCCGTTAAAATATCCATAAAGCTCTCTTCTGCACTATGAGATATAGCGCTGAGGATACATTACAGATACGTAAAAATATTCGTCTTGTCATGGATTATCAAATCTACTTTCGTAGATGAGTTAATGCATATCTTATGTATGTCTTTCTAATTCGTTATGAGTTAATGCATATCTTATGTATGTCTTTCTAATTCGTTATGAGTTAATGCATATCTTATGTATGTCTTTCTAATTCGTAAAATTTAGACTTGAGTAAACTAACTCAAGTAAAAATAAACTTTCACTAGAAAAGATATTGGCTAAATAAAACTACAACTCTCCTGATATTTATACCTCAAATATGCTCATTACCTACAAAATTCGAAACAACATTTTATATTTCGGGAGAAAAGCATTCAAATAATAGTTTATTTGCGATAGTTAAAAAGCTAATAAAATATAAATCAATCAAATTTACACTTCAATGTTAAATAAAATTAATATCAAAAATTAGAAAATCGAGTTAATTTAACTTGTATAATTGTGTTCTTTTAAGATAAAATATATTTTACTTTTAATATTAAAATTAAGTATTAATTAAAAATTTATAAATAAATAAATAATAAATTAATAGTTAATTCTAATCATATATCACAAATAAATATTTTAAAAAGCACTTCCAGATACACGGAACGTTTAAGACATTTAAAACATTCGACGACTTCTTTAGCAGAGACATTTTCACGAACTCAAAATTGAAACACAAAAGAAAATAAAACACTTCATAACATAAGGTTGTATAAAAAGAACTGAAATCAGAATTGTGACTTAAAAATGCAAATGAAATTTCAAATCTGTTCAACGGGTTTTTTTGATTATAAAACTTAAGGACTCTTGAGAAAGTGAAAGAAATCGTACTTGGCAGACTGCCAAGGCCATAACAGTGACATCATAACCTGAAACGTGCTCCATCTATTTTTCACTTAATCCTCTACATATTTAATATTTCATTCATCCTTCTTTTTTAATCACTTTTAAAAGTTTTACATTTTTATTGAATAGCGCTTCTACTTAATATATTGTATATGAAGTTATCTCAATTTTTTTTGTCAAAAATACTTTAAAATTATCTTAATAAATACTGTATATTTCTAAAGAGAGGATATTTGTTCTTTTCGAACTTCCTTCCTTTATTCTATATAGCTATTGAGTGACTAAGTAAAATTACAAATATTTAAAACAAATCAATGGAGTCAATGTTTAAAAGCCCACTCATAGGATTAAAACAAACAATTGCTATTTAAAGATGAGGTCTAAACCCATCAATTTTTCATTAAATAAACATTTTTCTCCTTTCTTTTTCTTTTTTTAACAATCTCTTTTAAATCCTTTACATATACTGCGTGCATAAATTGTTTATAACTTTGTTTACAGCTCTAACTGTGAGGCTTTTATCCATCAAAAATGTTCAATGTATATTTAAATTGTTTGTGTATTTAAAATAGAATGGCCTGATTTTCATTCGGATTCCCAGTTAAAGCATATACACTTTCCGCGCTGAATAACAAGAGTAGACACAAATTTTGACAGAGATCTGTTAAATTTCTCAGTTATAATGGCAGAAAGTTTTAATGCAACTATATTTAAACTGGGAAATTATTCCTTAATCTCCAAAGACAATGCTTATAATTTAAATTCTACAAAGTTATTCAAAGCCTTAGCTACAAGCCTACATCCCATGGGATAAATTTCTGAGTATTATTGCCAGGATATGGGAAAACCGAAATTTGTTAAGTGGTTGCTAAAGAGGGCTTCAAGTATGGTAGAAAATACTGTCTAGACTGATTTGCGCATTCCCCGGAGAATAAACTAGAGTAGGAAGCGATATCATTTTTTTTTCTCCGATACCAAAGTTCCCTTATTCCCTTGATGATACTGAATACTAAGTGAAGGTGTCGTCGAACTGTCTATGGATATTTTTGACGGGAAGCTTGATATGTGCCTCTGTTCGCTGATGATATCCTTCCGAGAAAATTGTGTTTGTCCAGAAGACATTCGAGATTCTTCGGTCAAGAACTCATCAATAGCGCCAAAGAAAGTGACCGTGGATAATGGTCACAAGATATGATATACGTACTATTGAACAAAAGATAAACCAAGAAAAAAATACAGTAAAGAAGGGACTTGGCGCTTGATTTATGTGAAGGGTGTACAGCAATGGGAAAACTAGCCGAAGTGGTCTTCTAGGAATGTTCCTGTATAATCTTAAATAAATGTACGTGCTAATAATTTACCGCCTACCATTGAAGAACAATAGTTCCGAGAGTGAATATTAGAGTGCGATCTTTGGCGATTAATCACTGGATAAAGAAGTATCAGAAAATCGAAAATAATTTGGGGGCCTTTTTTTCCAACCGATTAAAATAAAAATTTGGCTGAGGATTGCATTTTTAGTCACAAAATCGATCGTGAATTTTTATATATTTAAGTCATTGCGTTTTTGAGTTATCGTGTTTACATGCTTGTGAAAGTGCAAATCAAAAGACGGTCAACCCTTTAACGAATTTCTATATTTGGTTCATATCTACATTTTCATTATTCAATATAAGTACTAAATTTATCAATATACTTTTTGTAATTATATCGTGTTAACTTTGGTCAGCCGGATAAACATATTTTCACAGACTGAATTTTGTTCAAGGTTTTATGGATATATACAAATCTGGAATTCATACTATATACAAAATTCCCTCCGTCCAGCTGTAAGCGTTTTTTACTGATAGATATAATTTCAAAAAAGTGTCTTTTGGATTCAGGGAAATCTGAAACATGGAAATTCGTCAAATCCTCAAATTCTGAGATTTTAGCATTTGTAATACTTTCTTTTTGCATGCTTCATTTAAGAGAAAATAAAAAGGTAACCACATTTTTCAGATTTGCCTTAATTTTAAAATTCCTAGTTCCATTTAATTTCCTATATTTCTAAAATTTATTATTCCTAATTGTATTATAGGTCTTAAGCCTACATATATATTTAGAAAAATATTTTTCTTGTTTTCCTTATTTTTTCTCCATAGATGTAGTGTCTGTATTTAAACATGCGCAAATAGAAGTAATCAAAATTCCTTGTTCAGATACGAAGATAAAAATTGAGATGCCTAAATTTTAGAAATAATTGTCAACCAACTTTTTTTAAAAAATGAAAATCGTTCTACGAAATTATTTATATGTTTGGAAATACTTAAGGTTGTAATCAAATATTTTTACATGTGTTAAGAAATAAATCTCCTGTTGCAGCATGAATTATTAATATTCACTTTAGATTAGTTTTGGAAGTAATCACTGCATCAAGATATCCATTGAAGAAGAAAATTTATAATAGAAATGAATTAGAAAGTGGCAATAAGAAAACCTTTTTACCGTTATATTTGCTGCTCTTTATAATTTTCTTTGGAAGTAAGACTTTCGATAAACATCTTTATTGCCCACACAAAAACCAGGTCATGTTTTCTCGGATTCGCTTTTATATTTGAGTTCGACATCATTAATTTACTTGGGAAGAATGCTTGGGATGATTAGCATCTATGCAATATTCATTTAGCGATAATTCAAATATGTTTGTAAAGGTGTGTGTATAATTGATTTGTATAACCAATTGAAGTCATATTAATCCAATTTCATTTTTTTTAAATTAGGGAACAAATGATATAGAAAACTTTCAATATTTAAGCAAGATTATTTACTTCATTTGTATTTTTTCTTCTATGAAGCAGATAAAGGGAAAACATAGTAATTGACAGAAAACTCGAACTGGAGAAAACTCGAATTGGTCTGTTCTTTCACAAGCATGCAAATGCAATAGGAAAGATTTAAATATTTGAAATTTTCTATGTCATTTTCTGGTTACAATTGCAGTTAAGTGTTAAATTTTGATTTTCATCGGTATGAAAAAAAAAAACGTTCAAAATATATATTCGGTTTTCTGGTACTTTTGCATTAACCGCATCCCGCAATTAGTCGCCCACA
Organism: Argiope aurantia; assembly: GCA_026543865.1. Taxonomy (NCBI): domain Eukaryota; kingdom Metazoa; phylum Arthropoda; class Arachnida; order Araneae; family Araneidae; genus Argiope; species Argiope aurantia. Next base: position 704,940 of record JAPMOR010047542.1, on the reverse strand, counting down.
AAAATCACCAAATATCACTCTCTAACATGCTTCTTGGTAACTGTTGTTCGCTAATGACATGTGTTAATTATACATGTACGTTTATTGGAGACAAGTACATTTATTAGAGAGTCTGCAAGAAAGTTTCAATTAGAGCTCACTCGCTACTTATTTCTTACATATGGTTGAATTAAAATATTACTGTATATTGTTAATAATTGGATAATCCTATATGCATTTTCAAGTCGTGAGATAGTGTTAGAAGCGCCTTTATTCAAAAAAATTGTTCTTGAAACTATCACCGATAAACATGTCATAAATTTTAACAGTGGAAACTTACTTTACAGTGGTTGATGTTTCATAGATTCCAATCTAATAGATCAAAGTTTTTTTTCCCGCATGCCTTTGAATTCCTATACCTAGAGAATACTCTAAAACATTGAAAAGCAAAAAGAATTCTTACTTCTGTTGTTCTGTTCACTTGGCTATATAATAATGATAACTGATGTAAAGCGTCTCTGTGCGTATTGTTTTCCTTTATAACAGACTGAAGCAGCATCTCAGCATGTTGGAAGCTTCTTTCTTGCATTAAAACCTGGGCCTGTAAGCAAACATACAACACGTTTCTAATATGTAGCCGAAATGTAACAGAACTTATTTCTCATAATTATGACAAAAGATTAATAATCAGAATAAATTTTAATTCATGAATAGTATTAGAAGATAAGTTTAAATTTCTAAACAAAATTAAAAAATATCCTAAGCACAAATTCATTTGAAATATTATATCCAGTTGAGTTATTTATAAATAATAAAATATTTTGATTTTGCACGAACTAAGGTTATAACAAAAATTAAACAAAAAATAAATTATAATTTACGACAATTTTTATGATATATTGAAAAGTTGCGAGTATATTAGATATAGCGATATCTTGTTTTACTGTATTTTTGCCTGAAATATATTTCGAAAAATATTTCTTCGTGCAAATGCCTTACATTTGTATGAAGAGTAAAAAAATATAATATTTTTATATGGAAGATATTCGATCACCTTTTCTCTTTTGTATGAAATAAGACTTGAAAAATTCTTTTTTTTAATTTTTCGGCTTCGCATTATTGATATTTCGCTAAAAATGTATCATCTCTTTTGAAATATAAAATAAAACTTATATTATCTGATTTTTAATATTGATCTTGATTTCATTCTAGAAAACAGCCTTAAATGTTAAATGTTTATTCAGCTTTCGTAAGACGAAATTTAGAATCTTTCCTACTTGTTCAAATGGTATAAATTCCATTCCATGAAATAAATTCCATGAATAAAATTTTATATTTATTTTCATTTTATTCGAGAGAGCAATTTTTGATACTAAATTTTTATTCAGTTTTCGTAAGACAAAATTAGAATATCTGCACTTCCTTTAATTGTTTAAACACTCTTTTAGGATAAAACTAGAAAAAATAAAATATGAACTTACGAAATGAACTCTTCCTTCGACGTAATCAGTGTACTTCTCGTACAAATCCTTGTACAGCTTGTTGGCTTCTGCAATGCGTCCAGCACTAATATAGAGAACACCCAAGTTGTCCATTATTTTTGGTTCCGAGTTAATGGACAAGGCCCTGAAAAAAAGATGTCTTATCTTTAATGAAATAACTTCATGTCCATGGGCGTAGTTCCTATCGAAGCTTGACATGTACCTTGTTGAGCTAGTTCTTTTGACGTTGTTACACCAATAAATGAAAATGAAGTAAAACAAGTTATGCGTAAAAAATCGAAAAGCCTCTACATTTCAGTAAAATATTTACCATAACGAAGGTGTGGTGAAGAAAAATCAATACACCCCAATGTCAAATGTGTTTTAGAAAACTTTTCATCGGTATCCTCAAAGAATTAAAGAATATTTTTGCTTTATTTATGGCGGAATTGTAAAATTATTAAGACTTTGCCCTTTCAAGGTGGAATGAACTGTTAATTAAATGAGAAAATCATGCATGTCATGTTGCTTAATTTCGTATTAAATTAAATACTTTTTAGTCAAGGTCAGAATCCCCATTTCATCGTTTCTTTTACGAAATATTTCGAGCTTTCTGTATTAATTCCTCTTGGTTTGTTTAATTTAACTGTCAAATTAACGTTTAGGTTTAAATATACATGATAGTGATTTTGGGATGTATTTCGTCACTATGGACAAATATTCAGATGACAACAACAAGAAATAGATGTTGGATTTCTATTTTAGAACTTCCATATTAAATCATACCAGAAAGATATTTGACCCTAGAGGGATTTAATCGACTCTTGGCCAACGTACACAGCAGATCAATTAAGTTAATTTGCGTCCTATTTAGAAACAAAATTTCTTTGGAACGAAAATCGTGACGTAGAAAATAGCTTTATTGGTACCTTGCTCTTTTCGCAGTTTCTTTCTTTCATCAGGAGGGGTATATTAGACCCTGACGGATTTAAAGCACCCCGGGCCCGTTTACACGGTAATTCTAATTCTCTATTCTTGAGGCCGAGACAATACCACTGCCACCTCTCGCACACGGTGGATTTTCGTTGGAATCGGGTTTCGAGCCTCTGAACCTCACACCCAAAGCTTGATGCTGTCATTACATTGCTTTGAAATAGTTTTTTTTAATGTCTTTTCCGTTGGAGAAACTGTTATTGCCGTTTTCCCTAAATTTCCCTACATATAATGTTTATCCCGAGTTTTACTTGATCATATAACAGCTCTGTGAATTTTATATGTCATTCAAGATATGTATTCAAATATTGAAAAAAAGTAACTGTCTTTTGAATTTTTTTTATTTCCTTTAATTTTATATCACAAATAATAATCCCTCTAATTCTTCCCGAGAAATTTTATTTCAACTTGTTATGTTGCATTACATTATAGGACTCGATGACGTCTTAAAGATTTATTATATTAATATAATTATATTATTGAAAGATATTAATAGAGGCATTTCCCTTCCGTGAACATACAGGAGTTTATTTTTTTAGAAATAAAATAAATATTAAAATATTAATGAAGATTCCAGCTGATTGTTGTGCATATATGATAAATTATAAAAAATAATTCATCTTAACATATTCCAGTTGTAACAAAAGATAGATCAGATAATTTAAAGCAATTGTGAATTTAAAAAAAACAAGACTGATTTGGATTAATGAGAACAACACAATACACTGAGCTACAAAATCTTTTCTCATTTTTATATTAGTATTAATTGCTGGTGAAAAATTCAACATCACTTGGAAATTCTTAGTTCAAAATTATAAATATAATATTACCTCTCTTTTAAAAGGACCAGATAATTAATGTTTTATATAGTGGGAAAGTGTAAATAGCGAAAAACTAATCATTATAGACAAATTTAAGGCGTGGAAATCTAGTGAGGGGGTTGTCAGCTCAGGTGTATTCCTCGTCTTTTGACCGCGGTTTAAATTTATAAAATAATTCCCTAAATAGCTCTCTTTTTGCTTCAAGGCAGGAAGCTAATATAACTATATTAATTACTTACAGAGAATAAACATCAGATGTAAATTAACGGTTGACACTTCTCTACCTTTGTAATTCTGTTTATTCTTTGCGACTCGGAAAAGGATAATTAAAATGCCGTGTAATGTGCTATTTTAATTTATATGTCTTTCATGGTGCGAGTACAGAATTACTTAAGGGGCAATTAAAGTTTTTATCTGCATGAATCATTAAACTTTTAACATTTAACATTTTAACTTTTAACCTTTGCGTTTAAAATATTAATAAGGCGATCATTCCAGATGAAAAACAAAATTAATTCTTCCTGTAGAAACTTATAATCTAATTATTTGCATCCCTTATATCCTTGTGCCCTCTGTCTTGCAAGTTCATAAACATTATCGGAATTATTTTCACCCTCAGCCCTTTACAAACGACGCCATGGTTAGTCGAACCGATTTTGGCCAGTTACGACGCCATTTTATTTCGATTATACTCGTTTAAATTGCCTGACGTGCTGTTTTCGGCGGGAGACATAAAATTTCATAATGTACATTCAGAATTTTAATATACAGGTATTGCAGAATTCGACCGACATATTCAAAGAGCATCGGGAGGATGAAAAATTATTATCGAAGATAAGGTCGCAATCTACACTTAGTGGATGAAAATTGTAATAATAGATTGATCAATCAAAAGCGCCAAATACCAGCAATCAATCCTTAGTCCGTCGATGTCAGCTATGCAATGACCTTCGCGGCCCCAACTTCGAACAATTCCTATAAAAATTTCTCGACATCTGCTTTCTAACCTTGAATTGCGATACATTATTTATATTGTAATCTGGCTTTACATCAAATGTTTTTTTATTTATTTATTGTATCTTTTTGTAACACTAGATGTTACACCCTTAATCTTTTTATTTTTGCGACTTTTTCTCACTAAATGAGATTTGAAATCCTGTGTTTTAAGGCAAATTTCATCCTTTTGATGCTTACTATCATCCCTCTGAATCTGTTAATCGAATTCTGCAACATAGTGAATATAGGAAATATGAAAGGAATCTGTTGCAAACGCCGAGAAAACGTTTAAAAACGGAAATGTAAAAAGCGAGGCAAAGCTGTAGTATATGCGCTGAGAAAATAACCCGGTATATTTAATCGAATTTATTTTTGCACCAAACACGAGCATTCGAATAATATATTTAATATTTGGACATTTCGGCATCTTTGAAAAATGTTTTCAAAATATGCCGAAATGTCAGAAATATTCCAAGGGTCATTTCTAGCGTATTTAATTTATAAACAGGTTAAATGTCCCCTTCAGGTTAATGTCATGTAGTCATAGTAAAACCATTCAGAAATAAATGACCACGTCATGTTTGCTTCGACCTATAGTCACGCGACACAGATGATCATAAATCTCCCCCTCTACAAATGGACAGTAACTTCCTTCTGTTAGGAGTGCTTTCTGAAGACCTTTCTTTATTCTTTCTTGCATGGACTTTCTTTATAATATCCCTCCCATTCAGAATAATGATATTGCTAAAGTGAATTTTCATTCAAAGAAAAGAAATGCTAGTTGTTTATGTCAAATTATGACATGTCCCATTCAGATTATGGGCCTAGTTTAAGTACAATAGATTATCCTTCTATTAAATTATTCTTTTGTATTAAGGGAAAATACATGTAGATTTTTAAAAAAAAATTTAAAATTTTTACGATTCGCGCCTTTAGGTTTAACCTTAACTATCATATCCGAACCCGATAAAGGAGTCATATTATTGCTTTCCTTGCTTATAAGTTGAAATTAAATAATTCCAAGAAGCTATAAATCAATACAAAAATTACACATAATTCATAAGAATCTATAGTATTCTATGAATTTTTATGAATAAATATATTAGCTAGTATATTCCCAAATCAAAAGGTGCCATTTAATTGGATAGTGAATAAAGCAAACTCTAAGAGGTTAAAAGATTTTGGCGATCATACTTCCGTCTGAAATATTAAATATTGTATCAAATATGATCAATGAATGCTTATTTTCATATTTATTTGAAAAATCATAACTGAAAATTAATGCAAAAATATATGTATTTTTCAGCTGCGTCCAGCATTTTCTGTCTTTTAATCAGATATTTTATGAAGCGTTCACAAATTTGCGAAATATTCGTTACCTAACGAAATGTATAAAACATACTGTTTGATTATCAGGGCAATTTTCTTTTGCGTCATCGTCTACCAAGTTTCTGTTGGGTTTTCTATTCTCAAAATATTTGTTTAATCAACTGAGTAGTGTTGTAGTGCTTTAAGCAAAAATTGATGTACTATCTATTCGCCTTATCTTGATAATAAAAAATTTAAAAAAATTAAAGACATTTTTATTAGACTATTTCGTGATTCATTATTATAAAAATATGAAATCTAGAGAATCAATCATTCTCAGATTGACTACTAGATGGCACCGCTACTATGGAATCCAAATTTAATTAAATTTAATCCTTTTACTTTCAGTTAACTTTTGAAAATAATAAAATAGTGTATTGACACCGGAATGTCAGATTGTGCATGAAGAATTGTATAAACATTCGACGGTTAAATCCCATCTTTGCACATATGATATACGTCAATTAGAATTTGTAAAGATTGAGATAGGTCATCAATAACAAGCTATTCAGCTGGCAATCAGAAATTCTTATCATTCTAAATGTAATTACTGATTGCAATTTTCTTAATTTATTTTGATTAGTGCAGAAAAAGGGTTTGATTGCATTCATATCTCGCAATTAAGTATGATGAAGGTTATTTTGCGATAGAACTTCTCATCTGAGCCTTTTGATGGTATGTGGTCAAAGCCTGATACAAGCTAAATCTCAGCCGGTAGCATAATCTTGAAACACTAACGTGAAAACGTTTTACTCCTATGGATTTACCTAGTATCAGGGTTTCACATATCGCTCTCTTATGAATGTATGAATATCAATGATAACTGGCAATAAATCGTTAAAACGGCTGTCAAAAATTAGAATCAGAATTGTTAGTATTTTTCATCTCCACCTAATTGCTTGTCAAACGCTGAACCTCTTGCTTCATCCCCATTATTAAGTGGTCTGCGGTGAGCATGACATACATCCACTTACAGTAGGTGGGATGAGGTCTCAGACATGTGACTTTCCTTTTTAGAAGATTACGCCTTATAGTCACTACGGTACAAATAATAAAAAGAATGAAACATGAAGCTCAGAAGCAATCAGGCGGTAACAGAAGATAATACTTTCTAATTCATAACTGCTGCTTTTTTTCAATTGATTATCATACATAATTGATATTCACACATTCGAAAATGTAAAAATGTCCATGCGTGTTAAAGCTAATAAGTAAATGCTTGAGAATAGTTCTAATACATGTTTAAATGAAAAAGTGTTTTTCCGCTAGTCATCGTAAACTTAAATCACATTTAGCATTAATAAAGGCAATGGAAGTAAAAAACACTTTAAATATGTGCTATAATTTTAAGATTTTAATTAAAGAAATATTCAATTCATATTTCAATTCTTTGTTCAGATAGTTTTACAGTGATTTCCACTGAGTGTCTATTAAAGTTTTACGGCCAGCCCTCAGGTGTTGATTTTCGAAACTAATAACAAACAAAATCAAACTTAATTTCCTGTACTCAATGGACCCATTTTGGAACATTTCGGATTTTTCAAAAAGATCTTTTTCGCGTATTCTATCGGAATCTAAGACAAGAATGTCACTTTTGAAAAGAAACAGAAAATACAAAAAGAAGAAAATTGTTTTCAATCTGGTGGGGAAAAAAATGAGGAAAAAAAAAATGGCTTCCCTGATTTTGTGCAAAACTCCCACTTTGAGAAGGAAACTTTCGAAGATTGATAGAGACAGATGAACGGAAATAAAATCTCCCTAAAAACCTTTCAATAAAGAAAGCGGACGTTCATTTTCGGGTATTTTCATTCAACGGAAAAGAGAGCTCGGCTCATTTTCTATGAGAGCCAAGATCAATGGGAAAGCTCCGAGCGAGCTGTTTACAATAATGGGGCCTTCTCCGAAGAAGCTTTGACAAAAGGCATCGTGAAGAGTTAAGTTACGGGGCAGATCTTAGGATAGAGATTTATTTAACGAAAGGCTATTAATAAATAACAATAATTGTGACGCTATTTACTGATGAAAGCGTACAGAGCGGAAACGATGTAGCTATTACAAAGGTGGTGTACGTCTGCGCCTAACTCCTTGAGGCTGTAAACTCATTGTTTAAAGAACAATGATAATGCATTATCACATTCGCTGGAAATCTTTCACAGGCAGTAAACATTCGAGTGATGTGCTCTCACGCAGCTTTGCCGGAGTAATTATTATTCTTTTGTTAAATCTCATTTCTCAGCATGTTTGGAAGATTTTTTAAAAGACGCCACATGTGTAAGCAACATCATTTTTCTTAGAAAATATTTCCATTTTTTTTTTCACTAAGGTACGTTAAAAGGGTCTTATTTCTTCTCTTTTTCTGAAGCATTAACTTGTTCCCCTTTTTTTTAATTATCGCTTCTCTTTTTAAAAAAAGAGAAAGAAAAAAATATAATTGACGCTTCGGTTAATTTCACTCCAAAGAAATTTGTAAGCGAATTTTTGATTCTTAAAAATAAAAATTACGTTCACAGCCTGGCTTAACTAGCGACATGGCAAAAAAAGAAGAATCGACTTGGAGAACAAAAAGTTTCAATCTTTCCCCTTATTGATCGTGCTTAACAAGTGTAACAGTTTAAAATTAAGCTACTATTCTGCAGTTCTCGAAACATCCACAGAAAAGTTTTTAAAACAATGTTGCAAGTATATGCCAGTCTTCCTGTTAATTTTCTTCAAGATATTCTTCCTATCATATAAAAAGTTGCAAAATATATTTTATCCATTCCACTAAAAGTGGTCATAATTTTTTTAGATATTAGAATACAGAAGTTGCATTTTTTTTCTGGAATATAATATTCTAATATAAATTCTTCTTTAAACAATTATTTGTATATTCTATTAAGCAGATATTGCTTTTTCCACATTATGCTGGAATAACATGCATTTATTTGCTTTAAATGTTCGTTAAATATATGTGTTGGCTGAATTCTTAAGCGACGGATATAAAATCTATTGTTATAGTAAACGGTATTTACGAACTGCTGAAATAACTATGAAAACAAAACATAACAGTTCCTTGCGTTTTTGAACTATAGATGTACCTTTTTTTCATCTTAGAATTGTAGAAAACCTCCGGCAGATTAAATTCTCGTTGTAAAGAAAAGTTTAGTTGCACAAAATAATGATTATTCAAATTAATTTTTAAGTATGGGAGATAATTTATTTAACGTTCTTGATCGCGCAAGTCGGAATTCTCAATTAGCACATTTTCCAAAGTTAATGGCCAAACATTAGCATGGCATTGGTGAAGAGAACTGTTTACTTCCTTCATCGGTCTGAGAATGACTTCAGTTAATAAGTTGTGCGCAATTGTGATTGCACATCATTGGCTTCTTAACATACCTGACAGGTTCACAATTGCTACTCTAAGGTAAATATTAACGGTGATGATATCGTCCTCTTCTGTGACAAATGAAATATGAAAAGAGAATAATATGTTCTAAAATACGCCTAACTTAACAACTAAATTGTCATTTATTAATTCTTAATCTTACTTTCTCCCAAACGTAATATAGGGCCGCGGTGGCCTGGTGGTAAGGTCTCGGCTTCGGAACCGGAGGGTTTCAGGTTCGAGACCCGATTCAACCGAAGAACCGTCGTGTAAGGGGGTCTGTTGCACGTTAAATCCGTCATGATCAAACGTCCTCCCGCTGGTGTGGTGTGGTGTGGAGAGGGGGGGGTGCCAGCTCAGATGTCGTCCTCGTCATCTGACCGCGGTTCAAAATTAAGAGTTCCGTCCCAAAATAGACCTAATGTTGCTTTAAAAAACGGGACGTTAATATAACTAAACCAAACTAAACTAAACCCAAACGTAGTATAGATAAATAGTAAGAACCAAAAAATTCGAACTCGAAATTTTGACGAATCTTCACGTTTTACACATCTATCAGTTCAATACACACAATTTTGGAAAATGTCCGTCTTTCTGTCTGCGACAAAGAATTTAAAAACGCTTTGAGCTAGACAGATGAAATTTGGTATATGATAATTTCCCCAAATTTGTAGACATCTATCAAATTTAGAGCGCATTACGCTCAGAGGAAAGCTGTCTGTTCAGCTTTTCAAATATAAGTTAACAAAACGAAGAGATCTAGATATTCAAAATTTGGTTCGCAGAATTAACATCTGTAGTCTAGATACCTATAGAATTTTGAGCCAAATCCAACAACGGATTGACCGTCTGTCGGTTTGTACTTTTAGAAATATGGAAATGCGATAACTCAAAAACAGGATTATTTAAATACTTTACTATTTAAATACTGGAATTTTGGGAATACCAGTATAGTTTTGAGTCAAATTTTGTTTCAATCGGGTGAAAAACGTATCTAAAACGCAAATTCGATTTTCGGATACTATGAGCAGCACGCCAGGAATTAATCGCCAAATAACTCACTAAGAGGGCAGAATTAGTAAAAATGCTAAATTCACGCCAAAGGTTAATATTTCGTAACTATTGTGCACCAAAGTTACGCAAGGCCTTCTCAATGTAACATTTTTATTGTAAGAAAGCTTTGGAGATATCCCTTCCGCTTGTTTTCTTTTCGATTAGGGAATCTCGATTTGGACTTGCAATACAATGACAACGCCTGCTACAAGTCATTTCTCATCTTATTGTAAAGAGTTACAGACAAAATGTAAAATGATTTGTGCGATGAATCTGAAAACGATAGTTTTCAATTAAATCTACATTTCTACGCTTAAATCCTTTCCGCCATTTCTTAGAATTTTTATCTCAGAAACTATAACCTGAAGGTTTCTCAATTCAGTGCTGTGCAATTTGTGTCAGATGAAAGCGCATGGCCATTTTTTACTATAGGTAAGCTTTACATTTACAATTATATCTATTTTCGTTCAAGTGTAGTTTCCCTATACAAATATGGACGCTCATATCATGCGTTCGAAATAAAATGGATGGAATGTACTTTTATCCTCTATAAGAAATAAAATGGAAGAAATTCACTTTTGCTCTTATCTCGGAATGCTCTCTGACAAGAGAAGAAATTTTGAGATTATTTCATCTTTCGATCAAAATAGTCTGAAAACAATATAACCTACTTATTCAACTCATAGAAACAACGATACCCTTATTGTCAACTTCTTCCAGAATAAAAGATATTCGGAAGAAATTTGAAATAGAAAATTCCAAATTGGTCTTGACACCTGTAGAAACTGATTTGATGTGAAATTCTTAGCAGGAAAACAATATTCAAGAAAAGCCTTGCAGTGTCACAAAGAAGGAATCTGAAAAATTTCAAGAGATCCATTAAGTTTCAATCCGTTGACTGACAGCAGAAATTCAATCACACAGAATGATTTTCCAAGATTTTTGTGTCATATATGTGACAAAGTAGCTATTGACAAGCGTTACGCCGCCATTAGAAGCCGGATTTCGAATCTTGGGTAAAGCAGGGATTTTTTTCCTCCAATTGTTTCGACTTTTTTTATCGATACTGGTTTCGTATCTACAGCGTAGCAATTATTCATTGATAACTTATTATCATAGAATCTCTTTTTTTTCAAAGAAATTGAAAAAAACAATATTTTATCTTATATTTATGACTCTGTTTCTGGAATTTCAGTAATATTCATATATCTAGAGAGAGAAACAAATCTGACGGTTTTTCATTTTGATCTTAAACCTGAGATGATATTTCTGATTATTGGTCATACTATAAATATTGCAGTTATTTTTTTAAATACTTGTAAAAGATAATTCCAGAAATTACAATAATTTCCTGTTGTTATTTCTCTATTTTAGCCAGTTTGAAGATGGTGACACCGATCGAAGAAGATGGTGAAGATAAGGATCGGAAGCTCTATCTTAATAAGTACTCTGTAATTCCGATTCATCCATTAGCAATGAACCACGTGTTGAAACCTGTAAAAGCTTTGTCAAAACATCCTCCGTAACAAATATGGTCTCTTTATGATGCAATGTTACTTCTCTATTTTAGTCAGCGTTACGTTTCCGATAGATGATATGGGTTGAAGAAGATGGCAAAAATAAGGATATAAAGTTCCATCTTAGTAAGGACTCTGTAATCCGATCCATCCATTAGCAGTGAACCGCGTTTTGAAACCAATAAAGGCTTTACCGAAACATCCTACAAAAAAATGTCCTTTTTATGATTCAATGGACGAATGTATTGAATTCCATAAGATTTTTCTAAATACTCGCATCAAAAAGAAAAGTGCCGCAGGGGAGCTCAAAAAAAAAAAAAAAAAAAACAAGACTAATATCGAAAAGCTATTTATTCATATTTTTACTTCTGACAAAGATGAATGTGGCTTTTGTATGTCGGCGCTCTATTGGCTAGACTGTTTGACCGAGAGCTACCAAACTTGGCACAAATTTATATTTTGGAGGGTGGGAATACATCCCGGGGCGATTTTTAATAAGAATTTTTATTAAAAATTAAGCAAGGTTTTAGAGTTTTTCCACATTAACTTCCGAAAGTATTACAATACAAAAGGGATTTTTGCTATATCTTTAAACTCAAAAAATTATATTTGCAATGGTACCAAATTTTTATCTATATTCAATTAGTAATTTTTACCGGCATACTTCCCAACAAGAATACAAGATAAGTAAGAATTTTGAATGAATGTTAAACATATACCAAATGATCAAAGTCGTTGTTTAAGTTGTAGATTTTTCACGATCCGAATTACTATCGGTATTAATACAAAAAATAATTAAACGAACAAAATAGTGAAATTAAATTTCGTCGTTCATTCAAATACAATATAAAATACAATCATTATCGACAAGCATATTTCAGTAAATCAAGCGATATATTTATTTAATTCTGTGAAGAATATTTAAAAGATTTAAATTCATATTTAAAATATACTATTAACATGAAAAAAATCAAATTTTACATTGTTTTAAGTTATAAAATAGGCTACATTGTTAAAAGGCCAGAGATAGAAAAGCATATGAATTTTAGGAGGAACTGATAGAAATAAGGAAAATATGTAGAAAAATTTAAAAAAACGGCGTAATAGTTCTAAAACGGTATGGATTATATATCTATCAAAATTTGAAGCTTAAAAATATTTTTATAAAGAAGCTTTTAAGACCGAGTTATATAAAATATTTAATTAAAAATTGTAGCTACTACTAATCTCGGCAAACCAACTGGTTACTAAAGGTAGTTAGATTATTTATAAATTCATTTCAATACGTAATTCTGGTCCAGAGTTCAAACACTGTATTTACTTAGTAGCATTTTCAGTTGCAAAACTAAATATTTATTTTCATTATATTTAATGTATATTCGGTTCATCAAAAATGCTGTAATACCAACTTGAACCACAAGAGAAGCTTTTTAAAATAATCCCCCAACTACAAGTCACATAGAATAAGCTCAAGTGAAATGGTTGGTAACTTAGTATAAATAGTTCGATTAAATACTCAACCTTTCTTGAAATGTCGTCAAAGGACTTATTTCGAACGACAGTGGATCCAGAGATCGCGATCAATCGTCCACGATTGAAAATGTAGAATAACGTAATTAAGTAAACATTTAAGATTGCAGTGACAAAGCAAGCGATCGATACTGTTTGTTTGCGTTCTTCGCTAAAGGGTGGACAATTTATTACAGCCACTTTACACTATAACTAGTTTCAGTAGATTCAGGAGAATTTGTGCAGACATAGAAATTTATCAGTAACCCAAATACGGCCACTATGCCTGTTAATTGAACCATTCAAATCAGAATGAGGTTAAATATTCCGTAGAATCTTCGTGACCATGCGTTGCTCATTTCCATTGTAGGCAGAGAAAAGCGATGAGACGGAATTTCCCTACTACATAGACTAAGCTAAGAAAGGGCTAATGCTTTACAATAGGGAAACCGGGTTTGTTCAAAATATATTCTAAGCTGAAAAATATTATTTATTAAAATCAAAAATATTCTAATTGCTCAAAAATAAAATATATTTTGATTTGAATAAATAATAATTGCTCAAAAATATCATTTATTCAAATCAAAATATATTTTATTCGATGAATGAAGCTGTTAATGCATTTCTAGAACTAGAGGTTGTTATAAATATATATTTTTTGTTAAAAATATAAAACTCCTAATAGCTATAAAATTCTTTCTTATTATTTTATTATCTACTGTCGGTTCGATAGAAACTCTAAGAGGGCCACATCTGGCACCTGAGGTTGTAATTTGCCCAATACTGGACTAGGCTAATTTTGAATGGGAAAACTATTTTCCTTTTTATGGAAATTACATAATTTTTAAATATGAAATTACTAGTTACTAAGATATTGCTTCAAGATCATTAAAATTATGTACAGGATTATTTTTTGTAAACGTAACTAATTTTTTTATATTTGATTTTTACTTTTTATAACTGTACTTTGATTTTGACCCAAATCTATTTTTATCATATTGATCATAATAACTGTTTATTTCTTCTTCCAGTTTTTCCTATCCAAAAACAAACAAAAAAAAGTCGTTCAAGAGGTATTACTATTATTTGGTGACGCAACTATAAGAATAGAAAATAATAATCATGTATTTAAAAAAATTGGCTCAAATTAACAATCAAGCTTATTTCGAATTTGAACAGATGTTAATTCTCGAAAGAGACGAAATCCGTCGATATAAATAAACAAACATTTGTATTGATTATTTTGTATAAACCCCACATTCATTACCATTTTATCTTAACTATTAATTTACGTTTTATTCATCGGAATTAAATTTCCATTCTTTTATTAGTATGTATGCGAAATCTGGATGAAGTTTGTATAAATCTTTTCTTGATAGAATTATTCTATACTCCT
>JAPMOR010047542.1:633893-690450 GCA_026543865.1 Argiope aurantia | reverse complement strand
ACGTTTGGTCAATATTTGTTTATGGCTCATTGTTATATGCAACTGTATGATTTCTGGAGCAAGATTGGAATTTTGCATGCATGCAGGGGTTCTAGAATTTATCGATTGGTTTTTCACTTTCTGTCACTACTTCCAGACTTTACATTCATTCAAACCACACCCTTTGGATGTAATTCAAAGTAAGTCATTTTTAATCATACACCATTCATTTTAGAAATATGTTTTGAGAAACAGTTGCCTGAGTTACAATCCTCAATTATTCAATACAATATTTTTGATTTTAAAGAATAAACTACTTATAGTACGTAACATAGTAATCTCCTAGAAGGTTAATACTTAAATATTTTCTTCATGAATACGGAATTTTCCAAAATCAACTTTTATAAAAAATGCATATTACTAACGGAATAACTAAATTAATATTCTAAGTGAGACAGGCAAATTAACAGTTTTAGCACGTTGACTTTTAAAATAAATAAGTGTCCTGTTCTTGGATTATTTGTTCCATTAAATTAAATCCCAATTTGAAACTCTGTTGCAGCATTACGGAAAGGAATTAACATACAACTGTCGTGAAATGATACGGATAACAAACGGGAAAACACGCTTTCTCCAAACTTCCACACCATAAATGTATTTGGCACTTTACGATAGTTTTATCGTGTATAATGCACGCAAGATCTTCGAGGGAATCGAGACTTAAACCTATAACCTCCACGTAGCCACCACTTTTTTTAGAGGTGCAGTACTCTACATTTGAAACAAATTAATCTTAAACTGCCGGAGGATAAAAATTCAAAATACCTGTTTGAAAAAGGAATTCAAGTGAGGAACAGGAAAAAAAAATTCCTTTTCAACTCGTGAAAAGATAATATTATTTCCCCTTATTGCAGCTGATCAAGCCGTGAAGCATGATGTATTACAATAAGACAAGGAATTAACCTTATTTATTAGTTGGTTGATTGATTGAATAGAGAACAGATTGATTAATCCTGAAGAAAGAGTGAAATCTTGATGTCCTCATTACAACAGCTACAGCAGTCTCTACTCTGAAGGGGAAACTTTACGATTTTACAATTCTGTGTTCGGATTCCTCAAATAAGAATAAAACCAACTCTAGGGGAAATCAAAAGTATTGAGTTAAAATTTAAAACATGAACTGTCAACTTCAACTTCGTCCTTATAATATGAAGCAGTTCCGTGGTTCGACCAAAATATCTCTTTCTTAGCTTAGATTGAGAGATTGACAAAATGAGTCAATTATTATTTATTGTATAGCTGCAAACTAAATTTTATCAACTTCAAAGGAATTCAATTTGTAGATTTCTACTTTGCTTACAGAGACCTGCTATACATCTTTGAAATTATTTTCGAAACTTTCAGGTATAAATATTTAAAGATATGGATATTTGGTCAACATTATTTGCAGAAAAAATGATTGAAATGAGGAATAATTTAACATCAGTGCGAAGAAAAATTATTTGAAATAAAAAAGCTATCCAAATTTTAAGGGAAAGTTAAAGTATTGGTCGGTTGGTAGTAATACAAAATTTGATTCAAGCCAAATGGAAACAAATAACTTGAGGATCCCTTTATTTTTATTATATTTTTAGTCATTTATTTTTCACTTCCCTTTATAGAGTAGAATTCGGTTATAGAATTTCGTTTAGCTGCAATACGTCATTAGAATAAAGATGAATTCCGTCTAATTTTTAAAAATGATTTCTATCAATATTTAATAAAAATTATTTCTAGGATATAAAATTTGACACAATATTGATATCAAAATAAAATGCAGCTCTTTGAATTTTGGCAGCTTTTTTTAACTACTTTCAAAAATATAAAATCTACAATTACAACGCCATTACAAAATGGGATGCTACTTATGGAAAAAAAATTGCCTTTGATACTTATAAGCGGATATTTTGAAATATTTCAAGATAAAAAAAATTGTGTTCATGACCTTATAATTTTATAACTCTAAACGACCAATTCTTATATATATACATTTATTTCGTATATCTCGGAAACAGCTCTAACGATTTGCATAAAATTTCATGTTTAGATAATGTTTTGCTTTTTAAGTTTATCTATATAGGTGTCTTTCCTGTAAATACGTGATTTATCTCTCTCTCTCTCACACACACACTTTATTATAACTAACTATTATAACCTTTTTCTATCTGCTCTCATACTGACAATGTCGCATAGCACCTTCTCCGACCCGATTTTTCCCATGGTAAAACTGAGTGTAAGTTTAGAAATATAATAATAAATAAACTGTAAAATGAATATTGTAATGTAGCAGACTGTTTTGAATAACATGTTAAAATAAGTGGATTCATGATTTTTTTTTGTTTAAATTATCAGTTCATATGTATATAAGATTGAAAGTTTTATGCAATTTATCTGTACATTTTATGTGATTTATATGTAATCATTTTGTGATTCATATCTAAATATTTTCTCCGAAAAAACACGAATTTTCAAAAACTGCCGAGCGAAGCTTGGTTTTCTTGATATTTCTTTGTAATTGGTTTAAATTCAGAATATTATTCTATTTGTTACTAAGCAAGTAGTGAGCAGTTGATGATCATTTTATTCTTTAGGGCTTAAACTTTAAGGTTTCAGAAATCTAAATCTAGAAATTTTAAACAAAAACCAACAAATTCCTTATTTATTCAGTATATAATGCTGATGACTTCAAAATGCCCTGTCATTAGATACAGCCCGTTCAATGCTACTAGAAAAAATATTTATTCACAATTTAATGTAATCTAACAAAATTTAAGCAAAAACGTTTTAGATTTACTACTTATACAACAATGTAAAAGAATATAGACATAAAATCTATAATCGGCTCAAACTGAACGAAAAACTTTCACCAATTTTATAAACATTTTAATATTCACGAATGCTTCTAGAAAAGCGCAAAACCTTTTCTTTATCCTCTTAGATACATAGAGAGCAATGGTGGATTTTCCGAAAATTGTAACTCAGGAAAAAAAGAATGAAATATTTTGAGTTTTCTGAGAAATAAAATATTCAAATAAAATAGATAGCAGTAAAATTAAAGGAGACAGAAAGAAATAGGAAGTACTCAGAAGACACATTCCACTATCTTCGTCACGATTTATTAAATAGGCTTTCTAGAAGATACCATTGTGTATCGTCGGTTTTTTTCCGGAACTTTTTTGGACAGCTAAAAACGGTTAAGACGTTGTTCGTCACGTTTTCCCTTCATTGCTGCTTT
This sequence comes from Argiope aurantia, assembly GCA_026543865.1. Taxonomy (NCBI): domain Eukaryota; kingdom Metazoa; phylum Arthropoda; class Arachnida; order Araneae; family Araneidae; genus Argiope; species Argiope aurantia. The sequence goes on along the minus strand of JAPMOR010047542.1, from coordinate 687,197 downwards.
GGAGACAGGAAGAATCTATGGTCCAAAACAAACCGCTTGACCATTCCTCGGACGTGAGTTTCGGAAGTGAGATGGTCAGCCGGAGATCATCTTCACAGTTACTTGAGGAAACGATTTTTACTACTTTTTGTATTTTTGTACCTATTGGATGCGAATGGGAAGGATTAATGGGATAGCAAATGCTTTTTAGATTCTGATATTAGGAGCGAATTGCTGCAGCATATTAAAGATCTCATTTTGTTAGCGCGGTATCATATCTGGACTTTTAAATAACAAGAAAAAAAATATGGACAATTATTTAGTAAATATAAGTTCCTTTCCATAGTTTTTAATAAGATTCAGCACTCATTTAATTTTTTTAATTTTTTTTTTACAAAACATTGCTATTAAAATTTTGATAAATTTTTAACTCTGGCTACCTAAATCTGTACCATTTTTGTCTGCATAGGTAATAATCGATTCTATTAACTTGTGAAAAATATTTGCTATAATTTTATGCGTACATTTAAATAAAATAGGTGCATAATGCATTGATTAATAATAATTAACAAAAAAAATTGCGATTTTGCAGGAATATTTGAAATTTAAATTATTTTCTGGATTAATTATTATTATTAATGTTTTTAAATGTACACATGTAGATTATTTAAAAAATTACTAAGATCGCATTGTAATAATTGTTTATATTAACGTATGAAAAACTTTAGTTGCAATTTTATGAGTATATTTAAATAAAATAGGTGAATAATACAGAAATTATTAATAAACTAAAAAAGCTTGCGAAACATATCCGAAATTTTTTTAAAGAATATTTCAAATTAATATTTCACAATTTAGTTATTATTACTAAGGCTTTTATCGCTGACAAGGCAAAGATTGTCAAAATTACAGCGAATTCTCTTTAAATCGGGACATGAAAAATCATGTCATTTAATAGCTCTAACTAATTAATTTGGGTATGTAAATTTGAATAACAAGCATTATTTTCTAAAAATACTGCTCGACCTTCTGATTATTTCCTGTGAAGTTTTATGCACGTTGTACAATAGATTAAATACATTCAATTATACTAAAATATTATGATGGGTTGGTGAAATATAACTATTATGATAATAAGCATTACTTATTGCTAACGTTTGTGAAACATACTTCGAGAATTAACCATTTCCCTGTTAGAAATAAGTTTACTGATAGTTAATTTTCCGATAAGATTTTCAATAATTGAAATTTGATTGGGTTTGGTTTAATTTGGGTTTGGGTGAATTTCTACATGTGTAACTTATTCCATTGGGCAGAAGACAAAAAAGGAAAACTAATTATGGAAATGAAAACAAGATACATACAGGTCCACCCATCTAATCTTGGGCCGAAAACTAATTTCCAGAATGTTAGAAATTGACTCTACCTCCAATTGAAAAATATTTCACAAGATGTAAAGAATAATATTTTATGTGATTTCATTGAATAAATGAACTGTTAAAACAGCACGACATCTAAAATTATGCATTTACTATTTCCTGTTAGTCATGACTTGTAAGTATTAATATATATATATATATATATAAACCCAATTGCACTGCGGCGAATGTTTGAAATAACCATGCTTAGTCCAATTGATTGGTGGTTTTACCAAATTCTAAGTAATCTGCAGCAAAGTCACGTTACAGAAAAACGAAAATTGCATTAACAGGTTCCTTCTTTCAATTTTCCTATATTGTCATTTAGTTTAATTTTCAAATATTAAATATAAAAATCCAATTATCATACTAACATCATCGATCACAGTGGCCATTTGTATAATTTATTAGAGACACTGTTTTTTTACCTATTGGTGTACAAATGTTTTCACAGATACAATATTTTTATCGCACCAAAAAATTGGATTCTTTGATCTAGCAAAAAGTCATTTCAAATTTTACTAAAATCAGAGGCTGCTCGCACATGAAAAGATATATATTTGGAACAACTGTTCCTGTCGAATGCAGAAAATTTTTATTTTCGTACTAAATGCATTCAGCTTGAAAATTGTCATTTTTTCAAATTCTGATTTTAGTTATTTATTTTTACAGTTGTGTTGAATATACTGGATCGACTTCTCATTCGAACTGCCGTATATGAAATTTTTATATCCTCCATTCTGCCCTAACATTTTTATAAATTTATTTACCGAAGTTGTCCTGTAACGAATTGTATTTTCTGAATAGTCATGAAACAATTATTTTTATTACAAATAATTTGTGAACTATTCTATTAATTTAAGATTTTTACTATTTGTTTCCAGATCCGAAGACCCTACGTGCTTTAGCGCATATACCAGTCGGTTCCAATTTCTCCAAAATAGAGGCGATGTGAAAAATGCAGAAGGGTACATTAATTTTTTTTATCAAAACTATAAGGAAAAATAGTGCATATATTTAGAATTAAAAAAAAGCACGATTCAAAATGAAAAGAAAATCATCATCGGAAAAAGTAACTAAAATATAACGACGTCTATCAAAAAACTTCGAAATAACGTATCATCCCTCTGAGGAGTAAAATCATTCAAAAGTAATAGACTCGGGTTTCTGGAACGAACAGTATTTTTATTCCCTTCTCAGCAATAAAGGGATTTTTTTTGTATTTCTATATTTATAAAAATGAGAGTCTAAAATAAATATTAAATCAATCAGAGTTCTATTCAATCAATCTAAGGAAACTTTCTAAACCTTCGCGGCATTGTGATAAAACCACAATTTCCTAATTTCAGAATTTTGGGTTCAAGACTAGATTCCCCTTCCAGATTCTGCAGATGGATGTAGAGTAAAACCTCACTTTAAAGTTATGTAGTCGACTTTTTCGGAACATATTTTCAACCATTGTCGCATCACATGACGAGGAAGATAACCGGACCACATTCCATCAATGCGAATACCTTTGTTTTAAGTTAATTTGGCTTACTTCAGGCCGATATTCTGCGGAATTGGACACCAAACTCAAAATACTCCAATACCGCAACGGACTCTCTATTATGATACTATCATGAAAATTCTGAATTATTAGAGAGCCAAGGTTGAATACCTTTGCTGAAGACTGAATTCATAAATCTCTTTTAATTTAGAAGATTCAGTTGATCAATTAAATTAAATATTCGTGATAAAGAAGACTTCTGTTGGTCAGAAGGGACATTAGAATATTTAGGCTCAACCCCAGGTAAAAGCATTTAGTACAAACATATAGAAGTAGGTTGCTTTAATTGAGTAATTTCATGGGAAATCAGCCTAAAGTTGTATTTTTAGAAGAGAATAAGGAAATCTTTAGCGATCAGCCAGATTGCAACAAATAAATTATTGCTAAAGCATACATTGGTCTACTTTCCTGAATGAATTCAAAAATGTATACAAATGTGAGATTCAAAATGAGATCAAGCCGGAGGATGGAACATTTGACCTCCTTTCTCCGATTCATTTTTACAAAACATGCCGTGCCGTCCCTTTTTTTTAAGTCTCAATACCACCTGTGGGCGTGTATGCTGTTGGAAGAAAACTAAAGGTAAATAAAACAAATATTTTCTCACAACAATGCTTGTATTTATTTTCTGTACTTACCCAAAAGCAAATATAGATCCGACATATAAATTGAAGATAACAACAATGAGTTTAATAAATCAATTCTATTTGTTTGGCAACCACATCATTGAGAACAAAATTTCCTGTCGTTCCTTTCTGCACTTTAGTAAAAAGGTAAACCAATGCGCATTGTTGTGAAAGGGGAAAAAAATGAGAAGAATACAAATAATAAAATAAATGTTGGATCTCAAAACGGAACGACAGAGTCTATTTCCATAGAAATATATTTCAAAAGGAGTACGAAAGATAATATTACTTTATCTTGAAGAAGGGCGAGGGCCCCGTTGGATGCATGCAAATTCAATTACTTTTACGGCAGTCAGAGCCAATTTTCGGCGATGTGCCATTTCAAGAAGAAGGTGTGTAAGTGATTCCTAGACTAGAGAGCAGAGCAACTTCCTATTAGACCCAGGTGGTTGGAGACGTAGTGAAAAATGTAATTTGGAAAATAGGGCTGCGTATGATCTTTATCAAATTGTATGCAAAATAGATGCGATTATTCAAGCCGTTTGGGGCAAAAGCAGAACAGATTAAAAAATAAAGTTCGTTTAGAAAGGCAATGGGGGAAAAAATAATATGTACAACTTTCGTGTTTTCTTTTGTAGACAAAGAGTTGTTGCGAAAAGAAAGAAAGGAAAAAAATTGAAAATTACCAGGGAGAATTCTTTGAAAGTGAAAAAAGAAAAAAAAAAGGCAAATTCTGTTAAATTGAAGAAAAAAAAAAAGAAGATACGATCTAAATTTTTCAAAAAGTGTGAGAGATTGGAAAAAATATAGCTTTGAAAATTCAATTAAAAACCAAAAGCATTCGAATTGAATTCCTTTTGTTAGAGTTTTTTGCTTCATTTATTGCCGTTTTTAATACGAATTAATCATTAAAGAATAAAAACAACTATGAACTTATTTGAAATTTTACTTTTTTACGTCGACATTGTTTTTCTTTTTGGGTTCAGAATGATTGTTCATTGATCCCTAAAAAATATTAAAAAAAAACGATTTAAAAAATATTTCCGCTAATTAAATATTAGATTTAATTTTAAAATATGAATTCTTTTTATCATTCTTCTGTCTTGTAGAATATAGAAATAGTTTGTCCATAATTCCACTTAATTTGGTGAAATATATGTTAAAAGAGTTACGAATAAATAATAGTGTTCTTTATTGCAAAAGAAACCCAATAAATACATTAGAGTTGATTAAAAGCAGATATTAAAAATATTCTCCAAACTCATGAAGCTAAAAATCCATTTCATGCAGTTATATTATGCCGAAGAATAATAGTGAATGCTCCAATTATGATTTATAGATGTTTTTATCTTAAACAGTAAAAGAGATTTTCTGTAAAACGATTTTTGTCATCGGTGAATTTAATTTCAAAATATTACTATACATCAGATATTTCAAGGCAAGTTCGTTTTTCCTGCTGATTTAAATATCAAGTATTCCCGCATGCATACATGCGAATGCACATTCATTCAGAAAAGATGTTTTCTTTCTTTCTTTTGTAATAACTTATATTTAGGAAAATACAGAAGACATATTTTATATTTTTATATACACATAGTTTCATGCTACATTTTTGCACTAAATATTCCTTTTCTAAGCTATAGTTCATATAATTTTTTTAAAACTAATTACACCGGGAGGTATATTATGTACAAAGAATAAGTGGTCAGAAATACGCCAGTCTACATCGTGACACATGAACAGAAGAGCAAAAGAGACAGAAACTTTCCCTTCAATAGGTTTTACAATGAGATTTTAATAGGGATTTCTTCGACACATTTCTATATAGGTTAGAGAAATTTAGGTATTTTTAAAAGAATGAGTTAAGGATTTTAATCTCTTCGCTCAGAGCGCGAGAACCTGCTTAATTTACAGTTTTAATGAGCGAGTGTAGGATTAATTAAATAAAGTAGGAATTGAATCAGGAAATAAGATAACATTTTAGCATGAAGTTAATATGGATTAAATTATGATAAAAATTAGGTAATTAATTAAGACAGATTAAGAAATATCATTACATATTATATTTTTAACCCTTTAACCCTTTTTAAACCCTTAAAATTCAAAACGGCGTCTCGTATAGCCAGAGAAGTAACTTGAACCTGTAGTAAAGTGACTATGCTGAGTTTATCGAGACAGGGTACAGAGTCCTTAGCGATAAAATAAGGAAGTTACAAAAATAAAGATAGGCCAAAAAGTGGTAAATGTACGCTATACATTACCACTAAGACGTAGGTACTACGAGTTGATTTTCTAATGGGAGCTCTTTCATATGATACGAAAATAGGTCTTTTACTGGGAGAAAAAAAATCAAGAAATTTCCCTCGGAATATTCTTTTATTATTGTAATTGATTTTTACGTTTTAAATGAAATTAGTTAATTTTTACTTGTTGCTGTGCCAAAAATTTCTACATTACTTTTTTATAGAATTGCATATAAGCAATTTGAAATTGAAACTGAGAAACTTTAGAGTAAAAAGTTATATTTAAAATGATCTAGTAATTTTTGCATCTATCTACATACGAGAAACTATACTAATCTATGTTAAGCGATTTTCTTTGGACGAATTTTTTATACGTACTAATAACATAAAAACCGTCTAACTTTTGAAGTTTCGAAGCAATTTTTTTAATTCCAGGAAATGAATAATATGCTTTGCATCCAAAAAAGTAACCAATTTTTCTTACATGCAACTGAACTAAATTAGATATTCTTTACAAAAGTTAGAGTGTAAAATTCCAGTCAAAATAAACACTACCCAATAACTCTTATCTTTCAAGTATTTTTGCATCAATTCAATATTCTAAGGAATTTTAAGGTTATCACAAAATTACTTACATTGAATTCCAAATAATACCCATAAATAGGATGCAAAACCATTAAAATAGCATATTAAAAGTACTGTTACATCCTACAGAATGACATCGAAGCTATCCCAATCCAAATATTTCTTCTTTAACCCCTTATCTATTCAATTTTGACTTGAAAAATAAGACTTGAACTTCGTCGAAGTAATGCAATCCGATGTTACTTTTCTATATTATGATGCCAGAAATTTCAATTTGAGATTTGAAAGAGAGGGAACATTTTTCTACTTACCAGTCTTCTGTAAAAATGTTCCATAATTATTAAAAGAATCTGCATTATTAGGATCCATGGAGAGAGCTTTAAGATGGAGCGATTCGGCCTCGTCGAGCTTTCCTGCCTCTGCGTAAATGGTTGCAAGGGAAGAGTAGGCTTCTATGAATTCTTTATCCAATTCTATGGCTCTTTGAAGAAGCTCTTGAGATACCTGCTTTCTTCCCTGCTTGCTGTAAAAAGAGCGAAAACCGTTTTATCCTCGGGACGATTTGCAGTTAATAGATAGTCGGTATTGAGATAATGGGGTTTTCTCTTTAGAAGGTTACCTTGGGTCAGTTTGTCACTGCCAAAGAAATAAAAGTATTTACTGAGTGAAAAGAAAGTGACTTTTGAGATAAACGGAATTATCATTTGGTCTACTTTTCTCCTAATTTTTTTTATAGTTTAATATCATTAAATAAAATGTATTCGATTAATTAGAATCGCGTATCATGAAGACACTTGGTGATAGACAATACAATAGATTAAAGTGGAAACAATACATTTAAAGTGTCAGATAAATTTTCGATAAACATTTGTCTCAAAAAGTTACTTAGATTACATTTTTAATTCCAATCTGTTCGGATTTTTTTTCTATATATGGAGAAATATGTTTCATATTCGAGAATATTTACAATTATTACATAATTTGTATTAAAATAATAGAGGCTTCAATAATATATATTTGGCTATTTCGTAAGGATGTGAAAAATCAAATGCGCTGACGATAGACTTAAAATAATTTCTTGTGGTATAATGTGTCATTTGAGATATTGAAAATCTCTTAACAAATATTTTCTTAACATTTTATTCAGAGTAGCATATTCTTCAAATTTAAAGCCTGCATACATTAATTTATTTTTTAACTATTTCATAATAAGAATTCTAAGACTTTGTGTGAGACGGAGCTTATTTATATTTTCTCATCAATGTTCAAAATAAAAGGATTTTTCACTTTTTGTTGATTATATCCTGAACTTCTGAAAGCATTTTATTGAATCAGGTATGGACATAGATTCACATCATATACAAAAAAAATCTACCGTATATCATACAGCCGTTATGTATACGCACATGATCGAGGATAAAACTGATAAGCGTAAGCTATAAATAAGAGTCCACAAAATCCAATAAAGAATTGAGTTAATCATGGCTATGATCCCATTGTACAGTTACAAATCTCTCGAGAAATGAATTTGTATTCTAAATGAGGTATTTTGTGAATCCCTATGGAAGCCAGTGGCATTCTTTCATCAAAGATGTATTAAAAACTCGATGTATTCAGGCGAATGAAAGAGAACAACAAAGACTTCCCAAGAGCATCCCAAATCATGTTCTAGAATATTTAAGTTTGGAGCTTTGCTGTCAATCAATTAATGACTATTCTTGTTTTCCCTAAATTTAAGACCTGTCAATCAGATGATCCGCTTTATGGTGACAAACATCATCATCTATAAAATTTAAACTTGACCAATTGCATCTATGAGAATGGGAACACAGGATTCCAAGATTTTCTCCTCATTCTTCCAATAGTCATAACCTCTGCCCTACTTATGGACATCTTTGTAACCATCCAACTTGAGGCCTGCCCCCACAAAATAACTTCTCCTGACATAGCGATCCTTATCTCTGAAAATGAAAGTTCAGCAACAGTAGGGCTATTTTATGATGGATATACTAAATTCTAATTGATCAGATGGCGGGATGACATCCAAATAGGTACCTCCTTCTCCAAACTTCCAAACAACAGCAATAGGGAGGGGACATTTGACTGACGGGTTCAACATCCACCAGACTTGTTTACAAGACAATTCTTCGGAGGAATTAAGTTTCGAAATTGAAATGTTCTAGTTATAAAACCGAGATAATACCAACAGGATTCATTCTCCTCTCGGAAGCAAAAGGAGAAGCAGCGGGTCCTTAGTTCTCTCAAGATATTAGTACATTGGGAATAAGTTATTGGTCTTTACTTGCTCCCCCCCCCCCCCCCCAATTTCGAGCACTAGTATAGATAAGGGTTTGTATTGAAATTAAATTCACAGAATGCAAGTACTTCTAATAGTTTTCGCATTTTTTTATTCGAAATTAGTTTAAAATGTCTGTCAATTTTTAAAATGTTTATCTAACTTTTAAAAAGACAAAAAAAAAATGTGGTTAAATTTTTATGAATACTTTTTTTTAAAAGCTTTTTTTTTTCAAATTTGTTTAAAAAATTGGAGTAGTAACTATACAATAACTTTCATTATCTTCCATAGGTTCTTACTTTTATTGTAAGGGCAAAGCAAGGCAGATTTTAAACACTGACACAAAATTTAGTGACAAACATTTCGAGTATCATATGTTGCAGGAATATTTTTTAAATATTCGGGCTAAATTAAGGAATAGATCTGCAACTAATGTTTAGTTTTCAATAATAAAACTGAATCAGCTTGAGTACGTGTATTGCTCACAGATTGGTCTTTAAGGCTAGACATATTGATTTTTATACGGCACACATGCAAATTGAGAAGATCTAATGAAATTCTAAAATATATCTAAAACTTTTTTCCATACTTCAAAATATTAATGTCTTAATAATATTTAACAATGCATGGATTTGATGTTGTAAAACGAACATATTTTGAAGCCTATAGCATAATTGATCTAAAAGTAAGGAGTTTTCAACAACTTCTAGGGCAACTAACCGAAACAACATCAATGCTTTCATTAATTGGATGATTATGAAAGCTTAGAACAACTATTTTAAAAATCCTGAATAAAAATAACATTTAACGAAGTATCGAAGCCTCATAGTGCTAATAATCCCAATTTTTGTCTTTTTAAAAAAGTAGTTTTGAATATTCTAATAAGGGATAAAGAAATTTATTCATTTGCTGTATTTTGAAAGTAAAAAAGTTTTATCGGAAGGAAATTAAAACCAATCAAAATACATTTTTACTAATTAAATTTATTAAAAAATAAATTTATTATTTTTTAGATTTATTTGGCACAGGTAAGTTAAACACTGAAACACGGCATTTCCTTAAAAAAATATTTTTAGCAATTATTTTTTCCAATATTTTTGCAAATTCATTATGAAATAAAGTTTTTTTTATCAAATACGCTTCTGAACATGGAGGAGAATTCGAAATAAATTCGTCTTTTGAAAATTCCACTGAATTTAATAAGGATTATTTTCCCTTCGATTGTTATTTTAAATAATAAATAGAGCAATAAAATTCATTAATATACTCTGTTCGAAATTGATACCTTTTTAAGTATTCTAGACTAAAAAATGAAAAACAATTCTAAGTTTAATTGGATTAAATTAACATAATTTGAAGCTACACAAAAACTATTTATGAATAAATTCCAACACTTTGAGCTCTAATCAGATGACGACCTCTACACCTTAGCCGGTTTACCCTTTTTAGAATTCCACACCCCAAAAAAAGGATACATATAACTATTCGACCCACCTAAAGTAAAATTTATGATCACCCACAAAAAAAAAAAAAAAAAAAAAAAACGAAGCCGTTTGATCTAGACGAATTTAAAGAGCAGCTAGAAACATTTTTTTTTTTTTTTCCTAAATTGAAAGACCAATCCTTCCGCTGAATTACTGGGTACAAAATGATAGTAATAATAATTTTAAATAAAAAGTATTTCATTAGAAAATGAACCTATCGTTCTCTTGAATTAAATACTTCCTCAAAGACCGCGATAAATATTTTAATCATTGTTCCCCCTAGCTTAAAAACATACAACAGAATCCGAAGTAATTTCAACTTTTAAAATTCAACATGCTACCTCGAAAAAAGACTTCCCCTGCAGCTAATGAAGACCCTTTCTTGCGACGTCCTGATTTGTTATTCTTCCTGTATGAATGCCTCGTGAGACGCCCAAAAGTTTAGACTGAGGCAAGTTCGCATAGCTTCGATAGAATTCTTTCTTTTTTTTTCTCCCTTATCCGCCCGACCCAGTTCTTCGTCTTTCACATGGGAGACCTGACGTCTCACTTTCTTGCCAGCTTACCGTGTCCCCACAGTTCTGATAATCGATTCTTCTTTGACCTTTTGCTTGAAGTACAGTTTTATGTTACTCTAAGCGGGATAAAATTTCTGGTGCAGAAAAATCCGCATTTCAAAGTTTTTCGGACGACGGTTCCAATTTTATTGCTAGAATGGAATATGACAGATAAGTTAGGGGAGATGTGTTTTTAATATTAAATAAAGCCTGAAAGATATGTGTTCTAAATGTTGTTCGCCTCGTTGAGCTTATTCTTTTAGACAGACGAACCATTTTTCTCACAACTTGGGGGCAAGTATCGGAAGTCTAGAGTACCAGTTTAGGTAGTTGTTGTATTTATTAAAGCTGGTATTACTTATTGATAGATGGAAGGGGTATGTTTCCGAATTTTCTTTCAGATCAAATATAAACTCTTTTCAATTTCTGGAAATTGATTTCCGACCCATAGCTCCTCATAAATTAAAATCTACCATCATTTTATTTTTTAAAGTTTTAGGGTGCATCCAGAGAAAAGGGTTTCAAGTTTCTTTCCTCTAGAAGCTTCGTAATGATAAAATAGAAAAATATAAGAATCTTATACAATGACTACTGAAATAAACTTATCAAAATATGTATTGGAAATTTGAGATTTTCGGCACTATGAATGGATTCGCATTCATGTATTAGGAGGAGAATTAAAGGAAATTACCATTGAGAAATGTTCTTCAGATTCCGCTGTATTAATAAGCAAAAAATGATTCGAAACCCAATTTGAGACACTTAAAACCAGTTTCTAGTTTTTTCCCTGTGGAAGCTACGTGATGATAAAAGACTTAAAATAGAAAATACAAAAACATTATTCAATGGCTACTGAAATAATTTTTTCAAAAAATATAGAGATTATTTCATATTTTCTACACTAGGAAGGGGGCGCATTCATGTAATAGGGAGAAGAATTAAAAAATTACCAACGAGAACAACTCCTCAGATTTTTCTGTATTAATAAGCAAAAATAATTCAAAACCCAATATTGATTTCAAATTTTTTATTTAAATTTACATTTTTAGTTAATTTTGCAACTTTATTAACAGCTTTAAAAAATTTCTTTATATTTATTATCTGTTACTAATTTATAATCGTAACAAGTGCATTTTTATTGACAGAGGAGATTACAGAATATTTCTCTATTTGAAATAGAGTGAAGATCTGAAGAAACCTCAGGCCATTCGATTTATAAATGTCTAAGTAAACTTATTTCATTCTCAGGGAAATTGTCGAGGCGTAATTATTTATTTGCTTAACTGAGAGAAAATTTTGAAAAAGAAAGCCTAGAGGTATAGGGAACGAATGAAGTAGTTAGTAAATTTCTTAAATGGTGACGCATTTCATCCTTTTAGAGAGAATTTAAAAGAAATGAAGTGGAAGAAATATAAAAGGTCACGTAAGAATCACACAGCTTCGATAATTGAAGAATGAATAAAAAAGAAATAATAATCGTAAAGTACTTTTGAAGCAAATCATTCATTTACATAATCAATGAAGTAATTTTCTTAAAAGCCATTTGGCAACTCAAAAAAAAAAAAAAAAAAAAGAAGCACATTTATGAAACGAAAAATTCTAAGTTATTACCAATTATCAATACATTTCAATCAGTTTATATTTGATTTTAATGAGTCAGTTGTTATCTTATCAAATTCCAAGATTTAAAACTATTGATTCAGCTTAAATGATTTTTTTAATTGATCATTAATGTATTTGAAGTCATTCTAAATTAAACTATTTTGATAACGTCTTAGAAATAATTCTCACAAATAAAATATATTATTTCTTTTGCTGTAATAAATTTTATAGCATATGAATTAATTCAATTTCAAAAATTGAAGAGATCGTTTAAAAAAAAATTGTACGAAATGATTGGATCCTAGTAATAAATTAATTCAAACAGGGTTTACTAATTAACAATTTTAATCAACTATAAATTACTTCAGTATTTCTCTACAAAGAAAATTTTCTAGCATCTTGAAAAATAATATAAAAACGATAACTAGTTATAAATGGCTGTTTTTTTTTTAAATATACCTCAAAGCAAATTTATTTTTTGAAAATATTGTTTTTCAAAGCGTAGATTCTAAAATTTTAATAAGAGTTATCTTAACTTCTTTTATTATATTTTTGAAATTAAATTTTGTATATTAAAAATTCATTTCAAAGGCTTAATTTAGTAACACTAATAAGAGGAATTGAAATCTTGTTTCCTGTCAAACGCTAATTACAATACAGATGAATAATTCTGATGCAACATCGTTATTTTATCTCATGAAATACATAGAGGTCTAGTTTTATCATCAGGAAAAATTTTATCTCTATATCTTGATGATTCACCACTTTTAAGATCTCCTTGAGTATGAAAAACACATTTCTGTAGCTATAACTGTATCTATCTATCTATGAACACGATGATAAAAACGGTCTAAAGAAATAAAATTTGACATATAGTCTATGCATCAGAATTGTAGATCTATATCAAAATTTTACCCATACCCGTCAAAATGTATAAGGAATGTCTATTTCTTTTGAGTTCTGCATGTAAACGCGGTGATTCAAAGCAGCAAAAAGCTAGACAAATTAAATTTGGAATTTATTCTATGCATCACCATTGTAGATAAGGCTGAAATTTTTTACTAAATCAGTCAGAGGGACGAAAAGGAACTGTTCGAAAATGCATAATGGATTTTCTTCGCTATTCGATATGGCAAAAAAAAAAAAAAAAAAAAAAAAGGAGGGGCTATATTGCGGAAGTATACGTTAAAAGCAAGGGTAGAACAAACCCTATTTACTGACACATAAGTTTTGGTGTTATGTTTGAGATAAAAGAAAAGGAAATATAGAAATGCATATGCCATTTTTAGCTTTATACATATCATTCTGCATGTAAAAGCTGAAAATAATTTATATTATGAAATAAAACCTATTTCTTTTGATTATTCTGAATGTTTGAATTAATTTCAGTAGTTATAAAACTATTTACTGTATAAACATTATGCACTTTTAATAAATATAAGAATTTTTTATAGTTAATTCCTAGGTATTAATTCATTCTTATTGTTAAACAGTCGTTGATTATTAGAAATTTTCCTTTCTCAATATTTCTGTCAAACTTATTTCTTTTAATCATTCTGCATGGTTAGAATTAATTTTAGTTGTTATAAAAAATGCTATTTTTCACCGTAAAAACATTTATGTTCTTTTAATAAATAACAAATTTTTTCATAATTAATTCCTATGCTTTTATTCATTCTTATTGTTAAACAGATGTTGATTATTAGAAATTTTCCTTTCTGATTTCCTCTCGCAGTTTTCTTTTCTCAATATTTCTGTCGAACTTATTTCTTTTGATTATTCTACATGGTTGGAATGAATTGTTTTAGTTATAAAATATTCTTTTTTACTTTATAAACATTTATGTACTTTTACTAAATAAAAGAATTTTTCATAATTAAACCCTACGCGTTTATTCATTCTTATTGTTAAGAAATCATTGATTATTAAAAATTTTCCTTCCTGATTTCCTTTCTCAATATTTCTGTCACGTTTAATTTGCTATTAAGAGAATTTGCTACAGTTTATCTTGAGATAATTGAGACGAGCAAATGTTTAATGATATCGCTCAACTCACCTATATAACGATGCAAGGTTGAACAGAGCTCGAGGATGATGAGAATTGATGAGGAGAGCTAGCTTGAAATGGTGCTCGGCTTCCTTTGTGTCAGAAAGCAAGGTTCCTAAATTGTTGTGCGCGCTAGCATGATTGGGCCATAAACTGAAATAGATTAAATTAATCAATATCTTCATTGCAACGATTATTCCAGTTTAATCAGAGCAGAAACTGTAGAAAGCAATTTAACAAAACCATTTAGCAGAATGAATTACTTTAAAAAAATTCATGAATGGTATTGAAAGTGAAGTTTTTAAATACTCCTTAAAATATAAATTAAATAGTCAGGCATCTATCTAATTTCTTACCGCAAAGCAGCACTGACATTCTTTTTATATACGGTAGTGTTACATCGAGTTGAATGGATGAAATTTTGTATTTTAACACGATTTTAAAATTACATAATTATTGTGGTATTCTTACTTCAGTTACTACTGCTATATACACATGTGAATTTCTAATCAAACGTTGATTAAATCCGTTCTAGCTTATCAATAATATTTCCTTCTATAGTAATTTTTAAATTTTAATACCATCTTAAAATTATTTGCATTATATACAGGAATATAAAGTTTTCATATCAATACTTCTATATTAATTGATTTGATGATTTCATTGAAAAAACTTTTTTAAGACATATATTCCTCAATAAGGTCGATAGAATAGAAATCACAGTTAAAAAAATTCCACTATATTTATAGTTTTGTATTTAATATTAGTATAGTTACTTTACTCAGTGTGATTTTTTAGAAAAACCTATTTTTTTATCATAAATATTAGGTAGTAAATATGTATTCTATGAATTTTGGCAACATGTATTTTTTATAATTCAATACAATTAGCAGAAGAAAATGGAAATTTGCTATTGATATGTCTCACATTAAACGAAAATACCTGAAAATTATTTCAAAAGAATTGCAAATTAATGATTGTTTTAGAACAAATAACTTAAAACGAGTTTACGATTTATTTAATAGTTGAGTCAATAAATTTAAACTATTTATGGCAGTGTATTTTATATGTTCTAAAAACACTCAAATGCAATTTTGCACAAAATGGAAACAGTAATTCTTTACCTAATGTATTTTCTGGCTATTGATTTTCATATTTTTAAAAAATAAATTCAAAAGGAAAAAAAAAACAAAAAAACACGAAACGAGTCAATTAAGAAGCGATATTTTCATTCATTTTAGAATCCCACAATAACATTTTAGATATACCATTTTGCGATTTAAAAAAATTAATAATTTGAGAGATAGCAATCGTATGGCTTTTTACTAATAAAACAAATTTTGGTTTCCCACTCTTTTTATATATTCTTAGAATATTTAATTATTCTTACCTGAGCGCCATCCTGTAGTGTTCCACGGCAGTTTCGACATTTCCCAAGTCCTTCTGAAGATTAGCAAAGTTGTAATGGACTTTGGCATTATGGGGTACGCTGGTCAGGCCCGACCTAAATTAGCAATAAAATACTATTTTCAGTTCTAGGTCTTGTCCATTATCGTAATGAAGATTCAAGTCTGAAACTAAAATATGTCTCAAGGATGATAGGTCTTTCTTAAGGCAATAACATGAATCTTTTGAACACACCGCAGGAAGGAAGAGATGGCACAGATCTCTATATTTATTAGCTTGCGTGTGTTGGGGAAGAATTGGTAAAACCTAGAAATGAAATCTTATTTCTTGTCTTTAGTGACAAGAAACATTTATACTCTAGACGTGGTAATTAAGCAAGCAATGGGTTTCGTGTTCATTCCACTAGAATGGAATGTAGCATTCAACTAGATTAAGTACAAATATTTTGGTTATGGGTTTGACCGATGGTAAGCTAGAAATATGTTACTTTCATGAAATGAGTCCTTTACTTGAATGCTAAAGATTTTATGGGCTTCAGTTAATATTTTATAACGGCTAAAGACATCAATATCAATTTTCGACACAAAGATATTTTGTAATTTGTTAAATTTTTCTACGAATATTCCATCCATTAATGCAATAACGAAAAGGACCCTATTGTATGATTGTTAGAAATAAGGTTTTATTTAAACAAAACATACAAGATCCTAATGATACATACAAATGAAAACGTACAATATGAAAGATAAAACATAAATTTTAGTCGAATCACTTTATCATTTATAATTTATGTCTTTTTTCAATGTATATTAATAAAAATATTTTGACATTTTTATCAACATATATTGAGTTGAAAAAGGCTCAACTCATTGTCTATATTGCTATTTTCCTTAAACAATTTTCCTTTACTTATTTAATTGTTTTTTATTTTATGCATTTTTCCTTTTTATTACTTCTGCGGTACATGTATTCAATTGAAAAAGGCCAAAAATAACTTTGATAAGGGCATCTCATCACCGTTTATAGTTACTTCGTGTTTCTTGAAATTCATTTCTATTGTCAGAATTGAGATGGAAATTATATCAAAATAATGGAGTTCTCTTTCTTAATTGCACACTGCTTATCTACATTTTTTTTCGGAATATTAAAATAGTATTTTTCTAATAATTTCTTTCTTTCTTGGAGGAGAAAAAGTGAATGACTGTTTAAACACTTCTGACTATTCTTTGCGTTATTTTCTTCGTATTATCCTTTGTAAATGTAATCTATTAAAAAAAAATACTCCAGAGAATATACAGCAAACAAAAGAAGGCACTTCATTAATGATATTCACATTTTAGAATTTATATCAAATTTTTAAGTTCTATTGACAATCAAAAATTAATTCAATCAAATTTTTCACACTTTAATGACAAAACTCAAAGAGTTTCAAAGCTTCATTAATTTTAAAATTTACACGGAAGACAACATTTAGTTTAACATCGCTTGATTACTTTAATAATTTTTATTTATTGCTTCTTGACTTTGTAATTAAATGGCCTTAAATTTTAAAAAAATTGGAACATTATATAATTTATCAGAAAATATGACCTTCATTTGCAAACTAATTTACTCGAAAATTTACTACACAGGCTTTTATTCTAATAAGACCTGTCATTAATTTAAATCTTTCAAATTCTTTTGAATTGGTTCTCAAAATAATAATAATAAAAGAAAAACCACGTGGCACCTTTCGCTTTTTCATTCCTGTACAATCTTTTAAAAATTCTGGAGCGTAAAGTGGTTGTTAGAAACAGTTGGGCAGTATTAATTATTATAAATTGAAGTGAAAGCTGTAATGAGAAAGATGACTAGTTTTGTTGGGAAAAATATAATTATTCTACTATCTGAGTTAATTAGCTTCAGTAAATAACGGCTCACTGATTCTTTTAATGACGGATAAGCCCAAATTTATAATGCAGTTAAAAAGCAAATTAATTTTTAAGTGAATTTCATAACTATTCAAGTATGAAAAGTCTTTTTGGTATCCTTTCTTTATCAGGACGTCATTTCTTTTGAAAAATCTATTCGACTAATGACGGGATTTAATAGTTTCGGAGAAGGGTGGAATCTTGATGGGGTAATGATTCTTTTCATCTGAAAATCATGATTTGAAAAAGAAACCAAAAGCAAACGACTGCCGTATGGGAAGGAAAAGAGAAATTTGGGCATTCCCCTCAGCTGCACCTCTTAAATCTTTCATCAATTAGAAAAGGTGAGAATGACTCGAGACACTTTGCGATTTCTTTAAGAAATAGAAATGGACGCCTGGATTATTTTCGGCACTTAAAATGTGGAAATATTGTAAATCGACGGAATTAATTTGGATTCCATTATTATTCTCTTTATTTTTTTTTCTAATTATAAAACGTGCTAAATTTTTAATAATATGGGTTTAATAGAAAATTCTTCGTTTTATCATAAAGTTTCTTTCCGGCATTTTGCATAATATTGTTAAAATTGCTTATTGTTAATTTATTTATGCATATTTAACAATTTTTAATCTGAAATTTAAAAAAAATTATTTTTTAAATATTTTTTAGTGAAATTTTCTTATGAGAATAAGTTTCTAGAAAAATAAAATAGGTTTTCCTTTTGACACATATAGCTCCAGTATTTTATTATTTTTGTGGATTTACCACAAAAATAATAAAAAATCACATCAGTTTGCGAGAAATCTCTTGAAAAATTTTGTGTTAGACCAAGTCTTTATTGTTTCATACAAAATCCTCTGTTCATTGCATATCCGCTAGAATAGATATAATTACAGTTTCATTTTTCTTCAATGACTACTTTCCATTACATAGTGAGTCCCATCGCGATGTTATTTAACCTTAAGTCGTACCAGGCCACTGCCCCCATATTTATCATTAATATCCTCCTGCGTTAAGCTTCTATTTATGAAAGAATGGGTGATAACATATATCTAATCTATATCACACAAGAGCATTGTCCTCAAATAAAACTGCATTTTTAGCTCTATCATACTACCTCTGCTGTTATCAAATATCATTTATTTCTAAATCAACGGTTCTGTAAAGAAATTAGAGAAAAGCAGTAGGTTTTTAATTCCTATCAATGAGTTTAATCAACATCTATAGAAAGAAAATAATCATCTTTAATTCATAAAAAAATGATCAATCACGTTTAAAGTAGGAAATAATCTGCAAGACTAGAAACCTTTTACGAAAATTCCCTTCAGCGACTTGGTTTGCAGAACACGACACAACAGAGAAAACGGTTAAGGTGAATTTAAGTTTCATCAATTCGTTTCAATACGTACGCAATATTCTTTTTATCGGTAGATACAATTATTATGAATTTGTGCATATTCTGTTTGTTGATAAATTTTTAAGGATGACCGCCTGAAGAGTTATAAATTTCTGTAAAAAGTAGGATACACCAAGATGACTCGGAAACATTAAGCAAAACTTAGTTAGAAACGGCTTCTTCGTGCGGTAGATGGTATTGCAGAGACGCTGATGTTTCGAGGGTGTTTATGCAGAAGCTTCGTTATGCACGTAAGCGAAGCAATTGTAGTATTTCAGAAATCGAAGAAAGCGGATCGACTGTGGTGGTCCAGTGAATTGGCCTGCCCAATCGCAAGGTCTACTATGCATTGATTACATAAATTTGCGGTCACGTTATATCATTTTTCTATGAATTCCCATTGATAAATCTGAAGATATTAGAAGTCTCTTAGCAGCTTCCATGGAAATGCAGAACACATTTGAAATCTTTGAAAACGGCCGAATTTCCATGCCTCGAAGATACGAAGCCTGCATCACAACCAGAGGTGATCAATTCGAATATCTATTTTTATATCAGTTACCTTTATACTTACTTTGTCTTTTTATATTTCTATACAATGAGTCATAAACCTATTTTTCTACTACTTCATGTTCTTTGTATTTTTACGTCATCCACATCAGAAACTAGTTTCACCCCTGGCATTACTATTTGATCCCGATAGTCTCGGTGGATCCTATCTTTTCTATAAGTTCATACGCTTTCAACCGGGATATTCAATGCATATTGATGATCACTTCTTAGATTGATCAGGTTAACACTCAGTTTTGAAGCTCGAACAAAAATCCAGATGTATCTCTTAATTCTGAATCATGGTCAAACCTACTCCCATTTAATCAATTCTTCCAATGATTAATACACGATTCAAAGTAAGTTATGAGATTGGGTAAATTTAAATTTTAACATCTAATGATTTATGATTTAAGACATTTCTGTTACTTGATGTAATAATGAAGTAAAAGGAGGAGCTATTAATTTTTCTTACGTGAAAAGTGCTTCACGAGATTTCCAATCTTTATTTCTGATCACGGTTCTGGCCATGAATAAGCCGATGAGGATTATGGTGCAGCTCTTCCACACCCAGTAAAATCGAGTAGAGTTTCGCAATTTCCTTAATCCGTAGGTTATCAGGATACAAAATCCAATGCTGAAAGAAAAATAAGAATATAATTTTAATTGCTTAAAGCATACCTAAGGAGGGGATTGTTTGAACGTTGAAAATAACAACTATCGGTGAAATTTCAAACGACACTAAACCGTTAAAAATAGTTAAAAACTCGGCAGTTTTTATTTTTTAATGTCAGTAAATTTTGAAAAAGAGTACAAAATGTTATTTCAGGTTTTTATTGAAATGGTTATTTTGAGCATAGAATATAAAAATTATTAGAATTTTTTTATTCTATGCTCAAATTTATTCGGCTCATGTGAATCTAAATAAAAAAAAGTTGCAAAGTTATACCAAAAGTCAACGATTGATAAAAACAAAAGTTCATAAAATTTTTTTTATAAAATTAAGTACCGGTTCTAGATCTATACACTTGCATTTTTCAAAAAACAGCTTTATAAGATTATTATTTGTTCATTCTCTGAAGACATATAAAATAATTTCCAAGAAAAAATAAGCTTTTGAAGATACCATGTTCATAATAATTGAAAACGTACGAAACTGAAATTGAGAAAAGTTAGAAACAGAAATAAACGTTTTCTCTTTGACTGACATACTATATCCTCATTAAGTATATGAATCATGCATAATTCAAAAACATCTAAGATCGAGAAATCTATTCTCTCTAAAAGGGTAAATCCAACTATTTAAATTTTGTAAGAAATGGTTCAAACGTAGACGTTCGTATGTATTAAATATTTTTGCTCATACCCAAAAAAAAAAGCTAAAATTTATGTTACCAGTGATTTTTTTAATCCGGATAATGCCTTAATCTACATTTTTGATTTATTAATCGACATTTTTAATTCTGCAGTTCAGTGAGTACATAAACTTTTAACTATGATTTACTACTTCACTTCTTTCTCAAGAAAAAATAAATGTTTGTCTTAGTTTACATTTTGAAATTTAAATTTTAGTACGAATTTGAGGAAATAAATCAATGAAATTAAAAATTCCATTTCTTATTTATGTTCAATCAATTGTTTTTTGTTACTTATTTATTTACTTTTTCTTATTTTGCTCTATTATATATTTGAATATGCTTTTTTCTTTACAATAAATTCATTAAGAAACTCCGAATGCTTTGTCATAGATGGTATGTTGCCTACATTTCTACAATAAGAAAGTTACTTTATTACTCTGGGAATCACAATATTTGACGTCGAGGTCTTTAACTCCAAATTTATTTCAAATATACAGCTTAGATTCGAACAATTTTACAGCAAATTGAGCATTTGGGAGGCTCTAAAATATATTGAAAAATTTGATTTAGATAAAAAAAAAATGTAATTCTTTCAAAGAAAAAAAAGAAATTCAATATGTAGGAGAAATGGTTGACTGTTTTAAAGAATTTAAATAATATCAAAACCAGATCTCATCAGATAATTATTGAAAACTAGACCAAATTAATATATATTACCAATATGGGACTTCAACGAAAAATGAAACATACGGTACATTTCTACTGCAGATTATATCAACATAAAAAATTAAGTATTTTATTAAAGGATAAAGGCTGAAGAATATTTTACTTGATTGATTTTTTTTGGAAATTGCAGCTTGTTTATTGCATTCATGTTTCTGGCTTTTTCAATAACGTATATTAATACCGCAGTACTAAAATTATACGAACTCAAATTATAGGAATTATGTATTGAGTTATTTGGATCATTTTGCAAAAAATAAAATATATTAACGAAGTCATCCAGAATAAGAACGAGTAGACAGTTAAGAACTGACTTTGGCTAACATATTGTGGCTGTAATATTTTAATACAATATGTAAATATATAACATGGGAACAGCTTCTTAGTAGTTATTAAATTAATGCATTATCAAACAATTTCATTTCTTTGGCCTCTAAGAAATAACGTTCCTTTTCATCATCAACCCAATTATGCGGATATTCAGTTATCCGAATCAGGTCTAGTACACTTATGTCAGAAAACTGGAATTCTGTATGTACAAAAATTATACGATGGTCTAATGTTTTATTTCAGATTGACGGAAATGTATATATAAATTTGAATATCTTTCATATAAATCTACAGATCTTGTTTGATCTGATAAAATCTGGTAGACATATTATTCAAAACTTTAAAAAAAAATTGAAAATAATCAAATCATTGAAAAAACACCATCAAAACTTTTCAAAGTCCAAAAGTTAATAAAAACATATATGTTACTTAAAAATTAAACAAGTGTCTTTTTTTCAGCTATGTCTATGAAAAATATTTTCTCAAAACATTAACATTTTTGCACTATTTTAAAATACAAAGAATTAAAATTTTTAATGACATCAATTTCAGTGCTGTACAATTTTTATATAATCTTAATATCTTTTTTTAAATTTAATTAGAATACGTAATCTGCAACAACATTTTATTGTTATGATGAAAGCGTCGAGACACACTGTTAAAATTAAGATTTAAAAAAAAATGTTTTCTTTGGGGTTAAAATGCAAAGAAGAATTTTCACTTCAGTTTTTATTTTGTTGTATGCAAACTTTTTAATTTACACCTCCAGTAATTTATAGTGAGATGATTCCATTAATTTCATATTTTTCAATTTTATAAAATAGTAAGGTTTAAATTTGCAGGTAAAATAAATGCATAATAAGGTTCAATGTAAAAATAAGATTTAAATAAATGCATTCCATAATAATTCAACAGCTAGGAAAGTCAATATTCCAGGCGAACTAGTCACCAAAAACGGTTAGTTATTTGATAAAAAATAAAAATAAAATTACGCATTATTAAAGTAAACATTCGTATGATGACTGTTTGATTCTTATTAAATCGACCGACTGAAGTTTAATCATACCTGTAGTTAATCGCTGACATTTTTAATATATTTTGAGTGCTCTTAAAATATTCTTTCTATATTATATATATTATGTATAATCTTATATCTTTAGAGGTTTTTTTAAATAAAAATATATTAAATTATCAGACTACTCTAAAAATTTCTAAATTTATAGATATATAATTGATAATATTTAATACAGTTTTCTAAGCACTGATTTCATTTTTTAATTGTGAAAATTGACATAAACTCAAAGTAATTTAAGACCAAATTCAAACAGAATTTATTCCCTTTTTATTTTGAAAATTTCAATCAACTGCAATTTTCTAGTCACAAAAAATTGTGCAAATGATTAAATTTTACAATATTTACTCTGTTTGTTTAGAAAGGGTTAAGAGGAATTTGATTAAAAGTCATTTTTCACATAAGATTTAAAAATAAATAAATTATTTAACGTTAATGATTTAGAGACAATAAATGTAAAGATTAATACGCTTAATAACAAATATAATTACCCCCTTATAAAGAAAGAGTAAACACTTAGAAATCTATTTTCACATTACATTTATTAATATTAGCAATTTCCCATAGTTTAAATTTTATAAAGTTAATTTAGTAAAAGATATTTTTGTCTACGAATATTAACTATCAATTATCAAGTCAAAGACTGAATTTTCCAAACAGAATAAAAAATTGAAAATTTCTTGTTTATGTTTGAGGAAGATGAAAATATCATACTAAGGCTTTCTACAGTCATGCACAACTTTTGAAACAAATTAAGAATCTTAATTACCTTCTTAGAATATATTTTATATTCTTTTAGGTTAACATCGTTGAAATTCGTTTAAAGTAACAAAGATGGCGGTTGCTTGAAATTACGAATAATGGAGGTAATATTGAATAAATCATTTTCACAATTCCGTGTACTAGTTAGAAAATCAGTCACGACCATTTGATAGTATTAACAATTTTTTAAAATTTATTCACAATGTAAAGTTAGCTATAAAGTGATGTTTTAAAAATAATTTGGTAAATATTTTACAAACTCTTCTATACAAGAAAAATTGTTTATTTTAGTTTCGATTGCAAAATTGTAATAAGGAAAATGAACTCAAATTATACCGGGATTATATATAAATATATATTTCTTTCTAATATTTCGAGGAAATTTTTTTAATTATGTGTGTCTATTAAAATCAGAAGAATTATTTAAAAAAAATCATGAATTATAAAGAGATAATTTAAGCGTGTGAAAATATATATTTTCCCATCCATTAGATTAAGATAGATGTCAATGCGCAGTTTTAATTTAAATTAGGGCACTTTCCAAAAGTATTTTTTTTAACACATCAGTTACATTGGGGGTCACCAGTGACCCATATCTGGTTATTTCAGTGGCGACGTGGGGTATATAAATCACTGACAAAGTAGATTGATCTTTGAGTTCAGCGGTGCCGGTCAAAGTTTCTTCGTATTTCAATATATAAATGACCATGTGGCACTTCAACATATTGCTGTGATTCGGTTTTAGAATTCCCGATATATTCTCATTTGTATTAAAATTATTCTATGAGTATAGCACATAAAAAATGGTTAAATGCTGTTAAAGAATGACAAAAATAATCTTATAACTTCAAATCAGCAATCTTTGCATATATATATATAAATTTATTTCCAGTATCTCAGAAACAGCTCTAACGATTTGGGTCAAATTTTATAGTTAAGTAAGGTTGTGCTTTTTAAGTTTATCTATATAGATGTCTTTCCTGGCAAAACGCAATTTTGCACACTAAAGCATTTTTTGATAACTAAATATTGACATGTAGCTATGCATGCATGTCCTGCATAATAGTATCAGAGATAGTTTAGTGGTTAGGGCTTCGGACTCCCATGAATTTTTATCATGTTCGATTTCGCGTTTGCAATTCATTGAGATTTCGCTTACAATTTTAAACCAACCACAGGATTAGAATTTATTTATGATTTTCCGAAAAAAGAAATTGCCGAATGAATTATCAATGATGTTTATATATACTCACAGCCTGAAATCCAATATTCATTCTTCAAATAATTTAAATTAAATCACGTGGAAATAAATATTTTAAAAATGGTAGTCAGCTATCTAACAAATTCTATTTTGCCAAAGAGAAGCAAACATTTTCATCATCAGTTCCTAATGTAAGAGTGTAAATAAGGGAAATAATTTAAATACTGCTTGAATTAACTGAGTTAATTTATAATCTTGTTATAATTTATTAATGATCATCATTATAATTTTCGAATATTTTTACAATTGCATGAAATAATTTAATTGGCTTAGCTTTGTAATTTAGTCCCAATCTGAATGATTTCATATAAATTCACGAATTCATTTGTACATTAAAACGGATTATATTATTAAAAAAATGGATGTATATATGCAATTTTCCTTTTGGCAAAGGAATTTGGAAATATTCCAAATCGTTGCATATAAATAAAGATTAAAAATCATTTGCCGTTTGAAGGTTAATTCGTCAATATTTTTCTACCACAGAAATATAAAATAGGATATGTGCATTAAGAAAAACACGTATAATTCTTTAAAAAATTTCAAAAATTCTTCCAATATTTTAGGGATTGCAATCCTTTTCTTTTTGTATACAAGAAAGTAAAAATTAAATGTACTTACCTTGGTATATAGAGTACTCTTTCGGCAACTACAAAGCCAACAGTGACGAATACGTTAGAAGCTGGTAAGAAGGGTAACACCAGAATACACAGATACAGCAGCATTGTATTTGCGTCCGCTTTCTGAAAATAAAGATTAGACATATATGATAAGAGAACACCACATAATTTGAAAAAAAATTATCAATAGGCTGTTTGAACGAAACAAAATTAATTTTATTCTTTCTGTAACTTTATTTTATTTCATTTTGCTCCTATAATGTTGCTTTACAACTAATTCATACTAGACACATGGGAATTTCTTTCCAACTGTTGATGATAGTTTGAACTTTAATTTATTAACTTCAAAGAATTAAATTTGAATATTTATTTAAATGCAGTTGTATTTTTAGATTCATCTTCTGGAAATTGTAATACTAACAGTTTAAATTGCTTAAACATGGTCTTATTGTGCCTATTCTATTTTCGGCGTATTTTGATGACTCTTGTGGATTTTTTCGACGAATATTTATTCCTGAAAATTCGTAGAAATTTATTTGATTTTTCATTAGCATTATACTATAGAGCCACTTTAAAGTTTACTTTCTCTTTTCCTAAAATTCGGATTTATTCTAGAGTCTCTGTTGAGGTTCCATTGTTTTAAAAAGTACAAATTTCAGTTATTACTTTTTTTTATATAAAAAGTGACTGGTACAGAAATTATTTAGTAGTTTAATGAAGTTTCTTGTGATTTGCAGCCTAATTTATTTTAGTTAAATTAATTCCTGTTTGGAATCAAACGGGAAATATATAGTTTATTTAAAAATTAAAAATTGATAAAAATGAAAATGAAATGTTCTAATTCGGTTTTGCCCATTATGATATCACCACTGAACTAGATAGTTAGTAAAGCGGATAGTTTCAAATAAAAGAGCAGCAATACTTGAACATTAAAAGGTTGAAGCATTATTAACACTTAGCATGTTACTAAAGCGCATACATTTTCTTTAAGTCATACTTTGATATTAAATATGAAAGAAATTCTGCTCATAGATTGATTTGAATCAATGATATAAATCCATATAGTACTATGTATTGCAGTGGTTGAATCTTTTGTTCTGAATCACTATTAGAATATGTACATGATTGATTGCTTAAAAATCCATTTTAAATCCAGACTAAAGCTATTTTAGGGCTGACCTCGTTAGTTAAAATCGGAGTCAGTGAGAGGACAAAGAACAGGAAAGCACAGCACGCCAAAATAGGATATCATAAAAGCAGAAGAATATTTGACCTCCAATGAATATGAACTCTAACAATGCCGCGATTATGATGGATTTTTATCGGAATCGGGTATCAGACTCGTTGCCTTCCTATACCAAAACCCAAACTTATATATCAGGCCCTTCCCACTCAAAAATTTTAAATTATTAAAAATGAATTTAATCCTATTGAATATTACACTTGCATCAGTCGTACAGCAAAGAGAATAATAATAAAAAAAGCACAAGATAGCATTGAAATAAGGTACATTAGCGATTAATTTCTATAAACTGAAATATTATCAAAACGATTTCTTATCCCGATTCAAATACTTGGATAAAACTCTAAAGAAGTTTTTACTTGCACTGGTTTAATTCATTATATCAGAATCATGTTTTGAAAATAAGTTAAGAGTTTACTTAAATTTCGGTTATATTAAACACGATATATATTTTGGATTAGTTTTATGGTTAGATTGCCAAAATGACATTTACGGCTGCGTCCCATCCGAGGACCATACCAAATTTCAAGCCATATCAATGGAAGGTTATTGGAAATAAACATCTAATTCTGAAGGGTTAATGGAAATGTACATCTAATTCTGAAGGGTTATTGGAAATGTACA
The DNA here is from genome assembly GCA_026543865.1 of Argiope aurantia. Lineage (NCBI taxonomy): Eukaryota > Metazoa > Arthropoda > Arachnida > Araneae > Araneidae > Argiope > Argiope aurantia. The sequence goes on along the minus strand of JAPMOR010047542.1, from coordinate 659,553 downwards.
TCTAGTTCTGAAGGGTTATTGGAAATGTACATCTAATTCTGAAGGGTTATTGGAAATGTACATCTAATTCTGAAGGGTTATTGGAAATGTACATCTAATTCTGAAGGATTATTGGAAATGAACATCGTATTCTGAATATTGGTAGATAAAGAAAAGTGAAAGATGTAGTACCAAGCAATTTAAAACTTTTGAATGATACTTTATGAAGAAGGTACATTTGGTATAATTTGTTTCACGTATAATTAGATTAACGATTTATTCATTGTAAAATAATCTAAAACAATTTCATTCATGTACTACTAAAATTTATTGAGTAGAAACATGTATTGTTAGAAAAGCAATATACTATGTTTTGTAAAATAAAATATACGAAAATAGGCTATTTTTTTAAAGAAATCATTTCATCCATTTTAACAACAAGAGTACTAATTTATTTCATTTCAAAGTTGAAATTCACCTCTAATTCTTATAAGAAAGACAAGTGAATCTTGAAGGCATTTTATCAATTTGGATCGTAATCTACTTCACCGTAGAGAGCGGCAAAATATATTACGATACTTGTTAAATCAATTACATTAAACCTATTTCGTTCCAACTAACGAACTGTGGAAATGCAGGAGAAAATTCCTTAATATCTTTTTGGATTAAAGAATTACTTCGTTCGACGTAGGAAAAAAAATTAGTCTTTAAATTTCTGAACGGCAGAAAAAAACATTTCATCAAGGAAGAGAGTGGTGGCAAAAAAGCTTAAATTCTTCAATTCTTTTGTCTTTTTGCTTTCCTAAGTGTGAATTTCTGAAAGGAAAAGCACTTTTTTCCACCAAAAAGGCTCTTGGCTCAACGCCAGACAATTACAACTCATCTTTCAAAACTCAACTCTTTCAACTCTGAAATCCAGGAGTCAAAAAAGTTCAAAAAATAAATTCTTCTCGAACAGAAGTTTGAGTCAGTGTGGGACTAAATCATCGATTCTTCAAACAATGTATCTGGATTTGCTTTACGATGGGTAAGAGGAAAGAAGGAAATATCGGAAGAAGGACGAAGAATGTTTATGGAGAGGAACAATTTCCATTCCAGATTCACTTTCTTCTTTGTCATCAGAGGTAGGCAATTGGAACAGAATTGTATTTAAAGTCGACATCGGTCTAGAAGGGAAGAAGTACTTTTAAGACTTCTGCGTCTGGAGAGGCAATCCAACTGATTTCTAATATCCCTAGTCGACACAGAATATGAGCAATTTCATTGAAATTCTATAATGGAGTAACCAGAATTTGAATTTCGACAACTATCTATTTCATGGTATTGCGAAGAAACAGAATGTTTCATATAATACCAAAAAAAAAAAAACACTGTATACATCATCTATAAATAGTGATAAATATTTTAGAAATTTATTATTTTTTTATTTAAATTTGAATTCGTTATAGTCACTAATATATCATTGATTACTTTTGTATTATGAGATCGGAATTTTTATTGAATCAGATTTTTAAGAATTTTCTTGTTGCTTTATTTTTTTAGGAGATAGTATTTTCTTTATATCTATACGGAGTTTTTTGCTTTGAGTTTTATTACCTAGTTAAAAGTTTGAGCAAAATATCTTAGGAAGTGTTATGTGTTATTTTAGTCACAAATATTTTCCATTTCAAGGTATCCCATTCGAAAATAAATCACTGTTAAAAAGATTTAATCTTAAAAAATATTAAAATTTGAAATAGGTTATCAGTTTAATTAAAAATCTCGGATTCTTGAAAATTAAAATCGGTAGCATTTTTAATAGCATAATTCCAGGAAAATTAGTAGACCATTTAATTTTAAAAATTAAAATTTCAACAAATTATTTCAATTTTGACATGAAGGATTTATTGAAACGAAAAGCGATCTTTAATCCAATACATTCGGGACCAGGACCAAGACGGATTAGTAATTTTTCCGGATAATGGAAAATCAATATAGTTTTAACGGAGAAACCAGAAAAAAATTAACAAAGAAACGACATTTAAAACAAGCTTGAATATGTTGCTCTATGTCAAGAAAAAATTTCACATTAGTGTTCCTGTTTAGGAAAGTCTTCTCTAAAACTCCTTACAATTTATAAACAGTTTCCCGAGTTCTGTATAGCGTTTGTCAGATTCGTTTAATTTTATAAATGTATTATTTAAGGCATTAAATCTGTTTCCACCAGATTCTAGTATCCTAAGCGATGGCGTCTTCTTTATACAATTCTTCTTCCTGCACCTGAAAGTCTTGTGGGGGTTCACAGTATTTAGTATAATCGGTTCGTCATTCACTTCTGCTACCCCTGGCATACTTTTATTGATTTCAATCCAGTCAACAACTTCTTCTCGAGGTATATCTGTGAAAGGGTTGCTTGGCACAGCTCCTACCAAATCTAGAACTATACTTTGTCTATCATTGGTAACGTTTGGATCATGATTCGCATAATCATTATCAAGGCAAAACTCCAAACGTGAGCAATTTGATTGGTCGAATATTATAAAATGTGCCGAACCAAAGAATGCCGAGTTAAAGAGCCCCAACTGCATCTCAGGATATAAATTTTTTGTTCATTCAATAATGTAACATTTTTCTAAAAGGTATAACTTCACTATTGTAGATATTGTATAAAATCTTTTCTTTTTCGGATACAGGAATTTCGATTTCAGATTACACTATACCATAACTGCAGTTTTTATCAGTCATTTAAAGTACAATATCAATTATTGATAGCGTAACAAAACTTTTATTGAAGCTCAAAGAATATTTTTGCTTAGTAGAAATTGAATTACTGAACAAATATTTAGCCTTCTTTTTCGCAAGGAAGCTAAAAAAACTTTCAGAAAGCCTATAAAAAAATACTTCCTTTTTTTAAAGATAATCTTTAAAAAAAATCAACGTACGATTTTAAACAAAGTTGGGGCACTGTGATATGACGAAAAATGGTTATCTTATGAAGATGCAATTAGTGATACAAATGATTATAATCTCTATTTATCTAAAAGCAGCTATAATTTATCGTTAAGAGTAATAATTCATTTCACTTGACTTTGAGCTAAGACCACAACGAGATACCAAAGTCCATCAGGAATAGTTGTTTCAGAAGTGGTAGGGAAGTCGATCTGTAGTTTATTTTGCCATGTACCTACCTTAGTTACCCATTCCCAAAATGAGAGAGCAATGAGGCAGTCATTTGGTTAAGATCATAAATCTCAATGTGATGCGCTTTCAAGGTTTGCGAGAGATTTTTCTTCCGTTTCCTCCAGCAAAACTTCCCAGAAAGAGAGAACTAACGAGAGGGAACGTGCTTGGGGGGTTTAATAGTTGCTTTTATTGGCATGATTATTTCTTGTAGCCACTAGTATGAAGATACTAATAGCTATAACGAAAGATACTGTTCGAATTGTGCAATGCATGTGCTGACATTTAGAAAAAAAAAAGAAATTTTTTTTAAACTTGAAATTTAGGTGTTCCTGTTGTTTATTTCCCCTTATCATTGAAACTACAGTAAATCAATTTATCCTTAAGTCTATTATATGCTGCCAACAGTTTAAAGACACTAAAGGTTATAACAAGCACAGTTCTAACTTTTACCGCTTTCATTTAACATGATCTTTTTCATTATTTTAAAGAGAAAAAAAAATAGAATGAGATTATACGTTCACTTCCTCATGTGCATGGAATCTGAAACTTTATAAAATTATGTTTGCTCAATGACAATATACTATTTTAACAATTGCAAAACTATTGTTACGAAATTTTTTTTACCGGGGTTCGTTTGGATAGTGGAAGTGATATGGTGTAAAGAACGCTCAATCAGCAGTAGAAAAAGAAACAACGACGTTTATTTACACGAAGACACACAGGACAGCACAAAAGCGACAGCTATATACAGCACAGAGACGACTATCTTCAGCCGAGACGTGTAGCATACAACATCATGCAACCAGAATCTACTGCAGACAGTAGCGCACAGCTCAGTTCAGCACGAGCTTGGCTCCGTCGCTTCCGACTACGACTCTCGACCGCTACTTCGACGGCTCCGTCCACTCTGTCTTCGACTCCTACTGACTGACTTCGCTCTGTCGATTCCGCTTACTCTTCTTCGACCACTCCGTCCACTCTGACTACTGACTTGGACTCCTCTGTCTGGCTGCTGCAACCCCTTTTATAGGTCTCAGGAGGCGGGGCTAGAAGCCTCTCAACCAATCAGGAACGTTCGAGGCGTATCTCGGTCCCTACTGGACGGATCGGGGAAATTTTCGAAGTTTCGGGTATAATCTATTTTGGCACCAAAGTCGCCAAAATGGTCGCCAAGTTTGTCGCCAAGCTCTGGGACCTCCGACGCGCCACCTGGACGCTATCTAGTACCGATGACTTTAAACTTTCTTGGGACTATGGGACAAACTATGCTGGGACTTCTTGGGACAAACTATGCTGGGAAGCCGAATTACAGGTTTGTAACACTATCAATTATATAGCTATTCAGAACCATACAGTCATTTAATTTCAATTAAATTTTGATTCTGTACGATTGGAACCACCTGACAGTAAATTTAAGATAAAATTTATCATTAAATTTAAAGTGATTTTTGAAACTTTATATTGTTTGACATAATTTTTAATCTGCGAATGGTGATACTGTTATATATCAATGTTAAAATTACACACACACACACACACACACACATTATATATAACCTTTTTATCCCAAATTATAAAAACGAAACTGGGTTGGTATCATTATTTCATGCTGGAGTTTCAATTAACCCTTCTATTAGCATGTATCCAGAAGTAGCAGCTACTATTCATTGCAATAAACCTAGAATGCATGATTTATTATTTTTTTTACAAATATACGTATGTGTGTGTGTTTTGAATAGAAGCATATAATTCAGGAAAATTATTAAAAAAATTAATTCTTTTTCCGTTAAATTTAAAAATAAACTTAAAATAGCGGCATTTTGAACTAAACAGAATCTCGGTGACTCAAATCTCATTATAACAATTGCGAAATAGAAATGAGAGTCCCTTTTTACCAATATATTTTTGCAATGCATATTTAAAAATAAAAAATAGTATTTTTAATGGTAGAACTATTCAGACAACAGCCATCTTGGTATTATTCCAAGTTTCCAGTTTAAATCTTATTCTATTACTGCTGCCGCCATATATCGGTCTTTTCTACAAATGTTTATCAAAAAGCATTTTTAAAAACATTTCAATTGTTGTGCTTTGGAAAAGACATGTGAAGGAATGACACCAAATGGCTACATGATGCACTGTGGCGATAAGTAGTATTGTCTGAAGCTAAGAATGTATTAGTTGACAATTGTAATTTTTTTAAAATATTCAATTTTTGAGAAATATTTAATGCAAAATTGGATTGATACCATGATTTGGTATTTGGTAAAATAAGATTGATACCATGATTCGGTATTTTTCATTTCCTTCGTTGAAAATAAGCTCGTGCGCTATTTATGTACAACATGAGACTTGCAGAAATAAGTAAATGAAACCCAATAAATGCTCAAGACAACTTCTTTTCAAAAGTTGATAACAGTTAACGAAAAAAGTTAAATAATAATACACACAGTAACAATAAATCAAAATGTAACTGAAATAAAAAAAGAAAGAAAGAAATGCCAAATTGTCAAACAATTTCTCATTTGGAGTTGATACTCTATATATCAAGGACTAAAATAAACAAAATAAAAGGATCACGGGAGTATTTAGGGATACTTGAAATGTTTATTAATTTGATGAAATATTTATTAAAAAAGCATGTAAAGACGTCACATTGCCGATGAACTTATAAAGGGCAAATAACTATAAGAAAATCTTAAATTGAAACAAAGTAAAGAAAAAAAACTAAGAAACATAGGAAACATATTTCCTGTCTAAAAGGATATTTTCACAACTATTTAAAGTATTGCAAATATTAATTATGAATGTCATCAATTATAAAATTAGCTATGATTTTTTTTTCATTCCAGATATTTCAATACAAATGACCTGTGAAGTCAATAAAGAATGGTACATAATGTGAGAACAGGAAATTCTTTTCATTAAATGCTTATTAAATATTTTACAGAATATATATATTAAATACTTATTAAAGAAAGGTTTTAATTAATGCTCTTAATGGATTCAAATCTGAATAGCGTATTTTGCTATATGCATGTATTTTCCTTAAATGGAACTTGAATATTTCTACGATTAAATAAACTTAAAGTGGTTTAATGAATATGTTTCTGAGATTTAATACATAAGTCATAAAATAATGGAATAGTCAGAGTAAAATGAAGAGACAATTTTCTTAGCACATTTCAAAGAATGTCTGTGGCGCACAAAATATTTTTGAAAAAGGATAAAACTGCTTTATTTAGCAACTTTTATTTTCTATGTTTAAGAAAGGCGTTTATTCTTTGACAGAAGATTTTCATTTTATCTTAACAAATAAGATTTGATTTAAGCTTCTGGATTAACAGAGCAATGCGAAATTTTCCAATATGCACACGGATAAACTTTACACGTTTTTTAAAAATTTAAATAAAGTATAAAACATTTTACCTTGTTAAAAGTCTTAAGATTAAAAATTACCTTGACCTTGATAGACCTTCTATAAACTTAAAGATTCAAGTCTAAAATATTTTATCGGAGGTAACTTGTTAACTCCGGTAAAATATAATACAAAAACTCCTTATAAAACATTATAAATGATGACATGTAAAAATGAACTTTTTCACTGTAGTCACTTGCCAACAGTTATATGTCTAAAGTAAAATTATAAATTGCAGCATAAGAATTACAATTGATTGTTTAGTATGTTTTATAAATTGCAGGGGCTTTAAATTGGCGATTTCAATCAAGGAACGTAGAACATTTTCAAATAATTGGATCAAGAATTTTGGTCTTTATGAACCATCTGAAGGACTATTTATTCTTTCCTCACCACATTAGCAAATAAATTAAATTATGACGCACGCCGTGATACAATAAGCCAATGGAATTATATTTCCCCCAGTTCAGTTAGAGACGGAACACATTAGATTTGAGAATAGAGTTAAATACCCAAAGCTTAATAACACAGTCTAGGTACCAGTCTGTACGCAGGTGAAAAACATCTAATAGTACAGCATTTGTATTGCCAATAAATATAATCTAATAAAATTTTTACACTATTTCTTCTGATAATATCATCATAAATACTCTTTTAAATCTTCAATTCAAATTCCCTATAGAAGAATATATTCATAACTGATGAATATATTCATAACTGATGAATATATTCTTGAAAGTGTGAATAAACATGCATTATTAATCTGCTTCTTAATTAAATTTAAAATCTAACTTATAAATTATATTTAACCTACTCTCATAATAAATATTATTTGAGCACTACTGCTTTAAACAAATTTATGAACGATCAATAAATTTTTAAAATTTCTCAAAATATCTCAATATGAATATTGTAATCCTTTTAATAAGATGAAAGAAAATTAGACACATGTTTGAGGTAAAGAAATCATGCAATTAAATCACAAAGAGTGAATTTTATTTCGAAATACAGAGTTAGATATTTTTTTATTTCTCGAAAACAAACGTGAGCAATATTTGTAAATGATGTTTATGAGAATTTGGTCGAAATATATACATATTATTAAGAGATTATTATAAAATATAAAATGTATGATTCAAATTAATTATACATTTATATAAGATACATTTTATTTACTTAAGGTATTATAAACTTTTGGAAATTCGAAATGATTCTGAAATAAATATTTAATAAATTACTGCATGGCAATATACTTTTAAACATTTAGGAACAAGTGAAAACATTCGAATAAATTGAAACAAATTTATACTCTTGAACAGAACAATAATATTGGCTTAATTATTCTTTATTTCGTAAAATCGTTAGAATAAGTTTATAAATTCTAAGTTCTGAACATAGAAAAAAGCGATACATTTTTAATTTATTAAATTATTACTAAATATTATCATTTTAATTTAAAGGTTCTGAGAGGGTAAAAAACTATTGAACTCGAAAGAGAAGATTTAAAATATTTCTTAAGTTGAGTATTTAAAAACATAATATTTTATTCCTAGACTATTAATAATACATTGTTTTGATTCCATTTTGATAAATTCGTGATATCGACACATTAACAATTTCCTATATTTTTCACACTTCTAAATACTAAATTTAATACATTTATGTTCACAAAACTTTTTCAAATTTTATCAAAATTTTATTAAAAAAATAATGAATATTTTTTTAATTATTACTTATAATTTATGGGTACTAGAGATTTATTTCATTTCTTGTTTTAATACTACAAGATATTTGCATCTGTTAACGATGTACCAAAAATGTAATAAAATTATTTGTAATTATTATATAAGTAACTAGAAACATATATCAAAGTTTTATAACTAAAATTAATTAAAAAATATAAAATTATATCATAACAAATTTATAACGTTGGCAGTCATTGTCCAAACATTGCTGCTAAAACCTCTCAATGGAACTGAAAATGGTGTCGTAAACATGTTATCTAACTCATTATCTATTAACGGATGTTTTGAACTTGTTGGTTTTAAACTATAAATATAATGTTTACCATCTCTTGATCGGCTAAAGTTAGAGGAATTCACAACTACCTCTTTGTCTTTAGAATTTGTTCACTAGAATGCTTTTAAGTTAGACTCTCACTTTGGGACAGTTGCACAGAAGGTTTCCGTCCTATTGGGATTACCCTTCTTCTTTCTCAAACCTCTCGCTAATTCGTGACATAATGCATTTCTCTTTTAACTTCAGGTACACACAATTAACCGATTAACTGGCAAAGAAGACATGACTCATTTGTTTAAAAGCTAAGAAATCACAATTAACGTGGAATAACAATATCAAACTAAGATTATCAGATGCCGAGAAGCAGCAATTATTGAGATTATTCAGTTATTTTTGCAAGGACTTATAACTTCACAATTTAAATATTTTTGCCTTAATAAATCAAAATCACAAAATATTTGATAGTTAGCAAGATTCTATATCCATATAAATTTATTTTATGAATAAAGCATTGACACGTATCATTATTTGTATGTAATAATTATTAGTTATATCAGCTTTGAGTGTATTCGTATTTTGTATATCTTGAATTTCTGCAAAATTTGTGGTAATTTTGAGGTTTTTCTCTTTATGTTTGCTTATATTTTTAATCCGGTATAATTAAGAATCTTCACATTGTATGATTTTAGTTTAACATGGTTTAATAAATGAGAAAGATTTTCATTTATATAGACGCTGCTTTCCACAGAACCAAAATTTCGTTAAAGTGATTTGATGTTATATGGTTATGCTCAAGACGATTACATATTTATCAATTAAAGAAACGTGTATCCAATAATATTTTCTACAGAATAATTAAATTTTCTAAATTTTTATTTTCAAAGGGAAATATGCTTAATAAGATAAGATTTCAATTTACACGTTATTTATATTAAACCAATCTGCCATCATCAAAGATCAGGATATAAATGTCTTTGAATCTAAAACAAAATTTCGCGTGCGAGTCTTACTTCGTATTTTCAACCAAACAAATTACCTACTCGTCAGAAAATTAACCGCATTAACAAGATATAAACCCCCAAAAATATAATTTGATGTTACCATAAAAGTCAAATGAAATATAAAAAAAAGAGAAACATATCTCAAGAATGGGGTTCCTATTTGCTTAGTAATTCTACAGGAACATGTTACACCGCTTCTTTCTATTTAATACTTCTGCGGCAGTTCTGCTTTTTGTTGCAGATAACGTATCACTGATGAAAAAAAGTGGCCGCTTTTAGCTCTAGTACAAAAGGTTGATTGTCGGACAAGTTGCTTTAAAAGGTTAAGTGAGGTTCTCATTAACATAGTGTTCCTATCACATTAGCATTTAAAACCCACATCACGCTATTGAGCATTAGTGTTGCGTGCAGGATATTTTGGCATGTGCGACACCGGAATCGTATTCATTCCAACGAGGCGACCTTGGATTATGAACCATAGAAAATCGAATTTTTGTTCTTTCAAGACCAGTGATTTCGATTCTAATTCTTTTATCCAATAAATTATCTCAAACATTATAGTGTTTGAGTAGATGATACATGGAGTTTTTTTAACTGCTTACAATATTAGATAACTAACTGTATTTACGTCTCGAAATACAGAAATATTGAAAATACACGAGAGCGATCTTTGAGAAAGACCTTGCAGTTTACAACAGTGGTCAGTTCAAGTAGAAGATAGCTGTTAGAATTTTGTTCCAAGACCCGGTTCTGCTGATCGTACAAAGCGTGCACGTACGAAGGCGGACGGGCAGCAACCCTCAACAAAATACAAGTTATTCGTGGAACTTATCTTTTCCCATTGAATGTCTATAACTAACTTCAAAGGTAAATGGGTAAGTTCCAATTCATGAATTGTGGTTTCGAGTATGTATCACGTAAATAAAGGGTTTGGCATCCTTCAGTGTTTGTTTATATAGCCTTAGTTCTTATTCATCTTTGCTTATTTGCGACAAAAAGGACTTATGAAAAAAAATTAATTCAGATGACAGTATTGCCGAATTTGCACGTAAGAAACAAAGAAAAGGCAGGTTTAATTTATTGTTATATTTATGGAAAAAATTATAATAGTACATGTAATTTAATAATGAAAACTTACTTTAAAAAATATTTAATAGGAACAAATTGATATTTGCTTTTCCTCTAAATATAATCTAATGCGTATTATGTGAAGAAATGCTCTTATTATATTTTGTATTTGCGAGAGAGTTAATTTCTTTTTTACGAAAATTATATCTGTCATCAGCTCACGCTTAAATTAGGAATTTTACTGACAAATCATTAAATTTGTCACCTATTCATTAAATACATAAATCCAGTGCTCTTTTATTTTCGAAGCAATTTTTTTTTGTTGTTTTTTTACATTAAGAAAATTGCAAGCATTGTAAAATTTTTATACCCTGGTTTAATAAACGAATGAAAGGTGAGGTGGCAATTTCATCTCTAGAAATGGCCCTGACTATATTCTCTAAACTTGTCCCATGGGGGAGGGGCTCGTAATTGAAAATGAGAAGCTACCGGCATGGTGACTCGTAATTGAAAATGAGAAGCTACCGGCATGGTGCTTGGTTCTCGCCACCCTTGCAGGTACATAAAAAGGTGATGTCAGGCTCCTCCCATCAATGGCGGATGTGCTTACTTAAGGAAGGGTTGTACCGTGGGCGGTGAGGGTCCTTAGGACTTATCCACAATTCCTGACATCGTTGCTGTTGCGGAGGTCCTGGCATTTAAGTTTTTCCGTATGCCTTCCGGTGAATCGTCGTAGTTAGTTTGTGATGTGATATTCTCCAAATTTTCATAGCATATCAACTCAAACGCTTTTGGCAATGGCTTCACATACAAGTGGGGTATATTGAGTTATCAGGTTTTCTCTTACATTTAATATGTAAACATATTAAAAAGAAATTCCTATGGAAATGATTTCTTGAAGACCACTGATTTCTTCTATCATTTTATAGATACAAAATCATCAACAAACAAAATTATTTCAGTGGTATAACTGCTGTCTTTGCACCTCTTATTATAAGAAGTTTTTGAGTATTGACATAACTATCTCTCATAAAGTATAACAAAATCTATCAAATCAAATTGCGCTATTTCAATTAATCAAACCAAATCGAGCAATTTCAATCAATCAGTTACAAGCAAAAAAAAGTAGGAAATATCTTAATCAAGATGAGGCAGTGTTAATCACTTATATGCTAAACTATAACATCGTTATCCTACCGCGCATATTTCACGATTTCCATACTACCTAAGGTTAAGCATTCATATCTGTAGAGCCTTTATTACTTTGTTTCATTCAATATATGAATTAACATTTCATACATACATTTGTAAAACAACCTAAGTTTAGCAATAAAATAATAACTCGTATATAATAAGTTTTCATTGTACATTATAGGAAATTTGCGAATAAGAATCCTTAATCTCCAAAGATTTAATTAGATAAAAAATAATTAAATAGTATTTAATTTATTTATTAAAGGATCAAAATCCAATTGCTCTAATAGAGTGACTTGGGAGAAGACACTTTCAAAATAAATTATTTCTAAGCCCTTCCAAACTTGTTACCTCGATCGAAAGAAGATGTCAAATTATTTTTCTCGAGACTGTTAAATAAAATCTTTAGGGAAATTCAGTACGACAACAACGCTTGGTTGTAAGTTTCGAAAGAGACAGCTTTGTCAGCAACTATCATGCGCTCATTAAGATGTTTAAGAAATACATCTCTTGGGATGAACAAGAGTTTTAGTTTGTTCTCCAGCTCGAAATTTGCTTCGAAATTTTCAGAAGCATTCTTCAAGTGTTTTCACGTTCTTTGTAAGTTTGGAATGTATTTTCTTTGAACTTAAATGTTTTTGTTTGGATGTGTTTGGAATAATAATTAACAAAGTGGGTAATTAATTCTTTATAAATAAAACTGGCATTTCTATGCTGTCAAATGTAGGAGTAATGATGCAGAAACGAAATATAACTTTTGGGATTTAATGGCTGATTCTGAATCTTTTTTTATATTTTGGAATTTGATTTTGCTCAGCAGAATTTTTGAATAAAATTATTTTAAATTGTGGAAAAGAAAACTTTTAATGTAAATTTTCTGTCAAATATTAAAATCAGTTGGGACTATTAACACATTCGCTCATAAATTGAAGATTTTAAATTTTATGCTGATATTAAATACAGTCACAATGCATTGGGGATATGAAAATACATTCCATGAAAACGAAGATTAAAGATACAATTCTAATTTATCTCTCAGAAATGGCTTGTTTGGTGTAAACATATTATGAATAATATTTAAAAATCTATTTGCTACTTGAAGTATCGAAATGAACTATTTAAAGATAACGTACACGTGAAACATTTCATTGCCCATCATAAACTGATTACTATAGTATTCTCAAGTTATTTTACCGTTTTATCGTATAGATTTTGCTTTAACTCTTTGAATATTGAAATGCTCGAAACGTCCGTTCATGTAAAGTATGATAATAATCTAAAATTCCGAATATTCCGTTGATATCAAGAGAACATATGTGATTGACTGAATGTCCATGAAACATGTATTCTTTAGAGTGGCTCACACATAAGAAAGGAAGGATGGAACATATATTTTTACAAAATTTTTTCCTAAGAGTTGTCGGCTAAGTAAAACAATATTTTGTACAACAATTTTTTAAGAAAATGAGCTATATTTGAAGGGAGGGAGAGGGTAATGAATTTTTCTATCTTAGAAAGAAAAGGTTGAGGTGCTTTAAGGTTCTGAGGTCCCAGGACGCCGTTGATCGTAGGTTGTACAAGATCTTAATTATACGTATCGGACTGAATGCTTCTTTTGTTAAATACTCTACTAAATTGGTAGCAATACCTCTTTGTTCCATCTGTTTCCTAGTCTAGTCCTTAATATCTGAAAAACGGTCTTTTATCTATGAAAGTCTCCGTGTTAAATAATCTCTATAGAGAAACTTATTATAGGAGTGTAGTTTAAAATATTATATTAAACTACTATATTAAACTCATAGTAAATAATAGTATATAAACTATGATTTACTTCGAGATTATTCGAAATAGCATTTTTAAAACTTCATTCTGTGTATTGTAATTAATATCGATCTTCGAGGTATTTCCTCAACTCACTTCAGTTCGGTGGAAATAGGTTACTAGGTTGAAAGTAGTTGATAACTAAATATATTGTGACTACTTCGAAAGAAATCAATTTTCAAAAGCAAAGAAAGAGGGAGATTCTTGTAGTTTAGCTTTAAATAATAAATAATTTTTAAGCAACAAGGCTTTAACAAGCGGTTATTCAGAAGAATTCAAGAATATGTTGGAAGCTCAAATATTCAGCTTTCATCAGACAGATAATTTTCATACCAGCAGAAAACAAACATTGTTACTAATTGTTAATATAATCCGTCTTAAAAGATCAGTTTAACGTATTAGTTATCATTCATTTAAAAAAGTAGATAGTTAATTTATTCGAAGCGAAATGTAGTTTAAAACCGTTTTCTCTAATGAGTTTATATTGCTTAGCAATGAGTAAAATATAGAACCTTTACCTGAAGAACTGAAATTTTATGAAGCCAAAATTTAAAATTTGAAATTATTTTAATTATTTTAATCGAAGCTAAATAATTTTGCAATCAAATTCAGTCACAAACTCGGATTTTAAGTAAATAGTTTTGAATGCATTTAGTTATAGACATTACCGGTTTAAACAATATTTGTGGAAAAATTTCCATACGTTTATTATTACTAGTTATATGTCCCAAAATTTATTAGTCTGGCACAAGATAAATATTTTACAAGAATAAACTAATTAACCCTTTGTGAAAACGATTGAGCAGAGATAATGAATATATTACGTAAACAAGTACAATATAAAATTCGCAGTTCTCCACGAATTCCCTCAAATAGTGTAAAAGAGTATTAAACAGTATTCCCATTTCTCTGTGTTATAATACAATTCTCGTGAATTTATTGGTAACTATTAGCTAATTTTTCAAAATAATCGCTAGACGACTATATGGATATTTTGCATTTTTCTTAGATTAGTAAATTTCGCATAGTTAAACTGAAATCCATGTGACTTATATGATTATCTATGCAGCACAGTTGATTTACATATTATAACTTCTTTCACTCTAATTCGTTTCACATGCAGATTATGAGAAAATGGGTCACTTTATGTTCACAAAATAAACGCTAACTCATTCGCGCCGATTTAAATTTTACTTGAATTGCCCATCTTGCAATAGATACTCGTAAAGTAAAATGTAATTCTTTTGTTGATCAAAGGAATTTGATAATTGGATTCACATTTGCTTCTATAATATAATTTTGAAATTAAAGCCTTAATTAAGTTTCTTCGCGTTTATTCATTAAATTACTTAGTCTAATTTACTTAATATCATTTTCTGTTTATCATAGTCAGTAATATTTCTTAGTTTTATTAGTATAGACATAATTTAATATTTTTAGACCCTAATTATTTAATTGATATTTTTTATTATAAAATATTTAGTTTTATTGAACCGATTTGTTAATCGATATTAAGTTTTATAACTAAATAAATATGTACATCAGTTAATTGAAAATATTTTCTGCCTGAAAAAAAAGCAAAACACTATATACGTTGTGAAATATAGAGTTAAAACCTCCTTTTGATTTTTCAGTCTGTTATTTTTTAACTTTAGATAATCAAATAAGAATTCGCAAAATGTTTTCGAAAAATAATTGTCTTTCTCTATATTATCCAAAAGATGAATAATTACGTATTTTTTCTACTGAAAAAACATTGCATCAAATGTATATACAGCATAAGAAGCTAAACGCTTTAAATTAAACTTTTAGAAAGTTCAAGATAAAATATCAAAAGGTTCGGAATGAATATTGCCTTCATATAAGATATCTGTTAATGAATATAATGCTTTCTAAATAACAAATGATAAGAAAATTAAACATTAAAATTGAATCTAAAAACATATATTGACAAGTGGCTTTAATTGAAAAAGGATTTCTAAGATAAAAAAAATGTAGAGTGTGTCCAATATACAAGTCACTACATGTACTAGTGATGCACAGAGCCTGTGGAGATAGAATAGTTTAACATGCAATGCCTGATAAAGAACGTATTACTCAGGCCTTCCGAACATGTAGACAGATTTGTATCAATAGTGGTGTATAATTAGATAATAATAATTCGTGCATAATTAGAGAGTTTTTTTTTTCGCCCGAGTTTCGAAGAAAAATGAAGTGTCTCAGGAGTGGCAAATATTCTCAAATAAATTAAAGGAGGAGTCATGCAAGTCTATAAGATAAGAGGTGAAATGTAGATAATAGATTTAAAGTAGAAGTGAAATCCAGAAAGATTGTTTCTGTAGTTTTAAGCCCAATTTTCACTTTTTTCCTTTAACAAAACCAAGATTTTAATGCCTATGTAACTATTCAATAAAGTTAAGCGGAACTTTTCACCGTTCAAGATTATAAATGTGGTCAAAAATATATTTTCTTCAAGTTTGTTCATTATTATTATAAAGAGCGAATGTCATTCAATTAGTACCAAATAAATAAATTCTTTCCCAAAGTCCCATTGCAAAGAAAACTAGAAAACATCGCAAACACATTGTAGTCTCTATCGATATTCTACGAATAAAACGAATAAAAGAATAGACTTCAGGATAAAACGAGCATTTATTTGTAGATGACTAACAGACAATGTAGGAAACTATTTCTGTCAAATGTCAGTAAATATATATTTCTAATTCCTCAAAGAAAATATAAGTGCATTATTTCTTCTAAATCTATCAGTACTTATGATATATTTGGATATTTTTTTCTTACGACTTATATTTAATCAAACAATAAGTCGAAATCTATTGTTATTAGAAGACTAACTTTTTCTATGTTTTGCAACATTTCAATGCATTTCTTATGGTAAGTGAATTAATTCTTAACTTGTTATAAAGAAATATTAATTCGAAATATTGATGAAACTCAAGATATTTTTTTAAAAAAAGTCAATTCTATGGCACTTCTTCGATATACACAAGCATTTATCCAGTAATAAATATTTTTTAGGATAGTTCATCTTCAAGTAGCTTTTGCGCAAACGAATTTCTTGAAATAGACAAGTTAACATAGAAATAATAGTTTCTAGTTTGATTAAATTCTCCGTCTGATTGCTTTCGTTTCGAAGAAACATAAATCCCATTTAATCTCACTAAAATGAAACGTAATCAATTTACTGAAAAGCTTTCTCTTGCGACGAAAGTAGTAAACTCCAACATTGTTTCTTATTTTATCGGTAATTATACGGATGTACTGAAAAGCATAATAAAGTATATGGAAGAAGGCGATAGAATTCTCATTTAGTATTTAAACAGAAAATATAGTGAAGAAAATATTATTTTAAAAAAATTAGAAATATATTTGATTTTATATTCTGTTCGAAACTGTACATGGTATTTGCTGAGGAGATTAAAATATAACAGATTATAATTTTTTCGTTATTACTGAATAATATGTGAAATTTGTCGAATAATTGTATATAACTCTACGGGCATACGAAATCTCAAAATGTTCTTCCAAAATGGAGATTCTAGTGAATGTATCTGAAAATCCTTTCTCATTTTAACACGTTCGCTGCCATGGTTTAAGCCTGCGATTCGGACCATCTCTCTAATTAGATGACCTTCTGTGCTATGTCTTAACAATTGTAAAGAAGGGGGCCATTTAATTAGATAGTAGGCGTGAATCACAGGTGAGTTAAGCGCATCAACGATGATCAAAATTTTAAATCTCAGATCTCTCCAGATTCCTTTGGGCTCTCTATACTTTTCCCTCTTTAGTAATAATATCTAGCCATCATGCAAAGATTTATATATTAGACTAAGACAATAAAACTGGTACAAGTAATAGCCTAAAGGTATATATATTAATTCGACAAAGAGAATGCTTTAATGGTAAGACAGTTGCTACTGGCCATATGCAGAAAAAATTAGATTATCATAGTTGAAAGGATGATATGCAGTCGAAGTAATTCGATTAGTACAGAAATGGGAACTGTCAATATGTAGTCAACAGTATCCCTCATTTCAACAAATGTAAATTGTACCAGTTCATTATCTTCCCTATCTGTTAGAAAAAGTGTATCAGTTTGAATTATATTCTATAAATAAGGATTTATCATCTGTTGTGGATTACAATAAAATGAGAACTGAATAAAATGAGGAACTTATGCAGATGGCATTCCACTTCAGTGGAAATGGTTTAATAAAATGTAATAATTTCGGAATGCAAGGTGTGTTTGTAATTACATTCCTTTTAGAAGATTATATTGTTGAAACTGATTAGTCGAAAATCGGTATGTGAATTATACACCAGACGCGCTAGAGGAATCAACAACAGTAACAATAGGCCTATGTTACAAGAAGGAAAGGACAAACTAATTAAGTATACAACAACTGGCAAAACATCAGAAAACAGTTGTGAAAGTATGCAGATGAAGGTCACCTAATACTGTCGTAGCCATTCATCTGTTAATTTCAAAAAGTGATGGGCCGTAGTCAACAACGCATCTTAATTACTCTGGTTTGTTACAGTGTAACAGGTTTCTTCAAAAAGGTTCACTTAATTATTAATGTTAATCAATTCTATGCTTCAAAACACCTCCCAAATGAACAATTTAAAACTGTTTCTTGTTTGAAAATTCCTTTAATGCATTGGTCATTTAATTCCTGTACCAATTTTTGTATCAATCCACTAGCCGTTTTTTTCTGCAGAGGCCTCTAAATTCGA
Source organism: Argiope aurantia (assembly GCA_026543865.1). Taxonomy (NCBI): domain Eukaryota; kingdom Metazoa; phylum Arthropoda; class Arachnida; order Araneae; family Araneidae; genus Argiope; species Argiope aurantia. Next base: position 641,133 of record JAPMOR010047542.1, on the reverse strand, counting down.
GAAGTTTAATTATATTCACCTTATATTTATCTGTAATAATATTTAATATTATATTAAGTTGAATACTTCTTTCATATATTTAGATAAATCAGAAAATAAGAATTTTATTCGTAGATATTTAGAAACAGTTTTTTGATAAAACATTAGGACATGAATTTAAATGTTTTATAAATATGTCACAGTATTTTAGTCATTTAGTAAGATTTTAAATTATTGAATAAAGTTAATAGTGTTTACTAAATGAGATTTTCCATTGCACTCGAACCGCTACCAATTACACCACTAAGCGACTATAGATTCACTTATTTTCGAAAATTAATAATTCTATCTTCTGATTATCCTGTAGACAGTTTTATTTTTCGAATTCATTCTATTACCTCATGTTGGGTATTTAAATTCGTTGACAATGATATGAAGCCAGAATAGGTTACCCTAGGTTCTATTGAAATGAGCTCCAAATATTATATATCAATTGCTTCAAAACAGCTGAGAAAGAATCCTCAATTTCTTCTTAAAAAGAAATCCCTTAAAAGGGATGTTTTAAATTTTCATCCATCCATAATCCAAAGATAAAAGAATAAATAGTCTACATTGCCTATTACACTACTTGGTATTTATTCTTTATCTAGGGAGAAACATTAAATAATCCGATAAAGTGAAAAATGTATTTACATTGATAATTTATTTAAGGTTTTACTACAAATTCAAGAAACGGCCTAAATTCTATAAATTATTTATTCTGCAGAATTGACATTCTGGAAGATTAGGAACACTCCTCCGAATTTTCCTAATATACTATTCCTGGCAAAACTCTCAACATTTTCTGACTTTTCCAGAACATTCTGACAATTGTAATAAATAACTCCTATTTATTCAAAACCAGTTTGTATTTCTTAGAAATATTCAATCTCTGTCATTTATAAAAATTGTCACACTCCAAGTAAAGTACACACAGCCACTAGTCTAATGTTAAAATATATAGTTGGAACTATTTAGGCGTCCTTCAAACGTCAAGACAAAATTTTGTAATTACTTTATGATGAATAATGTTGTAGATTTTCTTGTGTGATTATTCATACTTCTCAGACATAAATCTAGGTGGCTTCAGAAAGAAGTCGCCATTTTTTTTTTTTTTTTCCTCTTTAAGTAAAGAGTTTCTCTGCTGGAACGATTGATATCAAGGAAGAAATTCAGGAAGATGGATGACGTTTGGTATTTGATGCTCTCGGCTACAATGGATTTTAATCTTTTTCTTTTTCTTAAAAAGTTTTTTTACGGATTAAAAGAGCGAAAAAAAAAACTTATCGTGAAAAAGAAGACCGCAGTACTTTTCTTGAAGGAGCCACAAATATCGGTAATTTCGCTAGAACAGCTATTGAAGGGAGCAAAATCAGATCGAAGAAGGAAATAAAAAGAAATCACAAAGAGTATCAATCTTAGTAATTCATATTATAGATATTTTGATAAGATTTATTTAGCTGTCATTGAGATGGAATGATTTCATAAATGTTTTAGATCGTTGGATCTTTTATGATTCGGAGAGCAGACGGTAGCTAAATCAATAAAAAATTGAAAGAAAATAGTTTTCCTTGTTTAACTTTTCATTTGTCGCCCGTTGTTTATATCATCTACTTGAATTGTCGACTTCTTGTAGTATATGCATCGTCTATCCCAAACAACTGTAACTGTTGCTCTTAGTTCCTTAAAACACTATCTGGTGCTCTAACTAGATGATCATATAGCTCAAATTACCTAATGATAAATTAAGAAGCGATGTAGTTTAGGTAATGAAAAAGTTTTAAAAAATACAAATTTTACCATTTAAAGTTATAACGAGTAATCATTATCATTTCAGCAGTGACATGTTCTTTTATTTTCTTTGAACTGACTTGGTGTGTAATTCCCATATTATAAACCAATACTACATTAGTTTTTGTTCATCATCTCCTGTTTGTAACATAAATTGCTAATGTTATTTAAGTTGCATTAAATTAAGCTTAGGGCATAAGTACTAAAACCTTTTTACGCTAATAAACTATATAAAACGATTAATCGATCGAAAAATACTGAAACGTTTAAATAAATCTACAATGGTTTAATTAAAATCTAGAAATGAGAAGGATTAAATAAAAACAAAAGTTTTTTGTTCCCAGTTTGTTCTTATTTGTTTGACATTTTTGAGTAATCTTTGTTTACTTGATCATTTTGTAAATTCCAACTGTAATCTGAGACTAGATGACTAACCGTCCCTCTGGTATTGATCATCCATTGTTGTGAATTAAACGAAGTTTTCATAGAACACTTGATATATCTATGAATTCCAGGTAATTTTTGTTTCAAATTATTAGTCATGATTGATTCAATTATTTTTTTTAATATAGAAGAAATTATAATACACGCTCATGATAGTTAAGTGATTAAGATCGTATTTTTACATTAAATACGTTTAAAAATTTAAAAATAAATCATATCAAGGTTGCAATAAAATAGTTTTTTTAATACTTGAAACGAATGCTTTTCCTTACACAAAATAACAATGTTTATTACATTCCATTCGTTTCTGGAGTTCCAGATTATCAGTTAGGGGCGATTTTACCCTGCAAAGGGGTGACAAGTATTGAGTAAAATGAGAGTATTTCCGGAGTTCGTTGAACCTTAATTTAAGTCTCTTAAGATATATTTATTTTCTCCAAATGATTTTTTGTAAACTTGCTATTTTATTTTCAATCGAAATTTGTATAGTTATTCTTTATATGGGTAGTTCAATACTGCGGATTGACCGTGATTGTTACGCTTCCTGATTTCGATAATAAACGAGATTTGCTATATTTCAAAATAAAATGTATAAACATATCTCCAGGATTGTCTTTCACCTCACCCCTATTTTTGAAAAATCAGTATCTCCTGGCACATGCGCAAAAGCGAGGAGGTCTTCCTTATATGAAAACAGGTAGAATACATACTAGTTTCTATAAGCGAACTTTCATTCTATTAGGAAAATAAGTACGTGAGTAAATTTCGTAAATTTTACATTTTTTTTAAGTATTAAAATGTTAATTTCTGTGGTGCTGTTGAGTGTTAAATTATTATTATCTTTTAAATTTGTTTCTTCTCTACTATTAATTAATATCAAAAAATATATATTTGATATTCAATTATAACATATTTTGCAGTTATTTATCTACGAATAATATTATTGTTATGTAAATAAAATAAAAATTAACGCAATTTTTATGAGACCAACTTAAGATAAGCATTTCCGGAGTCAAAATTATTAAAAAAGAAAAACGTTCTATTTAGAGCACGCTATTGCTGCTACAACTAAAACACAAATGAACTTATCCAAAATAGAAATAAATAAATATTAAGTTTAAAAGCAAAATTGAATTAAATGAAATAAAAAGGAAGGAAATAAGGAGTCCGGCTTGAAGACTTTATCAAGGGTCATCTTCCGACAAGGATTCAAACCAGGGAATTTTTCTGTGAGGGGGTCTGACTTTTGTCAAGGTTAAGTTTAAAAGCAAAAATTAATTAAATGGAATAAAAAGTACGGAAATAATTAATCAATTTGATTCATTTAATTCATTTTTGCTTTCAAACTTAATATTTATTTATTTCTATTTCAAATAAAGTTAACTCATGATTTTTTTCCACACCTTCTTCAATTTTCTATTAAAGAAAATATTTTATTTTATTTATGGATTATAAAATACTATTAGGTTTATAAAAAAAAACCTCGAGAGCAAGTTTTTAGAGTTTGGTGAACAGCAACTCAAATATCAGAAGATGTTTTCAATTAATTTTTTTACAGAAATTTTGAAGGATTAAGGCATTTGACGTTGAAAAGCGATTTTTTTTTAAATTTCATTTTTTAAAATTCTATAGACTTGTATTTTTCGCAAGAATTACTTTTTAATCTGTTTTAGATTTCATAGAATGTTGTTTTTGAAACATAGAAAATACAGAAAAATAATTTTCTCTGGAAATGAAAAATAATTATCTAGCCACAATTATTTTATCTTTAAAATATTATTTTTCATAATTGAATGCAGTAGTTTTATCATTTAAACTAAATTAATAAATTTTAATACACTTTTCTTAGTTTTATTTACCTTATAGTATGCTAATATATTTTTTTCTCTCTTCTTTTCTTTTTTCTCTAATTTTCTATCAGTAAACATTTCTCGGTAAATTATTTTTACTTTAGAATATTCCCATATAGATTAAATTCAGATTAAAATTTATTGAAAATTTCAAATGAATATTAAATTTCACTTTCAACATTCGTCATCAGAGGTTTTACGAGAAGGAAACTAATTAATTCTCAAATTATTATTATTATTTTCTTTTTTTAATCTAACATGTAAACAAATTCATATAATTTCTAGTCTATACGTTTTTATATTACTACAGCTAAAAAAGAAATATCCGACTTACCTTACATTTACAGCAAATTCTTTCACGAAAGCTTCTCTTATTCTTGGAAACACTCAGCAAGAATCATAAAAAATTAAATACTACTTACTTTGATTCCTTTTAATTTAGGTAAAAGCTCTTTTTTAAAATGTCGATTCTTTGAAAGCACCAAAATGGTATTAAATATTTTGTTCTTTTATTAGGATTTAGAAATATGAAAAAAAATTTAATTTTAATACTTTAAAATTAGAAACATTAAATTTTCATTTCTAAGTTTTTTCATGTACCTTCCTTTAAAATATTATATTTCTATTCTACCTATAATTTAAAATTCTACATTCAAACAATATTTTTATTTTGTTTGAGTTGCCTTCATTTTATTTGAAATATTAGAAATCAAATATTCTATTTGATTTAATTAATGTATAAATATATTTTTTTATTGCTTATACTCGATACCTCGTTAAACAAGCTAAATGAATCTATTTTTATATATATAAGAAATATTAAATTTCTGTTAATAGCTATAACTTGAAAATTAAATTTTATATAAAAAAATTGTGAATTTATTGAAATATTTGTAAGTGAAATGAAAAAAAGCCCATTCTTTAGAAATAAATTAAAAAAATTAATTACTTCACTCTTTAATTAATATTTAAATTTTTAAATTCATTAAATGAGACTTTATAAATGTGTATTTGCTTTATTAATATCAATATTCGTATTTGACTTAATTGAATGAATATTCAGTCACCCATTCATATATTTTCTTTTCATTTACATTTTCCAGACAGTGTAAATAAAGAAATTCAAAATTAATTTTTGATTTATTGATACTCATTGGTTGACTTTGATACCCATTCAACCGTTTAGAAGTCATAATGGCGAGAAGGATTGGGACAGGGAGATGTTGTTATAGTTCTTATTTAAACAGAAATATATTGTACAACATTTGACTTTTATTTCTAAGATATACTTTCATTTATATTTTCAATAAAATGTCAGACAATTTTCTTTGAACAAAATAATATAAACCGTCTTTATAAATTTAAACTTCATAATTATTTTCAAAAATGCATTATTTCCTCAATTTGTAGCTGCTTTTTATTGATTATTACATATTATAATGAAAAATAATAATTTCTCTGCTTTGAAATGATATGTTTGAGTTATCATTGCGATGTTAATATATTAGAATTATTGGTCATATTTAGCATTATTCTTTTTTCTTTCTTTATTTTTGTTCATGTAGATCCATTAACGATGTATTTACTAATTTCTTATATTGTATAGCTCATTTCTGCTCATTTTTATTCTGATTCCTTTTCTGAATTATCAATGCAGTGTTAATGTATTAGAATTATTAAACACATTTTACATTCTTCCTTTGCTCTTTCATTGTTTTTGTTCATGTAGAGCCATTAATGATGTATTTACTGATTTCTTTTATGGGTATTGTTTAGTATAATTTCTGCTACATTTTTATGATTATTGTGAATACTTTTCTGAATTATCAATAGGATATTAATGTATTAGATTTATTAATCACATTTTACATCCTTCCTTTTCTCTTACATTATTTTTGTCCGTGTAGCCACCATTAATGATGTATTTTCTGATTTCTTATATTGTTGTTCTATAATACAATTTCTGCGACATTTTTATTATTATTGTGAAAACTTTTCTGAATTATCAATGCGGTGTTTAGGTATTAGAAATATTAAACACATTTCACATTCTTCCTTTTCTCTTTCGTTATTTTTTGTTCGTGCTATTAATTATGTATTTACTGATTTCTTATATTGTTATTGTTTAGTATAATTTCTGCTACAATTTTATACTTATTATGAACACTTTTCTCTTATTCAAGCTGAAGTTGTTTTTGCCTATTTCAGGATTTTGTTTTACTACACTGTTTTATCTACAACATTCATGCGCTTTTATAATTATTCTTTATTGTTGTTTAAGTATTAATCAAATTGTTATTAATTGTGTATAGGAAAGTAAATACTGATTAATAGGTTGAGAGCTTTCATAACTAAAATTGCTTTAGAATTTTCTAACGAAAGTCAGTCGTATTTCAAAATGTTGTATTTTGAATCTCAATTATATTGGCTTTCATCGGCATTGCTTGCGTTTTAATCTGTACATCAATCAGGAAAGATCAAAATTAACTTATCTTTACAAATCTAAGCAGGACATAAATAAGTGTTTGGATTTTATATAAAGAAGCAGAGCAAATCAAACCATTTTTTTTATTTATTTTTTTGCACTTCAGCTACCATTTTTTATCCAAATTAGATTAAATGTCCATTTATAAGAGTTTATTTATTAAATTTAAATCTTTTCCTTGATGAATGTTTCAAGAAAGTTTTATCTCTTCATGCAAAGAATGAAGAGTATGATCTGTTGTATATTTGAATTTTAAGTTTTTTCTTAGTTTGTTGCGTATTTGCTGAATTTTTTTATATTTGGTCATTAGTTCAATCTTTGGGGAGAGCACTCAAATGTTTTATCCAGTTATTTTAAAGGAAAAAACTTATTAAAAAGTTAGACTTTCAGAAAATTGTTCACTTGACAGAAGACTGCCATTATGAGAAAAACTTGGATTTTATAAGAGAAGCTTGAAAGGTTTGAACGTTGCCTAAGATAGGATGATGGCTCACTGTTAGATTTCCGAAGCTGCACGTCAGCGGCTAATATTAAAACTGAAACAGTCACATTATTTCCGGGAAATATACATGCTTCGAAGCAAAAGCGAAAAATTTCGTATTTTAGCATTCTTTTTATTTGATATTTCAAGTGAACGACACATACATGTAGA
>JAPMOR010047542.1:427392-633883 GCA_026543865.1 Argiope aurantia | reverse complement strand
TATGAAATTATTTTCAGATTTCAACTTACATCATATGGCTTAATTTGTTCATAGATTGCTCAAATTCAGATGAATATTATTTATTTCTTCCATCACATAAAATTTTAAGTAACTTAAAATATTTTTGAATTAAAAATTAAAGACACACTTTAAGGTAGGTTAAAAGCCGATTTTTTGAGAAATTATGAACTTTTTTAATTCTTAATGTTTGCATAGTTTTTTTTTTATAAAAATGCTTTAATTTGGTTTCAATTTTTTGAGAAGTTACACTTTTTTATATTAGCATTTACATACAATTTAATACTATTTTACATCTTTAGATCTATTTCCTCGAATTTTAATCTTTGATAGAATTTTCTTATGAAAACCCTCTTATATTCATATCTTATACATTTTTTGTTCAATTTTGGTATAATAACTTCTCAACTTGTTCTGCAGTATTTGAAATAGATAATAACTAATCTTTTCATTTAGAAATATTTTATAGTTGTTTTAGTGCTTCACGCTGTGAAAAAAGGGAAACTTTCATGTTCTTTATCAGTCCAATCCCAATATTAAAAAAGGGATAGAAATACAACTTATTTCTTACTTCTGGAATTAAATACTATATTTCTTAAGCTATCTACAAAATTTTAACCCAATCATTTGATAAACTTTTAAACTAGAAGATTTTTGCTTTATACCTCTTTTTAGCCAAAGAACGCCCCTCCTTTTTTTTACAAACTTTTTTTTAAAAAATGCCACTTAACAGGTATGTTTTTGGTTTCATAGATGTTTTTCCAATCTTTTTTAGGCAATTATTTAAAAATATGACTATTTTCGAACATTTTTTTTTAAATCACCCCGAACGTAGTTCATAACTTAAGAAAAATGATGCTTTTAGAATAGAATAAAATTGGGTTTCACAGTAACGTGAATATAATTTCACATTTGCAGAATCTTTTATATTATCAGAATAAATAAATCTGCATATTTCTTATCATTAACATTGATTTCACTAAAAGGATTTAAATATATTTTAATAAATTAATTTTATCCACAGACAATATTTTTTTTTTAATTTTACATACCATTCTTTAGCGAACTCTGGCTATAAGATTAATTATGATTTCAATTAATTTGATTTATTGATATGACGCACTGTTTTGAAACTCCACGAAAAATTATTGGGATTGGACTTCATTTGATCTGTGATTAGATTGTGACACCTCAGTTACTTTCTCTTAATTTACACATCGCACTAACATGAAGTCTTTTGATCCACGATGACAGATGCACTTCTATTGTGTCTATTGAAGAATTTACAAGCAATGAAACGAAACCTTTTGCTTCATTTTACTATATTCTGTCGTATATTAAGCAATGCATATGACAACATTAATTCATAAAGCTTAATTTTTAAGTTTATTGTTGTCCAAATCTTGCATTTATGCTACAACATCATTGAAAATATTATTTCAAATTAATAATTATTTGTAAACACTAAATTAAAAATGAATAAAAAGGAAATATAAGTATTAAAAATAAATATTTATTCCATAATTGTATTCTTATTACTTCAATGTATTAAAATTTTTATAAGCCAGACAAATAAACATATGTATTAAGACATTAAGAGAACAAACTTAGAAAATGAAGGTAGCAGATCCACAGGACGCTAGAACCAAAAAATAACAAAGGATATAATGAAAAGCTTACCTTTAATCTTTGTTTAGCATTATGCATCAACGTCAAAGATATAAATATGCAACAGTACACTTTATGTTTTGTGGATTCATATGCATTCCTATATCTTCATTTGAATTAACATTACTTTGCGTTCCACATTTTCTAATATCAAAACTTTGTCTTAATTTTATTCCGTAATTACCATAAAGTTCTGGGGATCATTTAAATTTGCATCTGCCTACCCTTGAGAAAAAGATAAGATTTTGTGATAGTCTTTAATAAAATATTTTGTGTCGTGAGTTTTCGGAGGTGATTCATAATACTAGAAACTAAGAATTACATCGAATCATCAGAAATATAAATAAAATCTGATGGTTTATGTGGAGTCTGCAAACGTCGCTCACTTTGTCAAGAGCTAATAAGAATTGCTAATTAGATATGTGTTTTTGAATTTCGAGAATGGATTGCTTGTCGAGTAATTATTTTATTTCAAAATAAGAAAATTTTTAAGGTGGATTCAGATATTTATTGAAAATAAAATTGAGTACGTATAATTTTTCGAATATTTTTGCTCGAGTCGTCTATCTGTATCAAAAGAATTTTTACATCTACGTCATTGCTTTCTATTCCAATGTTATAATTTTAAATGAATATTTGAAACTTTTGCCAATTATATAAATAATTGCATTCCGTTCATATAAAACGAATGCCTTCTGGAATTATTTTGAATAAAATGTCAGCAAAGAAATTGTCTGTTCCATTTCAGATAGGATATAATGATGTTTTCAAAATAAAAATAAAAACAAATATTTGCAAATTCAATTACTTGTGAATAGAAGAGATGGAGATTATTCGGTGCGTATACTATTCTTGTATATTTCTATCAATACAGGTTAATTTCAGTTCAGTTTAATTATATTTACATTTTGTTTCGAAGAATCAAAGAAAGGCTATTTTTAATCAGATCTCTTAATTTTGGAACTTCGTTAGATAACCAAGACAGCATTTGAGCCAGCACCTCCTTTTCCAATGAGCTACAGATCAGCTTCATGGCAATTCTTTAGTGGAAGCGGGTTTCGAAACGGACAGCCTTTGGTATCGCACCTGAAACTATGCCCCCGTGACCTTCATTAAAGGTTAAGGGAATTGACTAATTCGGTTGACCCATAATTTTGAGGCAGTTAAATAATTTAGAATTCATAATTTTTGAGCCTGCATCATATAATAAGAACGAAATATCAATCTTCCTTCCCTGCAGAAATTTTCATAACTAATTCATTCTTAACTAATTGATTTTGACCAATTTAATGCCAGCTAATTGAATATGGCTTATTTAATGCCAACCAGATTCGTTTAAATACCAGTTTTTGTGTGATCAAGTTAAGAACCTGTGATCATCTGGTCTCTAAACCGAGAAGCTGCCAGCAGACGAGCACGTTGCAAAAATTAAGAGGACGAAATAATGCATGTTGTTCTATTTCATTCAGAATATACTATGCTCACAATTGTGTAGTCAATTGGGGAACTCAAGGAAAATAAAATAATGCGCCTTGCCTTTGAAATGAATTTTAAGGCAATTCGAGGATTTGAAAAATTATTTTTCTGCATATATTTTATTTATTTTCTCAATAGAAATTGTAATAAAAAGATTGTATTGTAATTGTCAAAAAATTCGATTTGAGATATTTTGATTAATCTTCACTTTTTAAACCTCTATATGCTCTAAAAATATTCTTGTAATTATTTCTATATCTATGTCAGTCGGCCTATGAAAACTGTAACTCAAAAACGCATTGAACTTGAGAGATGAAATTTGGTGTGTTGTTTTTGTAGGCCTATAAATATCAATTTTTTTAGATTTTTGTGAACTTTTGCAAGAAATTTATAGAAATGAAGTTTATCTATCTTTGTACTCGTGTGCGCGAGAATGCAATAACTGAAAACCGTCAATGAGTGTAGAGAGATAAGTATATAATTTTATCATCAATGATGCACATGCTTGATAAATTTTGCTTCGTATTCGTCAACAAGATAGCCTGTTTATTCGCATGTATGTGAGCACAAAAACCAATGATTCAGATAAATGAAATTGGCATACTGCTTTGCGATCAAAATTATAGATTTGTGTTAAAATGTGAGCCCATCGATCAAAAGGAATAAATAAACAATTCATTTTCGGTTCTTTTTTTTTTATACAACAAAATACTACACGTTGAATCATAATACGTAACGCGGAAGCCGACTGACTGTAGCAGGCTTGCCGTACCCGCAGAGAGTTTACTACCTCTATCTCCAACCCTACATCCCATGACAGGATCAAGGGGTGCTGATTCTTATTAGGAGCCCCAAAAAAATGAGCAATATTGTTTAAGTATTCCAGAAATTCGACAGGAGAATAGTTCTAATTGCTTTCCCATTAAACGCATTTCCGACGTAGTGAATTGAAATGCTTTGAAATCTGTCCAAACTCAATAATGAATGCTAAAATCATTTAATGAATGTTTTCAGTCCTAAAAGTAATTTAATGATAGCACTCATAGATCTAAGTTTATTCATGGATGATTGAAATGAAGTTTTTGAACTCGATGGTATTTAACCTCCAACCATTGCTATTGCTAAGAGAAATTGGCATTGCGAATAAGCTAATATTTTTTGACTAATAGATATAGAGAGAAATGAATCATTGTACAACGGAATATTTTAAATAGCCAATAACTACAGAGGTGCGCCAGACTTTTTACTTTTGATTATAAGTTACAAATATTTTAAACTATGGTATGAGTATATATATGTGAAATAATTTTAGTCTGCTCTTTTCTCAAACAATTTAATTTTTTAATCATTCGAATTCAGACTTTGCTTTATTTTCTGAATTGCGGAAGCTCTTGTTTTCTCTTGTTAAATTTAACATATGTCCAATCAAATACGTCGTATCAGCAAACTCCCTTCTAAACCTATATAAGATCAAAATACATTCTCACGGGTTTCTAATTTTTTTTTTTGCCTTGTTTCTCCGACTGCATATCCCCTTGTTCCTGGTTCTCTTAAAGAAATAATAATAATGGGTAAAAATTGAGCTTTTTCCCTAAAAAGGGAAAAATTATATATATATTTTAAAGAACTCTATGTCTGCAGCTTAAATCAAATAATGTTTTATATGTATATATTGTAATTTTTTGTATCATTTGAGAACAATACAATATATTCGGACTGCGTATGAAATAAATAAATATAAAAGTTGCCAACTAAATTTTTAGTAGTTAAGTCATAGGATAGATTGACTTAACTACTAACATTTAACTACCATAAAGAACATTCGAAAGGGATATTGATTTACTTAAAATAGAAATTTCATTTCAAAACGATAAATAAAATATAAAGCTGAAATTATTTTCTTTCGTAATATTCCACAAAATTATATTTTGTTCGTGCCGTTAGCTTTTATATTAAAATTCTCATAGCCCGGATTTGCCGTTTTGTAGCGAAACGCTATGTGACTAGAATGCTGTTTCTTATCACAGTTTTAATATTAAACTAACGTTATGTTCCATCTTTCCATCCTTTATAAATTTTGCATAAAATTACAAAAGATTTGATAGTTTATTTCTTTTTTATTTCTTGCTATCCTTAAATGTAAGGTAAATTCCAGTCGCTTATTCAAGAAAACATTTTTCAGCAAAACATTATCTTTTGAAAGTTTTTTTTATTAAAATTCATGCAGTCGGATTTTCAGGACAAAAGTAATTTCTTTCGTCTAAATTTAGGATAACTTTAGGCGAAATTTCAAAATTTGTAGCTTATTTTTTTAAAAAAATAAATAAGAAAAAGTTTCTGCAATCTTTAAAATGATAATTTTTTTCTGAAATCCTTGTATCAGTTTACGGTTGATTAAATGCGTGTCCCACAGTAGGGGCACCTTGTGATTGAGGATGAGAAGCTTCTGATATGGTGGTTGGTTCTCGCCTCCTTTGTGGGTACACGAAAAGGTGGGGGTCTGGTTCCTCAAATCGATGACGGAACGAGAACTTAGAGAAGGGTTGTACTGTGGCCGGTGATGACCCTTAGGATTCAATCACAGATCCCGCCAGTGATTCTGTTGTAGCGGTCCGGTCATTCAAGTTTTTCCGTGTGCTTTCCGGTTGGTCGGAGCCAGTTTGTGATTTATTAAATGAGTATTTAACTTGATATAATTTAAGATTCTCACATACATTAGTGTTTTAACTCATCACGAAAATTATTTTCTATCAAAATCTATGTAAATTTTTTTTCGCAATTATAGGACTTTACAGAATGAATTTAAAGAGTTTTCAGCTTTTATAATTCGATTGATTTCAATAATGATTTCAATAATTTAACTGATATACATTATTTTCAGAATTTGTTTACTATTGTTAAAAACTAGTTTTTGTTTCAACGTTGGTGCATAATGCTATCTACCCGGTCATATCTGACATCATCAAGTCTGATGTAAGACTACTAAATAAATAAATAAAGCTTTTGACTAGTAAAAATGACTATTTAAGAGAGGAAGGCCTTAAGTGCATCCTTTGAGTCTGCCACCTACCTCTTCTTACCTTGAGTGAAGGTGCACATAGCAGCTGCAGAGCTGATACACTCAAGAAAAGGAAAAGGAGCAGTGAAGCCACATTGCGAACATCGAAAACGGAGGTAACCAGGGGAATACTGCCCATCTGCCAGTCATACGACAGAGTACTAGGATTCAGAAGCATCCAGAAGTTGAAAGCAGCCAGGTAAGAGTACATGTAAAATCTGCGGAAAAACAAAGACGATATTTAGGATTCCTACTTTAATCTGTTTCGATCGTAAAATGCATATCTAAGCTCTGCCGCAAATATTTAGCGATGAAGAGTACACTCGTCAAACACAGTATATGTGTAATATAAAGTTATGTTATAATGAAACGACTTTAATTTTTCATTTCTGTAATCACATTTATTTACTTAAATTAATATACATTTCTTATATATGAACGACAAAAAAAAACACACACATAAAATATTGATTTATTATTTTAATTAGCTGTTCGAGAATGGTAGTGAGCAAAGTATGGTACAACGCATAATAATCTTTTATTTGTTCCTTTGATTTCGACTTGGCCTCTAAATATTTTAAACAACTTGAAATTTGGGAATATGTTTGCGCTTTTACTAAAATTGTAATTCCAAGTGCAAATAGTCACTACTTATAACTCCTGACGAATAAACGCGTCATAACGCAAAATGTTGTCTTTTCCCATGACGATGTATAGTCGTCAAAAGCAGTTAACGGGTTAATAATACAATACTCGAAAAAATATTGATTGCCGCAAAAGCAATTAAAGCTTACTTGCTTTAGGGTTACTCGTATTGAACTCACTTTATTGAACGACGACTCAGTCGATAATTATGGGAGAATCTATGATCATGTCGGATTATTATAAAGTTATCTAATAAATATAATTATTATATATTAAGGAAATAAGTTTTTAACATCAGTAAATGAACTTTGTGTAATAATATATGTAATGCATCCTATTATTTTAGATATTCCATTTTTTTTATTAATATGAGATACTGAGTTATATTTTCTCTGCAGTGATTAATTTATTACATCACCTCTAGACGGCGCTACTTAGTTTTCTTTTTTTTCAGTTCATTAATTCTTATGTCTATTCCAGGCATCTCCGTATTTTTTAACAGCTTGCCCCCATCCTGTTTGATTACTTTATAATCGTACATCTGTCACATCATTTTCATTATTTTTAGCGCAGCTGCTTTCCATTTTAATATTTGTAAATACAAAATTTAGCTTTTGCTATTTTCGTGGACAGTAGCTATTTTGCTTGTGTTGCAAAAAGTCACCAGCTGATATTGTTTTTCGTTGAATTGAATTGAAACATTGAATACTACATCACTAATGTCATTTTCCACCAAAATAAAAAAAAAACTGTTCCTGAATACTTTAGAATCGTTGTTTATTACAAATTGATTCCAATAGCGAATATAACGAATTCGGCAAACGCATCTTTGAGCATTAATGTCCCAAGAAATAATCGACCTTCTGCAAATGCGCAATCAACGTAACATGACTAAACAAACGATATTCGATATTTCAGATAAAAATAAACAATTATGCTGATTTCTTTCTATAATTCTAAAGACAGGAAGAAATATACAATGCCATTCGTCGTCGGTTGGTCGGTCGATTGCAACTTTCTACAACGTGTCGACTTTAGTTATCTTAAACTGTAAGCTTATTAGAGGATGACTTGAGTTGAATAGAAATGCACTTTTATATTTCATAAATGACTTCTTTGTTCTATAGCATAGTAGTCTTTATATTAAGGGTGTGATATTTAATCTCAATAAATAAAAACCGAAAAAATTTATTTCACGTTTCTTAATAAGTTGTTTAAGCTTTATTTATTATCTATTCATTATTTAAAATAATTTACCTATCTACGAGATACGACATAACTTTTTAAATGATTCTACGACATTAGTGAATGTTCCTTTTAAATGTTTCGTCATCTCTTTTCAATTACGCCAATTTTGCTGAGATTAGTGAAATTATAAATTAATTCAATTATTTTGGCTTATCTCTATCATTTTCTTAAAAACACCCGATTCAAAATATTTCAAAATTCTTTAAGCAAATTATAAAAAAATTGAAATTAATTTAATGAAACTATATCAGAATTATTTGGTGAGCTCAAATGCATACAAATAATATCCTTTAAAAACAAAATCCAATAAAATACAGCACCAACTGAAAATACTTCATATTCTGGCACTATTCTATTTATATTCAAACTGCATTTATAAAACACGCCAGTTTAACAAAATGGAGAACCCCCAATGACATATTTTATAGACATGCTTGTTAATTAGTTTATTTAAAATCTAGATTTTTAGATAACAGATATCCCCCCCCCCCAAAAAAAAAAGACTTCTGCGTTTTGTATCTCACTGTCTATACAGATTGGTATCTCTGGTATTTCAGTTCTACTTGACCATGAAGGATTAATGGTGAACGTGAGTAACGCAAAAAATTCGATCAGATAAATAATATTTTGGCATTATCCTATTTATATTCATAGTTCATTTATAAAACACGGCTTAACAAAATAGAGAATCATTCATGGCATAATTTACCGCCACATTAATTATTTTATTTAAAACCCAGATTTTTAGGTAATAGATCCCCTAAAAAAAAAAAGACTTCCGTGTTTTGTATTTCTCTGTTTGTATAGATCGGTATCTCTGGTATTTCAGTTCTACTTGACCATGAAGGATCAATGGTGAACGTGAGTAACGCTAAAAATTCGATCAGATAAATAATATTTTGGCATTATCCTATTTATATTCATAGTTCATTCATAAAACACGGCGTAAAAAAATAGAGAATCGTCCATGACATAATTTACCGCTACACTTATTAATTAGGTTATTTAAAATCTAGATTTTTAGATAACAAATCTCCTAAAAAAGACTTCCGTGTTTTGTATTTCTCTGTCTGTATAGATCGGTATCTCTGTTATTTCAGTTCTACTTGACCGTGAAAGATCAATGGTGAACGTGAGTAACGTCAAGAATTCGATCAGATAAGCGGTTTCCACGAAAAACATAAATCACAAGGCATTTACAGGGAAATCTTTACTTAAACTATAAAAATATCTTGCAATAGCTTCTAGCATTTTACCTGGCGGTAAAGCATTTTTTCGAACTCACCGTACCTTACAGAGACAAATATTTGCTGAAGACTTTCCTCTCATGACTTGAAGCTACATCGAGATACAAATTGAATTTAGAACGTCAGATTGATTTTGTATTTCTTTTTATTTTATTTTTTTATTTTTGCCTGGTTTAAAATAAATGTTTTTAATTTTTTTTTTTTTTTGCCTCATACTTTCTTCTTAAACTAAAACAAAGCTGAAGGCTTTTCTACACTTAACAATGCATATTCTAATAGTCTCTTGAACTACTTAAATGTAACTAATCTTTTAACGAAACATTGGTGAAAAGCTTGATTAGGTTAAATCACTTTAGAAATGAGTAGATAACATGCGGAAATGTACTTTATTATGAAAAGTGTTCAACGATTTATCTTAAGATTCTGAATTAAACTGTTAGACAGCTTAAACATTCAACCAATGTAGAGGAATATATTAACACTGGGTTGTTGTTTTTTCATCACGGAGTTACCAAATCCAAAAATGTAAAGCAAATAATTGCTTTGTAAACAAACTATGCTCAACTAAGCCGGTAATTATCACCAGACAAGTAATACAATGTTTGCTTCTAAATTGCAAGCTGAATTTACAACTTATCTAATAATCCCGTGCTTACATTCAAATTAACATATACTGAGCACCTATTCAAACAAATGTAATCTTTGTTTTAACTTAATAAACAAGAGTTTCTAATACAGTAGAATGAATTTAAAAGACCTAAAAGAATAAGGAAACCAATAAAAGGTAAGCGTCTTTAAATATTTAGGTTCAGACTGATGGAAGGGTAATATGATGTAAATATTGTTTAAACTCATTTGGATAAAATAAATGAACCAGATTTCCTTCGAAACAAAACATATATAAAAAATGACTGCAGTATGGAAATATTTTCCTCCAAACATTTAACATTCTTTTCTTTCCCTCCCTGTCCTACTTCAGAGCAAATTTTGTTTGCAGCGATTACTTTTAAAACTGACCCCAAGTCAATATCTGTAATTCTGAATCTTTCAGAATGCGTATTTTATTACATAAGCATAAGAAACTACTCACAATAATAAGTACTTCGAATCAAGGAATGCAATTCATTTGCATATCTTCGTTCACTTCTAAAGTAGTTTTGATTTAACCAGTTAATTGTTTTTGACTAGTATGCTCGTCATTGAAAAAGTACAATATTTTGCGTTATGACGATCTTATTCGTCAGGAGTAATGAGTAATTTAGAGTAAATTAGAGTAATTAGTTGGAGTAATAATAATTGAGATATGCATTTTCCGAAGAGGTCGAATCAGTTAAGTGGTTAAATTACATCGTTATTGAGCATCGCCTTCAAATGGAAATACTAAATTTTCACTGCCTCTATTTTCATGCAACTAGTTAAACATTGATTACTGAGTTTGAAAAAGAAAAATCTTAATATTCAAATTTTTATAATTTGTACCTTGAAATTTTTTAAGATTTAAATGTTCGCGTGTATTCTTATTTTCTCATATACGTAGTATAAAGAAAATATAGTAGTCGCAATTCACCTCAAGATTTAAAAAATTCAACTCATGATTTTGACGAATCTCTACGTTTAAGACAACCTTACTTCAAAAAACATATTTTTGAAAAATGTCCGTCTGTCTGTTTGTCTGTGACAAAGATAAATCAAAATGGTTTTGAGCTGAACGGTTGGAATTCGGTATAAGGTCTTTCACCAAATTTGCAGATTTCTATGAAATTTTGAGTAAAATCTATTTACTGGAACGTCTATTTACTGGAAAACATATTACGTCTGGCTGGCTGTTCGAATATAAGTTAACACGACAATTACAAAACGAAGAGACCTACATAGAGTTGACATCTATAGTGTAGACACCTAACAAAGTTTGAGACAAAACCAACAACGGGTTGACTATCTGTCGGTCTGTACTTTCAGAAACATGTTAACGCGATAATTCAAAAATGCAGTGACTTAAATATATCAAATTAAGTATGGGATTTTGTGACTACAAGCGCAGTTTTGTCTCAATTTTTTGTTTCAATCGATTGAGAAAAATGTATCTAAATCATAAATTAGATTTTCGTGTTCTGTTAATCGTATGCCAGAGATTTATCGTCAAATAACTCGCTAGGGATGATACAATAGATTCAATATTAATACTAAATTCAAGCCAAAAGTTATTAACTCATACCTATTATGCGCTAATGCCATGCAAGGTATTCTCTGGCATGACAGGTTTATTAGAGAGTATGCGAGAAAGTTTTGGGGAAACCACTCCCACTGGTTCTCCATCTAGTTTAATTTATTCAAATTTAAATAAAGTTTATTAAGGTGAGCAAATATAATGGTTTTAAAATTGAATTCAATTTATCAGATCATTTGTTACCAATTTTGTACATTTACAACGTTTGAAAAACATATATATTTTACATGTAGTACAATGATAATAGTACAACTTTTGTCTTATATTTCTCAATTTTTACAATATTTCACAAGATAATCTGAAATATTGCTATAATCTGAGTCGTTTGCAAGTTACATGCATTTGGAAATTCGCTAACTAGATTCTTTTCCGTAGAATTATCGTTTGGGCGTGAACAACTGGCTTCAATGTTATGATTACTAGCAAATACAGCATTTTTTTATTAGGAATCTAAACCTAATGGAAATTATTTAAATAAAGTTATTAAATTGGAAAACAATTTTATTTTGTAGATCTCGGGTCCACTATTTGAAATTTCATTTAAGAGTGATTTCAATTAGTTCAGTTTCAATTAGTTTTCAATTCAATATTTATCAGTTTACTAAACTAACAACACCTAATTTGGAATCCAAAACTGGGAGTTCCTTACTATCTAAGTAAAACAACTATAATAATTGAAGATTAACTTCACAAATTGTTGAATAAAATGTTTATTGATTCAACAATTAATTTTAAGATAAGGCAGCATTTGAAAATTTACTATAGTGTTTTTGCAAAATAAATTATATCTCAAAATAGGGAATTGGAGTTAATTGTATCTACTTATAATTCTCAAAATATTATTAATCAAAATTAGATTAATTTTATGTTAATGACTTAGATAATTAATTTTTTAGTATCTTTAACATTCTGGTATTGAAATTCAACAAAAAAATGTAGAAATAAAAGTTTTAGTAGTGACAATGTCCAATTTCAAGATTAAATAACTCTATAAAAAGTACTTTTAAATTGCCAAGATTCAGTGAAATTCTTTCTGCTTTAATCCCATAATTCACTTCCACTTGAGGCTATAAAATCTATTCTATGATTAAAATCTGAAATTCCATAGCATGCATGGAAGTGAAATGAAAGTATAAATAAAAAAAAAGAAGTGAAATTGAAGTGTTTAATGGAATGATTAACTTTCTATTTTGAACAGAACGTAGAGGACGGATTTCATTGCAAGCGAAATTAAATTCTTCGGAAATTTCTTTAGAATAGCTTAATTCGTTGCTAATGTGAAAGATGCTTTCTTTTTTTGCTTCATGAGAATTTTTAAGGAACTATCGATTTCAACCGTACCTTGTGAGCAAAGATGAACTGAAGGAGGCGGGATTGTCTTCCTCAGAAAATATCGGCATCGATCCTTGGAGCATCCAGATTCGGAAAACCATTAACATTAAGAACTGAAAAAAAAGATATAGTTTTGATAAACAGTGGATATATGTTTAAAATGAATTCAATTTATAAGCTAATACACTGGAATAATTGTCTGATTATTCAATCCTATTATTATCCGTTTACAGTTAAAAATAACCTTCAAAAGACGAAATTAATATATTATTATTTTAAAATGTCATCTCTGTAAAAGAACAAATAATTTTCCCCTTTATATACTTTACAAACACTGATACGCGCACTTTTTTTCTGCGACAGAGATGATATGTTAAAACAATAAAAACACATTAACTTTTTTTTCTTCTTTCGATTTCGTAAATTTTAATTCTAACCTCTGTGATGCACAACTTTTGCATAATATTGTATAACAAAGAAAAATATTCATAATATTATATAGTTTAGTACAGTATCGTATGATATTATATAATGTCGAACAAAATTTTACAATATCGGGAAACGCGTTGTGCTACTTAGGATACTGACATTTTCTTAATATACTTAAAAGCTTTGTTTAAAACTGGTCAGTTTTGAAGAAAAATAAGTCCAAATATTTTGCAGAACTTTAAATAGTAAAAGTATTAAAATGTTCATGTAAAAATGATATTTTTATAGCTTAATTTTACTGTCAATCATACTGCACTAATTGGCATCATATCTGAAAATTACATAAATAGTTTATACAACTTTATAATCAAATATTTCATATAATCTTTATTTTAAAATTGTTTAAATCAAAGCGTATTCATAACTATATTATATGATAAAAATATTGCAAAACTTGTGTTTTTTCGAATTTTAAGCTTTTATTTCAAATCAAATAAACTAACAAAATGTAATTAACTAATTCAGAATTTCTGATTTTTATAATGTTTCATGACAAACACGCCAGTAATATCTGCATTACTTAATTTCTACGTCTATTCTGATTTAACAGAAGCAACTTTCAAGAAAAAAGTTGCAATTTTTTTCAGATATGAAAATTAATTAATTATTTTCAGTTATTAGAAAGCATAAGAGATAGGAAATCTAGTCAAATAAGTCAGAAATAAAATAAAAGTCTTAAAAGTTTCAATAAAATTTATAATGAAGCACTGATTACCGTGGAACTTTGGTCCTATATTTGAATAAGCATTGATCAAATGGATACTGTTTCCTTTTTATAAGAGCATTAATTTATATATAATGTTTACTTTTTATAAGAGCAAAATTGTTTTATTAGTTATTTTAACTTTTTATCACGCTATGTTTTAATCATTTCTTAAAACCATTATTTTTTATTTACAATTCACGCATTTTTAATTTGAAATCCATTTACAGTTTAAAGTTTTATTAATTATTTTATATTCAAGCATTTTAAATTTAATTTAAACATTCACGCATTTATTATTCTATAATTCACCCATGTTTAATTTAAAAACCATTTAAAGTTTAAAGCTTTATTAAATTATTTTATCATACCAAATAGCCTGAATAAAGGGATGGATTTTGTTCAAGATAATAATCCATATTTAAACAGATTATATGTATGAAAAATAGAATTATTTGTTTATAAAACTACAAATATTCAGTGATCATTTATGTATTCTGCTTACCATTAGAGCTGTAGTCCACAAAATAGGATCTGTTAGTAAAAATAGTCCTTTCTTAATCAAAAGCTTTGGCGATTCCAATCTGAAATGAGACGAAAATATTAAATGCTTAAAAGGAATAAAATATATCTGAAAAATTATATGAATTTTCTTTCACTTTTACTGTCTAATTATTGGCAGATACATTAATAATGAAGTATAATGCATAAATGTAAATCAGAATGCTTACTTACGAAATAAATTTTAACGATTTCAAACACGTTTTCTTGTACTTTGAGGCATATTTATGAAAAGTTTTTAAGAATTATATTTATGAAAAATGTTTGAGAATTACATTGTCATTAAATAGAATTACTTTTCTGTTCCAGGTAAAAAGTGTCATTACAAAATTCTGTGCATTTTTTTGCTAATAAGAAAAAACCAGCACTATTATTTGAGCAACTGTTTTCCAACTTGAATAAAAGCAATTCATACTCACACATCAATTTAACGAGTGCTAGTTTTGCTAGTGCTCTTCAAAAAAGTGCTGCCATCATAACATAGTACAAGAATGTACAATTAAGAAACTATCAAACTATTTCTTGGGATTTTCACGTCACGAGGCTTAATACTTGGACGAAAGTCTGACCCCTCACAGAAAAAAAAATGTCCGGTTTGAATCCTTGCCTAAGAGCGACCCTTGAAAAAGTCTTCCTTCTGGATTTATCATTTCTTTCTTTTCTGTTCTATTTAATTCAGTATTCCATTTAAACTTAACATTTATTTGTAATTTGGTTAATGAACAATTAAATACGCAGGTATAAATATATTCCGATTTATGTTTATTATAATATAACAAACATAATCCAATATCGGATAAAGTTTTTTATGATTCATACATATTATAAGTAAATTGAATCCCTTTAATATTTGAATCCATTTAATATATAAATATAGGAGTTTTTAAAGCAATGTAAAAACCTTAAAACAACTAAAAACGCATTAATCCATAATGCATTCAAATGAGTAGTTAGTTATTGTCACATAGCGCTAATGATTCCAAAAGGTGACTACGGACTTTATAAAGGAACAATATATTTGATCAGATGACCTCTAGTAGTATAATAACCTCTGAAGATGGTCTAGTACCAATGTATTGTCACTAATTCATTAGGATTTCACTTCCTCCATGGAATTAATCTATTTTCCCCCAGGCACTCAAATATCAGATAATTCCTCTTTCCTATTGAATAACACAGTGTGAGCTAAGAATGGAAGACTCCAAAAGGTGACTATGGAGGCTTTCAAAAGAAATTACATATATTTCCTTCAAATATGTAGGGCTTATTTCTTATATATATGTTAGACTCCCTTTATTGTCCAGTTAACTGTTTTTGACCAGTGTACTCGTCATGTAAAAAGTACATTTTGCGTTATGACTAGTTTATTCAATGACAATTATTGCATTTATATAATAATTGTTTAATTATTATATTTATAATTAATTATTTATTATATTTATATAATATGTATGTTTATGACAATTTAGATATGCATTTTCCGAAAAGGTCGATACAGTTAACTGGTTAAAAGAATGTCCCCGTCTCTTTATCTAAATGTCAAGAACAAAAATAATATTGAGCAATAGATAACACTCGTTGAATACATAGAATACTGTCCACGACAGAAAAAATAAATGCAACAAAAACAGCGTTTGAAATTATTCTATTGTAAAGCACATTTTATTTTCCATTTTCTAGTCTTTCATTTATAATTCATTATAACAGACTTCTGAAATTGAATGTCAACAGATTCTGTTCAATTAAATTCAAAATCTAATTAAATTAGTTATGAAAATATTAAAACGGTGTATTATTGTCAAAATACCCAAGAGTACAATACTACACAAATCTAGAACATCTGGAAATAATTAGAAATTCGATTAAAATTTTCCATATTTTTCAAATATGAAAAAAATTAAATTAAATTAAAATGTGTAAAAAGAATGAGTAATTCGATGATGCGGCGTAACAAGTTGTTCTTTTTACATGGTACTGAGCGCAGTATTTGGAGCACAGATAATGAAACGTGGATTCCATGCCAAATTTCTTTGTTATAGAGTTTGAATTACTTAAACATGTTTTTATTATAATCGTGTAATTTAGAAAATCTACATATTAATCGACAAAAATGGAGATTTATTCGATAAAAATGAAGAGTTTTGTGTATTAAAGATAGTGTTGAATAAGAAAAGAAATTTAATAATTTTTCTTTTAATGACTGACAAAAATAAAGGATAAACGGAATTTTTCCTTCTTTCAACTGCATCACAATTGAATTCTTCTAACTTCAGAGTTTTATTTATATTAAATTCCTTTAAATTAAAACATAATTTTCTCTCTTATCGAAGAAAAACCCTGCGGTGGACATTTTGTAACATTTTTGTATAACTTAACAATTCGTTATTTTAAAGTATATTAATTTCTATCAATAGATTTTATTCTTGAATAAATATTTTAGCATTGAAATAAATGAAAAAAAATACTTATAGCTAAAACTTCTTTAATTCACCATTACATTACTGTTAAACTTTTAAAATAAATCATTAAAATAATTCATCTGATAATTGAATCAACCGATATAAACAAATGCATAAGGTATGTGCATGCGTCTTGACGAATCAGAAAATATTAAGAATACAATTCATTTCCAGATTTTTAATGCTGTGCAAGAATCATAGATCTTTAACGCATTATTGAGTTATTTGTTGTAAAATGTCGCGATTTTCTGCAATTAATTAAATAATATTCTTTATGCATTTAATAATTGTATAGCAACTATAATACGCTGAATAAAATTGCTTTCATTTAATCAATTAAATGGTAAATATATACAAAATGATGCTTCTGTGAAACAAATAATTATAAATTTCTTATGAACACAATTTAAAACTGTCATCTTTACTCAATTCGGAAGCTTTTTAAGGAATTTTATTTTCAATTTAGTTGAAAACCAAATTATTTGATGTATCGCTTTCCTAATTTCAGCACGAGTTCTTTTTCGGCATTTTAAAGATTCATTAAACAACTAAACATTTTAAGAGACTTTATTTTCCTACATTTTTACGATTTTATTAAATAAATACATGCTTAAAGCTGAGCTGAGAAATGAGCAAAAATTAGTTAAGTATTCAACAAAAGTTTGAAAAAGATGCAACATATTCAAAGAATTCTACAAAATCGGCGGATATATCTACTCGAACTATTGTCTACACGTAAAAGTACACTTTCTTCGAATTCTTAAATGAAAATTGTTTATTCAAATTTCTGGTTCATTGTTTGGCGTGATTTCTTCTAATTCGAACTTCTACTTCAATTTGGCATGGAAAAACTCTTACATGGACGATATAGTTTTTTGCCATCGAGATAACGTTCTAGTTCATTTCATGGAACAATACTACAAGATGTCTAAAATGTTAGAGAACACTTTAACCCTTTCTAGGGCCGTGGGAAGTATGCTTCCCACCAAATGTATCAATCTTTGTATGAATTTATGTAGGTTGGCATAAGTTCTGACAAATTCTTTTAGAAAGATAGAAACTTAGAAGCTTTAGTTCTTTATCTCACAAAAAATGATGTGTCTTGATTTGTTACTTAATTATTAATTAACCAAATTAATTAATTAATTAAATTTATCTAATAAGCTAAATGAATCCCTTTTCTTATTCTAATTTCAAGCTTAAAAATATTTTAACAGAATATGACTAGAAAAAAATGGCTTTGAAAGGGTTAAAATGGTAAAACGTTTTTCATAAAATATGTGATAATATAGGGAAAAAAGGTTAGAAAACTTCATGACTCTGTAATTTTTGTTTGAAAATTTTCACTTTCTGAAACTTAACTTAAAATTATTTTATTTCCAAAACCATTGCTAATATATCCATCATAAAACAAAAGACTTTAGCTCATTGATTGGCATCTTGAAAAATTTGCATCCATTTTTATAAGAAATTACTTAAGTACTCTTACTTTCATGTGCAGAATTACTTATCTACTTTGTCAGAAGTCTTAAATTGTACTACAGATGAATTAAGAAAATTATTTACAAGGTTTTAATGAAGTCTAGATAAACATTGTCTCTGGAAATAAAATAAAAAATTAAAAAAATAAAATTAATTTCTAAAAATAAAGTTTATATTGTCAAAAATTATAAGCATTAATTTTCTAATCTTTTTAAGTAATTATTATAGATTTAAAAGCCTGGCGTACATAGAAATTTTGTGGAGTCCAATAACCTCTACTTCAGCGACGAGACGTTGATTTATTGGGAGAGGTTGTACCGCACCAGCGATGACCTTTATTACCAAAACTTAGCTGTTGTCTCTGTGCTGTTGCGATGGCTATCTTTCAACAATTCTAATATTTTGACAGAACGTTGGTAACTCCGATGTAATCAAGCCTTTGTTTTATTCTACATTGGTGCGTCTACATTGTTTTGAAAAGTTGTTAGTGACGCTAGAGGAATTCTTTTAAATTAAAATAGTTGATACTGCATATTAAATTTAATCCGAACTCCAATCATATTCAAAGAATTTTCTAAAAGTTCAGAAAATACGTGAATGCATTTCATGCTTTTGCTTGTTCATTATTCCTAGAGTAACGAGTGAAAATTTAGTAGAGAAATATTGATCAATAATTCACCCATTCTGTGATCTTGGTGAGTAGATTAAAATAATCTTTCTTTTAATGCAAATATTGATGTCCCTTCGGAGACAACGCAAAGTAATTGAATTTATCTATTTAAATACCTTAACTCATTGATGACTACTCTACGAAATTCCCGCATAAACTTACTTATGAATATTAATGCCATCGGACATTAAAGTCATATCCCAGAATGACTGTTTTAATGCTAAGACGGTAGCCTTATCGACAGTGATTAAACACTCTACTTTGTAATTGAAGACATTGCTAGCTCCTTAGGCGGTCAATATTCCAAAAATAATTAATGAGGAAAAGTTTGGTATACATTAAAAGCAAAAATCGGGAGAGAATCGAATCTATGATTGGTAGTAAAGGAAGCGCTTTTTAGGGCAGGATTTTTATTTTGGTAAGGGTTTTCTTCATTATTAGAAATTAATTTTCTACAGGCAAAAAGAAAGTTTTCTGAAATCTGCAAGTTTTTTTTCTCTCTTTTGCAGAAAGTTAATTAGATATTTGATAGAATTTGAAATAAAGAAATGTTGTAAACAAGAGTGTAACGGCGTATCATTAAATGTTGTAATGTACTTTCCAATGGTTATTTTGTAGCATATACGAGATTTGAGATATCGGATGGTATTTATAATGAGAAAAAGATTAATTGTTGAATATTTCCTTAAGTCAAGTACAAGCGATGTTTTTCTACTTTTTAAAATAGTTTTCGCTTTACGTGAATTTCGAGATAGAATGTGAAATATTAGAAAAAAATTGAAGTGAAACTATTGTTTTTATAACTCATTACAAATATTCTGAACTTCGGGAATCAATTTTTATATTTAGATTTATTATAAGATTTTTGAGATATGTACGCATTTCAATTGCTGTATCACAAACTGCCCAAAGCACAATTTTCATGAATTTTTAAAAGTATATTCGTGTAAGATATTTTTGATAAGAAAAACAGAAAAAATATTGAGGTAAGCGTTGAAAAAACAAAAAAGGAAAACCATTAACATCAGGTAACGGAAATAAGCCTAGTTATGCATTGAAAACAAAACTGTTTAGGAATTGAAAAAGTAACCAGCATAAAGCAAATAAAGATAGATCTAAAGAGAAAAAGATGAGTTGTTGAAAAAAAAAGATAGCTTAAATCTAAGAGGTGATTATTAAGTTTTAAACGATTTTCAGTATATTTGAATTTTGAGATACAGTCTGAAATAATCCCTGAAAATTGAAATGAAACGTTTCTGTTCATTTAAAAATTTTAAGATCCAGGAATCAGAAATAAGCATTGTTCTATATTGAAACAAAACTGTGAGAACTATTGTAGGTATTGAAAAGTATAAGTAGAATGCAGAGAGGGTAAATCAATTTGTCTTCATGTTTAACCTGTTAACTAGTAGTTATCCTTTTTCAAACTTTCTCACAATGAAATATTTCGTCAT
Source organism: Argiope aurantia (assembly GCA_026543865.1). Taxonomy (NCBI): domain Eukaryota; kingdom Metazoa; phylum Arthropoda; class Arachnida; order Araneae; family Araneidae; genus Argiope; species Argiope aurantia. Next base: position 613,146 of record JAPMOR010047542.1, on the reverse strand, counting down.
ACCCGGATTAAAAGAGCCGCACAGCCTAATTTAAAAACTTAACTGATAATGCCTTCCAAATGTTTCTTTTCTTACGTTAAGCTAGAATGTAAAACCATTTTTCTTTCTAGAGGGCAAGGAAAGTTTTTTTAATTGGAATTAAACAATCATTTATTAACGATTGAAGACGAAATTGACCATTTAAGTATAAACTGAATCCAATAAGGAATTTATACACCATGTCATGATATATGTATACACTATGTCATGATGTCTACATATGGTATTCATGTTCTTTGCTATAATTATATATTTAAAATGAATAACGTCAAATATTTCTATTAAATAAATCTGTTTAATCTATTTCTATTAAACAGATTTCTTAGATTTCATTAAAGAATGCGAATGGTTTAAGGTTCAAGAAAGAAGAATTTAATCTTACTTTCTTGAAACATTCATTCAAATTTTAACCCCCCCCCAAAAAAAAAATTATAGATAGAAGGATTCAAAACCATGAATACAACTATATTACACGTTTCCTCCTATTAAATTGTCTGTCATTTAGTAATGAAAAATAAGCGAAGAGGGCTGCGATAGGAAAAGGATAAAAAGCTTATAACATTCTTTGTTAAGTAGTGACCGTATCGGAGTTACCTCCGCATTGCCTGATCATCAGGGGTAAATAGACTGACTTTCGCTATGACAACACAGATGCCAGAATTAGGATTAAATCCTAATTGGTCATCATCAGCCATAGTACATCCACTCCTGTAGGAGATACACATCGTCATGAAGGTGTAGGTAATTCAACCTCTCAACCTTAATCCACCCTCTCAAGAACCAGCGACAACAGAAAAGATTTTTATCGTAATATTTGAGGTGCCTCCGGAAAAATTTATTCAGTAAATAATAATGAATGTTTCGAAATTTTTACAGTTTTATGGGTTTTTTTTCATATCCATTAATTTTGTAATTATGCTTCATTATCAATGTAAAATTAAAAGAAAATCAACTAAAAAATCTTTAAATAATAATAATTTAAACATAGACCTGCATATCCTTAAATAAATATTTTTAAAATGAAATAGATTATGACAACTAAATTTTTCTGCTTCTATTATATACCTTTGGGTATTTTTTTTTCAACATTCATTTTCCCCCATCTTCATATTTATCACATTTCTTTTAATATCCTTTTATTCAACCATTTTTACCCTGCAAAATTACAAGCCTTCTTTCATAATTTTAAACATATGTGGTATTTTTCTCCTTGAAGAAGCGCGTTACTTTTTTCCCCGGTCTTTTCGGAGTGTCTTCCAAAGTAATACAAAACCTTAGCTTATCACTTGAGGCCCTATGTATGAAGTATCGATTCCGCGTTCTGTTTCTCTTTCCTCCAGGGATATTTATTTCAGACGAAGGGTTGAGGTGTTTGTTAGACATTGTTTAACAAAAAGTCTTTGCCTGTTTCAACGAAGAAAAAAAATGATACTTTATTTGAAGCTCAGGAAGTGAATAAAAATTTTGTAGAGTAGAGTTTCAAGAGTTTAGAGTATCTTTAAATATAATTTTTCCATCAAATTTAAAATTAAATAATTAATACGTCCTAATTGATAACGTTCCAATTGATACATTCCATAAAATACACATTGAGAAATATTTTCATAATGCATGAAAAATAAAATTATAAAAAGGATAAATACATACAATTGATTTGAATTTTTAAAGAAAACTTTCATATTAGTCATCAAAAGTTTTCTGCGATTCCACATTATACCTACTCTTCCTCCAAAAATAAACCCCAACGAATGAAAAGATATTGCACAGTTTATTGGAATAAAATATTAAGAATGATTGGGTAATCCAGCACTAATAAAAAATGAATGTTTTGAGGTAATCATAGAAATTACTCGAAACGAATTTAATTTAAGCTCATGGAAATGGCTTTGTTTAATTTCCTCATATTAATGTACCATTTTGAAGCAATTTAAAAATTATTTTGGGATGGACCACATAATATTGAGCCGTGATCAGATGAAGAGGACGACACCTAAGTTCCTTTCTAAACTTTCACATGGACCATCAGAAAGAGGCTAGATTTAATGTGCAGCTGACCCACATACACGACCAATCTAGTGGAATGACTCTCGAAACGTAAAACCGTAAATTACCCGCCGAGACAGAAAACAATTCGTGATAAAAAGATCTATAATTCTACTTTACGATTACATGCAAAGTATCCTAAAAACGAGTGTACAATGTGAATAACAATTCCATAAAACATTAAAAATATGCACCAAATTAACATGGATTAAATTAATTGATACAAATTTAATCGATGAAATCTGAACTGGTTTTGTCTGGAGGCTGCCGATAAAACTACTGTCTAAAGGGTTATTAGGATTATATAATATTTAATTAAATGAACACTTAAATATGAGCAAAGCACGTTTCCAATAATAATATCAAGCTGAGTTCTTCATATTTTAATGCAGTAAAGAAAATATAAAGAATTTTGCACTATTATAAGACTATGTTTTACTAAAAATATGCAATCTTAAATATTAATACGAATTTTGCATATGCTGGATATAAAATTATGTATGCACGAAGCAAAAAGTTTTTCAATCAAGACCATAAAAAGGTATTCAATCAATACATTTTCTGTAATAATTTATAAACTACTATTGACTACAAACATTTCTGGATAATAAAAGATAATTATTTAAGTTTTTAAAGTATTTTTTTCTAATTGAAAGTCATTACAGGTGTAGAGATTCTAATGCGTTAATTTTTATTTTCGAAAACCAGATTAAGTGCACAATCATGATCAATTGATAATTTATTCAAAGACAAATATTAAATGCATAACAAAAATATAATCATTTAGTTTATAGGAAGCAATTAAGGTAATTTTTAAATTATTAAATTGATCATCAAATAAATCGATTTGTCCTTATACGCCTATCAGGCAAAACCATATTACTTTATAGAGCACAAAATAAAATATCAAAATTAATATACTCTGAAAGGATTGTTACTGGCAATTATTGTAAAAAAATGAATGGTAAATTTTTGCTGACATTTTTAACAAAAAAATATTTGAAAAAAATAATAATTACCGAGTTGTGTAATTAAATGATTTTTACCTCTACTGTGAATCTAACCCCCTCCCTTTTTTGTCACCCCTAAGAGGTCAAAAGGGGATATATTAATTAATACTTACATCATTAATTAGTTGTCAAATGCTAGTCAGGCAAACGTTTCGCCAGATAAAAGTAATCGTATATATAACCCATAAACATCGTAGTCTATTATTGTTTAAATAACAAAGGAAGAAAGAAAAACATATCTTCGTTAATTAAGAGCCCTGGAAGTGTATATTATATGCAAACAAATTCATTGTTCCACTGAAGTACAAATATTTCTTTTGCAAACATTCTATTAGAAACAAGATAAACAAGTAAGTGAGACAATAAGTTTAAAATGAAGCAAAGTCTTTATTTCAAACAAAGAATGTTTTTTTCTTCCTCTCTCTCTTCTCCTTTGCGAAAAGGGAAGACATTAATGAATTTTTCCGCGATAGCGTGAAGTCTCATCCAGAAAATTGTTGCCAGAATTTGGAATATTCTTATGAAAAATTGGAGGCAACGAAAACCTTAATTGTTTTTTTTAAAGCCACACAAAAGAACAATTACTTTTAGCGCCATTTATTGATTATAACACGCGTGCATATCCACCGAACCATTCATTTGTAAATGAAAGAGTTCTCCGAAAGTTGAAGGGAACAATTATTGGAAAAGCAAAAATTATTGCTTATTGTACCGTATTATCTGATACGAAATCTTCGAGCTTGGAAACGCTTCAAGATGCGATGTGACCCTGTGCTTAGGGAACATAATCACGATTCACAGATAAACGAACACAATCTTTTCGACACATTAAATACCGAATATTAATATTTTCCGATAAACGATATATTATGGGAAGTATGGCATGTAATCTTCGATGTAATTAGTAACAAAAGTATTGCCATATAATCGCAAATGGTTTCAAGGTTTTCCTTGATAACGCAGGAAGTATGGTAATTACATAATTTAATGGTAATTTAACGACTCTCGCGCCATCTTGAAAATGTTAAATTACACATTTCTTCATATGTCCGATAAACAACACAGTAAAATCTCATCCCCCCCCCCCCCCCCCCCCCCGTTCATCCACCAGAAAAACTTTTGAATATCAAATGAGTTTTTTATTAATATACCCGTTTCTACAATCATAGAAGTTTTTTTTATGTTATTTGCAAAGCTCTAATGTACCACTTCCAAAGCCATCATTCCACGCTATTTATTGCAAAATACCTGTTTCAAAATTCGTCGGGGATATATACATTTTTCTTCCATTTTGAAAAGTTTGGTAAATTATCTTCATGGAGTCCTTAAACTCTTGGTTGCTGTAAGATTAATTGTCATGTGACAAATATTACTTTATACGAAAAAAATAAAAATAAAACGCAAGCAATAATTAAAGGAATTATCTAATTCAAAAGTGCAATACGTAGATCTATCATCAATAAAGTAACCAGTTCCTAACTTCCCAAATCTCTTACTGGATATTAAACTGAATCAATGAAATTATATTGTTTCACTATCATAAGATAAATAGACTTTGAAAAATCATTATTAGACGCTACATTTTCATTTCAGCTCCGACCAATAAATTCCACTTAGTTGTTTAGTTGATTATTTCTTGTCTTATGTACAATTACCATAATTTTTTCTTCTTTTTTAAGATCCGGATTTTCATTCCGATTTTACTATACAGACAGAAATATTTCTGGAATGATTTTTATAGAAGATATTAACAACGCCTTGCAAAGTGGTGATATCGTTTTTCCATTGCACCAATGATTATGAAAGAAGAATTATATCAGCATGAAAGTGATAATTCCACTTATCATTTACGTATTTGTACAAAACATAATGTATATTGTTAAGAATTTGGCTGTACAATGCATTTTCTTGTTGAAAAACCAAAAAAATTCATGGCGTTTCCCTTTCTAGAATATTATTAGAAGCTCCGTATCGGAGTTAATTTCTTAATATTGGAGTGGTAGTTATAAGATGATAACAAATGTTGACGATATTAAGAAACGTAACTTTTATTTTGACGTTTGGTGTGTTTGTAATACTAATTTTGTTTTAAAAACAGAAGCCACTTAAGTTAACAGGTTTTCAGCATTTATCATCAGCAAAAAAAAAAAAAAAAAAAAAAAAAAGAGTGCTTTTTTATATCCTCGTATACGAAGTATAGAAAAAGTATTGCAATCGTCGAAAAACTCGAACTCGAGATTTTGATGAATCTCCTAGTTTCAAATTTCCCTGAATTCAAAAAACAAAAATTTGGCATTGTATCTATCTGTCTGTCTGGGAACATGATAACTCAAAAATGATTTGAATTATAGGGATGAAATTTGGCATAACACTAAAATTATAAATTTCTATGAAATTTTGAGTGAAATCCTTTCAGAGGAAGTCATTTTTTTTACCCTATTGTTCCAATATAGATTAACATGATTACTACAAAACGATGAAAGGTAGATGGATAAAATTTGGTATACAAATTTAACATCTAAAATATTGATACTTCGTCAAAGTGTTGGCTGTCTGTTGATGTGTACTTTCGCAAGCATATGAACGCAATAACGTAAATCAATGAAATTTGGTACATGATCTTGTGATTACAACTGTAGTTCCATGTCAAATTTTGGTATCAGCCGTTCGGAAAAAAGGAATCCAGAATAAATATTCGTTCGATAGATTTAGCAAAATCGCTAAATTCACGCCAATGATTTATACTTCGTATCTTTGTTCGCTATTGCTATACAAGACGTCCACTGCCTTATCGAAGGTCCACAATTTTATGATGAGGGAAGAATATCGGGAAACCACTCCTTCTGTACATTAGATTAAGCTTTCCCAAGATTTCCTTTTCTCTCCTCCGTATTCCTTTTTCTGTCCAAACCGTATATTTACTAGTTGTTGAACCGTATATTTACTAGTAGATATTTGAAGAATTTGAAAATGTAAGGCTCAAGATAGAAAATACCAGAAATTCGATTGTATCATCATTTTCATAAATTCATTATTAGTCAAGTAATCATTAATTTTCACAAATTTTAAATCATTTAATTTTTCCAATCAATTGCATTCATTTAGAATGTTTCAGAAGTATTTTGATTTTGAAACTTGCGTAGGTTCAAAAGGGTATCCCACATTTGACATGAAACCGTTTGCTTACTTGCCATCCTAACCCAATCTATCGATAGCAAGAAAATTTAAAAACATAGTTTGTTTCTAAAATCTGTGAATTTAAGACCGTTCGCCCCTTTATGTTATCAGCAAATGCAGCAAGAAACTGCTAGTATTTTATCTCCAACAAAAAGTTTTCGCTTCAATTCTTCTATTCAAAAATTATAGAAAAGTTATATAACTCTCGGTGTAAACGTGTATTTAAGTTTATTTCAAATAATTATTCACGCATATTTTATTCAATATAAAATTTCTGCTTAATTTTAAAATTTACTACATGTTAAATTTTAAGCTGTAAATAATCATTGCCAACTTATTCATTTACAGCCACCTTCGACGACCCGATGTTCACTTACCATATTAATAAGTATTTAATTCAAGCCATTTGAAATACCTTTACTGAACTGCATCTTATAACAAAGAAAAAGGAAGTATTATTACTTGTACTATAAACGGAGAGCATTCTGATTAGTAAGCTGTGTTTACAGAGTATGTGAACGTAATTGAAAATTTCGGTTTAGATGTTAAGGCTAAGAAATCTGACCAAGTTTTATTTCTCCTTATCTGTTCTAATATGAAAGATGGCGGATGGTATCTAACCCTTGATAGGGTATCCAGAAGTCAAGTCAAGATTTCAAATCAGACAAAAATTTTAAAAATCGGAATGGTTGTGGTTGGTTATCTCTATCAAGGTATTTCCCCACAGAGAATGCACAGTGAAAAATTGCTTTACAGTTTACCTTCAAAATCAATGGAAGAGTACTTATAATAATAAATACTTATAATAAAGCGCAGTGTGTGTGTGTTGGCGCTCTACAGGCCAAATCGTTCGACCTACAGATACCAAATTTGGCACATGCCATACCTTAGAGGTCGGGAATGAGCACCTAGGGTCATTTTTTTTGAATTTTTAATTAGAATTTAAATTATTAATTAAAAACTAACTTTCCCACCAAAAAAATCTTTTCATTTCCCCACCGCCAAATGAGTAAGGCTTCAGTTATTTTTCCCACGCTAACGAGGATAGGCATAACATATTTTCGGCCGATTATTTCAAACGATTCTGCTTATTTTCTTAGCGTTTGATGCATTTAAAATTAAATACTGTTAATTAATCGATCTTTCATATTCATTCTGAAGTACTTTTGAATTAAAATAAAACAGAATAAAGGAAATTAAAAATTTCTAATCTACATAGCGTTACCCAAAATGGCTTTGAAAATTCACGCATTTGCGTTACCATAATTGGCGTTGAAAATTCACGCATGCGCATTATGTTCTGATTGTTGACAATTCTATTTTCAACGGATACGGACTTGGTTTTGAAGGCTTAAGATGTTTCCGACCGATTATTTCAAACGATTCTGTTTATCTTCTTAGAGTTCGATGCATTTAAAACTAAACATTGTTAATTAATTGATCTGTTCATGATGAATCTGAGAAAATTGTGGAAAAACTTCTTGAGATATTACATAAATTTATTTTTTAGTGCCCATAAGGTTTAAATACTCAGCGACTCTGTTTTCAGTACTCATATTAAAAAAAATAATAGTGTTTCGTTTCATTAAAAAATATTTTTATATTAATTGCAGATTAACCATTTCCACTTTAATTTAAAGCATAAATTCTATGGGAGCTAACAGAAAATTAGGCATATACATGTTACGTTATCTCTAAAGGCCTTTATAATATTATAAATGAATTATATGACTTTCAAAATTTGAAGCTTTAAAATATTTTGATAAAGAAGCTATTAAAATAGGAGTTCCATAAAATATTTAATTATTAACATTTTAACGAGCATTAAGATTGGCAAACCGGCTGGTTGCCAAAGCCAGCTAGTAACATATATAGAGCTCATAATATTCGTTTTCTATATAACACTAACAAAATCGGATCAGTGATTGGAACTCGGGAATTGGCTTTTCCCTTTTGCCAATTATTTCAAATATATAAATTAATATATAACAAATCAATCAAAATGACATGACGATGCAATAAAAGCAAAACTCAGAAAAGTTGATATGATTCAACGCTACGTGAAGAAACACAGTAATGCTATGTTTTGAAAGGATACTTCACTCTGAAACATAACGATCCTATAAAAGCCCTGCATTTACAGCGTTGATTCCAAAATGCTATAAAAGGTCCTTGTTTTGATAATAAATTGTCAGTGATCAAATGTTAAGCACGTTTAAAATGTTTATTTAGTTTGGCGCCATAAATATGCTAAATATAGTCAATACGCATTCATCATCAGAAAGAAAATAAATATCAACCATCTCTTTTGACAAACTCTACAGTTTTAAATATTCTTGTTGCTTTGGAAACAATCTTTGAATATGAGGCATGTGAATACTACTAATGAATGATATATGTATGTAATTAATGGCTGCATGTCTCAATGCATAATTAATGGTTTGATGGATTAAAAATTGCTCATAGAACTTTGGTTTAACAAACACTCAAATGCATAATTCCTTGATTCATGTTCGAAGACACAATCCATCAAAAACTGTTCATTGTATTATGTTTGAAATTAATATTAATAATAATAGTTTGTGTGTACAGAATTAATTGTTTATAAGACTTGTGGTTTATCTTAAAATAATAGAAATTAGTGTAATGTTCAATTTTCTCGTTTCCTTCAATGTTTATATTAAACAATAGGATACAGGAATATAATTAACAATTTAGAATATTATAAATTTTCTTGATAGAAAATATTTATTTTAAATGTAATAATTTGAAGTTCTTTGTTGTCTGAATTTTATAGGTAAACATTCCCGGATTTAAAAAAAATTAAGCAATTATTATCAAATCGCTTGTGGATAAAGATTTAGCCTTACGAAAATAAAAATAGTGAAATATTTTTAAAAATATAATACGGAAAATGGAAATTTTGACTGCATTTGTAAATATTCTTCATTTTTATTAAGATTGTTTAGTATAAATACGTTTATAAAACGAAATATTGAAAGAAAAATTAATTTTTTTACTAAGTAGCAACAATATCAAAACTATTTTCTTGCTTTTCAATAAGCATGAAACTTTTATTTGTTTGTGACGTTATAAAAGATATTTTTATTCGTATTCAATGACGTTTATATCTACATGTTTGGAGTTCAATAAATGAAGGACGCTTTGATTATACTTCAGTTTATGGTTATTATAACAAGCAATCAATTAATTTAAAAGAAAACTCTTTAAAAAAATCTTTAAATTTCAAAGATTTTTTTAATTAAACGCGCTGAATTTCAATGAATTTAAAACATTGATGAAAAAGGTATTTGCCATAAAAAGAGATATCAAGAAAGATTAAGTTTAACAATTCAAAAGATATTGGTTTTATTTTTATATGGAATTAATTATTTTTTTATTCTATGACTGTTCGAAATATTTTTCGAAACTCAAAAATTTTTTAATACTTTTTTCCAACGCGATTTTAATTTCTTCTATTATTTTAATTCTTTAGCCAAAAGAAATATTTAAAAAGAAAACTAACGCAATATCCGAGAGTAAAAATGCAATTACACAACGGGAAGAAATTTGCTCCTTTTGTTTTACATGAAATGAAAAATAGTAACTGAGCTAGTAATGACCTGAAAATTGAAATATTCATTGTGAATCGTTGATTTTGTTTCTGCATATTTGTTGCAAATTCTTCTGTAACAGCAAAACAACAGCCGAGTTGAAAAAATAAATTATTTAGAAATAGCCCACAAGAAAAAAATAAATTATTTTAAATAAAGAGCTAAATGTAATAAAAACCGATTTAAATTCAGAGAAATGAAATCAATTTGAAAGTACAGATTGATCATAAAACGACTCTAGCAATATCTGAAGATTTAAACTAATATACGACATGAAACCAAATTTCATATATAGACTGTAGATGGTACGAGTTAACGAAATGTGGGGGGGGGGAAGCCGACAAGAGACGGAAAACTATCAGACGAAAACGATTACAGTTGATGCATGGTAAATGGATTATGCAAAATTTTCTTAATGCTCGCGTGATAAGAATTGCTTACATAGAAATGAATAAAACGAAGTATTGATGGAAAATAATGCTTTATTAATCGACATTAGAATCTCTTGAATCATGAGCAACATTTCCAGCCCTTTGATCTTCTATGCGCACAAGATATAGCATAGGCAGATTCAAATACTTCTTTTCTGGAATTCATCTCCACTTACCTCCCACATCCTGCATATGGATTTTGGTCATTAGTTTCAACTACAGATACCTTCAAACCGGGAAATTTATTTTATGGTCATCTTGTATTTTTAAGAACTAGATATCAAACTGATAGTTTACATTTCATATCCACTTCAATTAAAAGTATACACTCGGTTAATGTGCACAAGTGATGCAACATATGTTTTATGTTTCACCAACACCATTTGCATAATGCTAGTAGATTTTTAATGTTATAAGTTACAGGCATAAGAGATTGAAGCGATTATTTTTGATGAAAGCTATTTTTTAAGAAGAAATCACGAACTTAATCTTAAAATTTTCAATAACGATCTAGGATCGAAGATAACGTCAGCATTACTTCCAGCTGACGTAGAACGAATAACGGAAACTTATTTTTTGACTATGTAGGGCCGATGAGGTAGAAATAATCAAAAATTGATAATCGCATTCGGGGGGGGGCGAAAATTGCATTTCCTGCGTTTATAACTATTTTAAATCATGCGTAATTAATGTAGTCGTTTTCGGTAAAGTAATTTTTTTCCCTTAAATATCCTCTTTGCTCCTACGAATTATTATTCTGCTCTGGGAGGTCAGACTGCAATCCTGCCTTTGACAAATTGTAGCTTGTTCTGGAGTCAACATTTTACTGAATTTTCTTTTCTTCCATATTGACTCTCTGTTATTAGGGTGAAGAAAGAAATAGGCGGTAATTTTGGAGCGTACATTTTCTTAATTAGCTGTCATTTTCAATGTACAAATCGATATACAGATTTTCCAATAATTGTTCCCAATTTCCTTACTTAGAGAGATCCCTAAATGAAGAGAGGATAGACGGGGGTTTCTTATTCGTTTTGTGTCCTTGCCTTATCTACTGATTTTTCCCTCGTTTGCCCTCTTTAAATATCCTTGAGGGGTATTAATTATGCTGTAAATTAAAGCTATTCATTTTCCAGTTTAAGTATCGTTAACATTTTCAAACCGCTTCACTATCAAGAACTGTGATAGATTTAAAAAGAAGAAAATTAAAGCTTTATTAATTTCCTAACACTTTGCAGTTCTGAAAAGCATAAAAATAATTATGTTACTAGTGGTTCCTTAAAGATTATTTCGGGGAATTGGAAATAATCTTATTATAATATGCGTCGTAATTTCTGAATTAATTTCTACAAGACACAAATTTCTTCCTTATGTTTTATGCCCATCATTTACGACTTCTAATTAGTTACTGGACTCCATTTTTTGAATTAAATTATCCATTATATAGAGTGGCAGTATAAACAATGAACGGATGAAGAAGAGCAGAAATATGCTCATTTTTCCTTCTGATTATGTTATTGTTGGTTCTTAAGAATTATTTCGGGGAATTGGAAATAATCTTATTATAATATGCGTTGTAATTTCTAAATTAATTTTTACAAGCCACAAATTCCTTCCGTATGATTTACGTCCCCCCATTTATGACATCTAATTAGTTACCGGACTCCATTTTTTAATTAAAATATCTATTATATAGAGTGATAAACAAAGGATGAAGAAGTGTAGAAAGATGCTAAATTCTTCTTAAAAGGGGCAAAGGAAGGATTCCTTACTTGCGGTGACCATTCTATGGTTGAATACACCAAATCCTTACTACCCATAGAGGGAAGGGAAAGGAATAAAACAAGAATTTTTTTATTGCCAATTTGCCTATTTTAAAGCAATTTTTGTGGAGGCATATGATCGTCTGTCAACCATTTAAATGAAGAAAATTAGGAACACGGTATTCTTTTTTAATTGAATGAAAATAATTTCATAACTGAACCCATCTGGAAGTGGCTCACTTGGCGTAGAAGTGGCTTAATTTGATTGTTTGGAAGAGTTTTGGTATTATAAACCAAGCTCCAGGACACTTTTTGTTATAATTATATAACTCAATAAAAGCAAGATTATACTCCATCTTAGACAAGAAGATGTTTATATGAAGTAATTCTGTGTTTTTGCTTATTACGTTGGTTTGTGATCTTATGTCACTTTCCACGCTGTCTTTTGCTATAAAAAATCCAATCTATTTATCGTTTACCAAAAGCTATTTAAGCATGAAGAAAGAAACGTTATTTTTAAATTAAATTACATAAATATTTCAGATATTTAAGTAATCAGTGGATAAAACGTCCATCACTTACAGGATAATAAAGTTTAATTCTTTTGGGTCTATTCACTTTCCGAAATGGAAGAATTGTTGAATCTGCAAAAACTTTATGAACAAGAACTCTTCTCTGCAAAAGCAAACGATTCACTGTGATGCAAGCTGCCGAAAGGAAGGATGAGCCTCTGTTGCTTGCAAATAAGAGTAAATTTAATGTATTTAAATTTAAATTATATGCAATTTTAACAAATTATGGTTTTAAAAGAATACAGAAAATGTTTCAAAGAGAATTAATTGTGCAAATTCTTTGAAAACTTTGATAAAAGAGTAAATCACCATCGAATGTAGTGCTTGGAAGTTTCGGCGGACATACTAGACTGCTTTTGGTAAGCATTTATCTTCCCACTTAATTACTCTGAAGCATGCCATAATACTCAATTAAGCGTTCTGTTTAAAAGAAAAATATGCTACTACAATACTGTCTTGATCAGATGTTTGGAAATAGTAGTCAGAACAAACCACAAAAGAAAATGTTGAATTAAGATTTAAAAATTTTTAATATCGAGATTTACGGAAAATTTCACTTAAATAAATGGAATTTTTAAAGATAAATTAATATGTCTGCGTGAGAGGTATATATTAAAGGATAAATAAATGTAATGAAGTGCTGTTCCATAAGAAGAAAAAGCAAGAATATATTCCTGTTCCAACTTATATGAAACAATCAGTATTAGAAACCATTTATTAGTTTGTGGTAACCAAAAAAAAATTAATACCTTAAATGGATTTTTATCTTAGAAATCAATAAATAAAAATTTACGGAAGGAAAATTAGGGATATTATAAACATCTTCAGATTAATTCCTTTAAAAATTGGCTTTTACATAGATGGATTTTGCCTAAAGGATAGCCGTTTGTTTTACATTATTTAAAAGCTACACCTTGGACAAGGTCTGGGACAACAGGGATAACACATTTAAAGTTCTAAATAGCTACAATAAAAGACTGAGCTGGTAAATGAAATAAATTCTATTACGATGCCATGATCAAATTTCTATCTCTTTACAAAAGTGTTATAAATATATTCAGCACAGTGTGGAATTATTCATAGTTAACCCCTTAATCGGTATCGTAAGACCTTAACCCCTTAATAAGCCTATTCATCAGCATACAGACATCGAGCATACGCCAACTTTTACTTATAAATTAACTCAAACTTAAAAGTTCAAATTAAATTATTCAAACCCTATAATTCGATGCAAAAATTACACGTAATTCTCAAACACCTCAAGTATTTTAAGGTTTTTTAATTAACTCTATAATACATTTTCGAAACACAAGATACGAATCAATTAATCTATGAAAAACGCAAAACTGTTATGCGGTTAAAAGTAATAAATATATGCTATCAGACATCTTTCTTTACTATTTAAAAACCCAACAAAAATACAAGATATGAATTATTTTAAGTTTGTCATGAACAAATAGAATCAAAATATGAAACCTGTTTCAGCCAGAATTTTATAAAGTCAGATCTTAAGAGACAGAATATCCATCAATTCAAACTTCCATTTATACATATATTTACAAAGAAATGATAACATTTTGTGCAAATAGTTTTTATTTATTCAGATTTGTCTCTTTTTTTGTCTTATTCGTGCACCTATGCGAATTAAGTAGTTATTGATTTTCGATAAATTCTTCAATCAAAAATTAAAATATCTATTAAGTTGTTATAATATAAAGTGCTATTTCCCTTTCAGTTTAAGCCTTTGATCTTTACAAACTTACAAAACAGGAGATCAGGAATTTGATCGAGTGCAATTAAACTCAATCAGCATTCATGCCAGTAAAGTCTTTTGATTGAAAACTAGCCATTAATGGTAACAAATTGCTAAGATTATTCATGTATCGAAATTTGAAATAGTCGCAGATATCTAGAGGAATTTCTGCATTTCTGATATAATCTCAGTCGCAAGAGATACAATGGAGGTATCTCTAGCTATTGAGATATGTCTATATCTAAGAGTCTCCGACAAATATCATTTTGTAATCAAAGAAAATTCAACTATTCAGATATTTCTTATAAAATATGAGATAGTTTTCATTAAATAAAAGCCAAAATCAATAATTCACTTATTAAAATGGCTTATTAGTTAAAACTTATCAGTTATTAATCATTTCCTTATTAGTTTTTTGTTTTAACTGGGTGAGATGAATCTCGAAATTCTTGACAAAGCCGATACCAAAAAATGATAACAGTTTTTCCAAACTTCCATGCCGCACTTATGATACTTTATGGGTTATGATGATGAGTTTAGCATACCCCTTGTTCCTGTACAAACGGTCTTCATTGGAAATGGGTCTCGAACAGCAACCTTTCAGTTAGGAAACCGAGGCTATTCCAACGGGCCACTGCAATTTATATCAAGTTGTATATTGGATAATTTTTCCTGTTTGCTAATTAATTTCAGAAAGTCTAAGTCGAAGCTAAACTGAAAGAGGGGTTCTTTTAAAGCTAGTAGTAAGTTTGGTGATTGTGTAATTTTGATTCTGCTAAAAACTTCTAGCACAATCAAAATTTTCTTGAAAAGTCATCAGTGCAATATGCATATGATGGAAGTTTAGGCAACAAGTCGAAAGGTTTTTTTTTATTTCTTTTCGACCTAGATTACTATAAAAAAATTTCGATTTTGCAGAAGTTTTATTTCGAAAGTTATTACTTGTGTTTTATAGTTTGGTTTCTAAAAGAGAAACAAAAATAATTATAATATTAGTTTCGCTTCAAGTAGAAAAACCGGGACATTGCAGAACATAAAGAAAAGGCAATAAATTAATTAAAAATGGTTTCAAAATGCACATTTTATACATGTATAAAAAGTAGAATTTTTAAAAATTTATATTTCATAACTATGTACATCATGAAATGTTGAAAACAATATTTTCTCGAATTGACTGATAAATAATGCCACTGGCATCAAATCAGAAGGTTGTAAAATTTATTGCCTCATAATTAAAGTCTGAAAATATCAAAATTGTGTACTGTTATCAAAAATACGTAAGTGAATAAAATTTCTGAATTCTAGATCCTAAAAAAGTAAGTAAAAAAATTGAAAGTGAAATTCAATCTTTAAAAAAATGAAACAGTCAAGATAAGCAAAAGCTTATAAAAACGGCTATTTCTTTAATATGGAAGACTCGAAAGAAGACCATTCTAACTTTAAGTAAAATGTACTGGAATGTCTAGCTGGTAAGATTATTACGTAAACTTGGTTACATTTCATAAATTTATTAAAAACTTCTAAAATAAAATTTCTCAAACGCTTTAAGCCCAGTAACAACTTTCCTAAGACATGCAGGAAGCACTAGATTTTCTCAGTGACGTTTATTAAGAACTTTTATCATAGTCATTGACAACTTTATTTAACAGTACGTGGAGAGAAGGTACGAATGGCCGCAATATCAACAGATCTGGTATATGTTATACCTACTTGTGTTGGGGCTATAAAAATAGCTTCATGAAATAGTTTTTTTTATTTCAAATATATTGGTTAATACTTCTAAGGATTAAAATATGTTCGAATGCATCAGTTAATTTCTAAATTTATTTATATTATATGGAAGATTACATAAATTAGTGTAAAAAAACACAATTGAGGTCGTAAATTGAGATTTTGAATTGGAATTCCGGAAACTAAACAATAAAACCCAGAAACTCACAATATTTTGATAAAGAGTATCATTAATTATAGTATATACATAGTATGAAAATTATTTTTTAAATATTTTAAATGCAAAATAATAAAAAAAAGTAGAAAATTGTAATAATTATTTTTGACTGATTTTCTAACTTATAACCAACTTTTATCAGATTTCTAATTTTTTTAAGTATTAGATTAACAATTTATTTCAAATAAATCATTCTGTCATTCCGAATAAGTGAAACCTTAAAACGTATATTTTTACAGCTATGCTAAACGTATATTTTACAGCTATTATTACCATATACCCATTTAAAAGAGTTATTTTCTAACTTTTATAGGGCTTAAAATAAGGCCATGATAATAGAGGAATCCTTAGTGATAAAAACATACATTCGTTATTTATTACAAAATTTGTCTATAGAGTAACAATTTTTTTTATAAAGTAACATATAATGATGAAACGCGAGCCTACAACTATAAACATTTTAAGTCTATAGCTCCAAAAGAAATGAAAACAACTCAATCCAATTTTAAGTGTGTTACAGAAATTGCAAACTTTAGATTCTGTGAATTTTTGGCTCATTTTACTTTATGATTTGAAAATAAGACAAGAAGCGATAAAATCCCTTTACTGTAAAAGAAAACGTTTATTAATATTATGACAGATAAATTTATTAACAATCAAGACTATAGATTTTTCCTCGAGTGTTCACAGATACAAACTCAGTTTAAATTATATTGTTAGGTTATCTTCTTAGACAAATAGCACATTTTAGAATGGAATACTGATATTTAGAATAATATAATTTTTTTCAGAGTACTGGAGACAGTAATTATAGGTTCATACGGGTGAAATACTTGATGATAAACATTAAAGAAAACAATGGAAAAAATTATACAGAGAAATTCAAAAAATAAATGATAAAACAAGCTATATGATAAGTGCCTGATATATAATTTTAATTCAGTTATCCTTTTCTAATAATTCAATCATTGCCGTGGGGTATATTAACAATTTATCATAATTGATGTAAAAGGACAATAGATATTAATGATTTTCATAAATATTCAAATTTTCTATTTAATCAGTGCTCTTAAAGCAAAGCAACGCGTTCAAGAGTAAAAATGTTAATTTTAACCAGATATTTCATTTCTTAAATTCTCCATTATGTTATGCATTCCCAATATTTTGAAATTCATACCATTAAGATTTGGTTCTTTTATGACCACTTAATTTTTCCTTACCTGGCCCAGAACAGGGACACATTCATTCTGCCCATTGTTAAAAGGCGTTTCACAATTATTCACCCCATAAACAATGAGATAGCTTGAAAGCAAATGCAAACATTTCAACCGGATTTGAAGCGTCAGGATGCGAATTCTGAATTGAATCGAATGGACTGCCCTTAATCTCATCCATAACAGCTCCCACGAATACATTGTCCAACTATTCGTTTCCATTCTGCGAAATATTGGAGGAAATTCTGCGGGATTCTATTTTATTAGAGTCAAATATCGATACGACGGATGCTGAGAAGGATATCTACTTGTTCGAAGATTTTCAGTTATATCATGGAATATTGAATTATCGAATAGCTGCATTGTGTTAAAGGATTTGAATCGTCCGTGCATAAGTTTGGAGTCGATAAGAACGGAAAAATCGATTTCATCGTATCTCTCACAATACAGAGCAGTTGCCTTTCGATTATGGCGGTTAAGCTCAGTAAACTTTACAAGGAGAAGGATTCAGAGTTTGTTTTCAAAAACTTCTGCTTGTTTGTATTTAATGATAAAATATGGATGTTTAAGCGAAGTGTTACATGGACTGCTTCATTGACGTTTGAGCAATGCCAAATTTTGGTTTCATGTGCTGTAAAACATGTGATTTACGACATGAAACTATAATGTTTATTTATTTTAAGCATAAGTACATGATTGATATTTTAGGGAGTCAATTTACACCGTTTTTGACGCTGAATGAGAGATTTTTTGGACACATAACCTTCTTTTGAAATGTAGTCAAAAACCAAAGATGACAACTGAGCCACCTATATACTTTCCACATCATTTCGACTGAAGTAAATTTCATCATTTTTATCATATTTGGCGTGCATTTGGTGCAGCCGTCATTCAAATTATTTATCTATCTTCTGAATACACTTTATTGGGGAATGAATTTATTTTGAATAAAACTAAAGTAAAAATATATTTTTAAGAGTCGAATAAGAAGCAATTTTATTGTAAAAACAGAAGTTCGTAAATAACCTCAAACCAGTACAAATTTTTATTCCCTTGCGTTAAAATATGATACGTTAATAGTATTAAGAAATGATTCACAAAGTTTGATAAATTAGTCTATAAAACGTATGCAACGCATAAAACGTATTTAATAAAGTGTTTTTTTTAATTTAAAGATAACTAATAAATAGCATAAAATTGCCAGTTGAATAATTTATGATAAATTAAAAATTAATTAACAATTATTTAACTATTAATATAATTATGTAAGGATTTTAAGAATCAAAAGAAGAAAACAATTAAGAATTTAGAAAAGAATAAACAATGTTAGGACTAAAAAAATAAATGCTTGAATTCATAAATTTTGCTTGCCGAAAGAAAAAACAAATTTTAAGTGCCAATCTTTAAAAGATTTTTTTATAATTTCTTTCCACAGCACAAATCAATTTAATAGATTAATTTAAATTAGGTGTAACTTTTACTGAAATCCTAATAATATTTTTTAGAGCAATCATAGTATTGATGATTGCGTTTAAAAAATATCAAACAATTTCATTTAGGTAAAATTAAGTGATCGAATAACTTGTACAAAAATCTTTTATTTTAGAATAAATTACTTTTCTATTTCATACATAATTTTTTGGCTATAATGAAATGTTTTTGTGTTCTTGTATCATGAAACCTTCAACGACGTGATGAAAATATATCATTCAAAATGTTTTGCTGGTTTACTCTCTGTTTTTATTTAATAATGTAATTATTTATGTAATTGGAAAGACCCACTTTATTTTTTTGAAGTAATAATAATAATTTTACGATTTATTGAATCATCGAAATGTATATATCTCTAGCGACGTAGTAAGATAAATATCATAGAATTTAACTCATTATCTAGTCACTATTCCTGTAAAAAGTCATCAACGGTTCAGGACTTTTAAAATTCAGATGTATTTGCTCGGTGTACAGCATGAAATGAAGCCCCAAGTCTATTTGACTTTGTCAGGAAGGTACCCAGAAGCCAGTAGAAGATTCTGAAAAGTTTTGACTGCAATTTTAAAGCGTCTGATCAGTTCCTGATTACTTCTGTCTGGACTTCTGAATGAAACTTAAGTCGGCTGGTCTGCGGATGTATAAGATTAAATTGGAAGAAATCTTGATTCTAAAACGAAATAAAATTCGACTCTCTAAAGAAATTTAGATTTTTTGTTTGTTTGTTTATTTAAAGTTTGGGAATAGCCTGGGGTAAAAATATTTTGTTACAAACTCTTTCTGCTATTTTCTGCTGAATTTCAACAACAAATTTCATTGAGCGTAAGTTTTTATGTATTCTTTGATATCCCTTGCTTTAATTCATCTCACAGCAAGTAGGTTTTTCAACTACCATATTGTTTCTTCTACAAAAAATTATATTAATTAAAATATATCCCGAAAGAACTGATTTTAATTTGAAACATGTACGCTATAAGATGTATTTGTAACAAGCCTAACAACTCAGAAGATTTGATAAATTGTTTTTATATATTTTGAAGTCAATAAAGGGCTAATTAAATATTTTTTTCAGAAATTAGAGAAAAGAAAGAAGCTTACAAATAAAACATATAATGCAATAGGATGAATGAACAATGAATGTTAGTAGACAAATAGTTTAATTAGAATTGTTTTGCCATATGAATGTTTGCAACAAAAATTTGAGATCATTTGAGGCCTCAAAGATTTGAGGTTAAATAGTCATCTTTGCGAATTTTTCACTTAGAGTTATGAAATCTTTAGTCATATGTATTATTATATAAATACGCCAAATTTCTTTTTAAAAAAATTAAGAAACTAAATACTATTTTTAAAAAATCAAAAGATGTATAATTTTTTTTAAATTTCAAAATAGTCCAGGTGACTTAATTTTTAATTTTTTTCTATTATTATTTTTCCTTAATATGCAGTATAAATTTATTTGAAATAAAACTGCGTATAATTTGTTATTACAACTAAATGCTAATTTTTTAGAAATATTTTTATGCACACTTACTGAATTTTTATAAGAATTTTATATTTTTCTGAAACTAAAATTTGTTTTCTTAACTATCTATAAAATTCAGAATATAAAATGCATACACTATTTTCTTTTAATGTTTAGCAGAAATATTTATTATCAATTATATTTAATTTCTTCAAACATTAAGGCACCTGGAACGTTTTATAGATATTTAAATCTAATTACAATATCTTTTTGAGGAAAATAATTAAAATCTGCTTTTTTAATCTTGACCTTTGAAATATCAATTTTATTGAATAATATATCTTATAACACTATTTTAGTTGATTATAAACATTTATTTTGGTGAGGAAACGATAAAAATAAAACTTCACATTTCTGTTTATTTTAACTTATTTCAAAGACCACTGTTCCCTTAATGTTAAGAAAATTTTTGTTATATTTTAAAACACCGGAATCAAAGAAACGGATCTATTCATAAACTGCATTTAATAAATAAGGAATCTCGCTAAGTAAAATATAAAAAGAGGATATTACCCGATTCTTCTTTGTGATCATTGCGAAACTGCATTATGCATTACCCAGCCGCCGCGAATGTTAAATTAGGCTCTCCAATTACGAGCAGCAGCACACGCGCCAATCCCTCACACATAGATAAGATACTTCATCAGAAATGGGCCCTTAAATCAAAAATACCACCTGTCTGCATTCTCTAGAGAGTCAAAAACTAGCTTGTTTATACAACAGCATCTAATTCCCGTAATTAAGTTGCCCCGTGGATGGAATACTAATTTAATAAGAATATTTGCTGCTTGTTTAAATGTATATAGACGTGATATAAAAGGTTCCAAGAGAGAGCAATCGAGAGAAAGCAAAAAGCTTGTGGTCATCATTTAGCTAATTAACAAGACATAGCTAAGCGTTTCGTTACCTTTTCCCACTCGAAAACGAATAAAACAAAATTTAATTATCCGTTTAATATATTATATACGTATCAAATAATTTTTTCTATAGAAAATTACTAATAACACAATGATTTTTTGGGTCATATACATTAAATAAATTTTGCATAAGAAATTGCTGCAATATATTTAAAACCATAATAAAATTTAATCATTAGAAGGTTAACAGAATGTACACGATTTGCGATTTTTATCTAAAAAGTGAAATGCAAAATCAAAAATACCAATAGATAAATATTAAGATTTCTTTGGGGCCCATTGTAAAGGTACCCATAACTGTTTAACTCGTAGAAAATTTACAAAATTTCCTTCAGTTCAAGTGTTTTTTCCTCCAAAAATTAAAACATTTGTAAAATCATTCTAATTTCTAGTAATAAATTATATGAAGAAAATGATATAACTGTCTGAAAAGTGCTGTTATGTTCAGTAATGTGATTTAGAAAAAAAAATCTGTTGAGAGACGATACGGCATTATTTACCAACACAGCACAGAATTCATACTGTAGTCAATGTATTACGATTTTTTTTAAAAAAGACTCGAAAATACGATATAAAGCATTTTATGCTTTTTAGAAAATATATTTACATAATATTTGCTATTTATTCGTGATTAGGTTGATATTTATTTATTATGTTGTTTATTTTTTAAAAAAATTGTAAAATTTAAGCATGTTAATCTTCACATACCTATCTTGATTTTATTTTACAAAAAAAAAAATGCGTAGACTACTGTTTTAAAGCTCATTTATTAAGTTGATCAATAAATAAAATATGGATAATATTGCCGGAAAACAATTCTTATGCAAGAAAAATGAATATTGTAACTTCATCATATATTATTATTATGGATTCATATCAACCACCTACAGCCTGTCACCTGAGCTCAAAAAAAAATGAATAAATAAATACCTAGCACGAAAATGGATTCTGCTTCTGTAAGCCTTTTCCGTAATAAAGGATTTTGCCAAAGTAAATATTTTAACAAGTATCTTTAGTGAATGGATGCATCAATGTAAAAAATATATAGTTAGATTGCCTTATTTATTCCATTATTTAAACGATATTCGAGAATAAAGATGCTCCGTGAAATTGGAAACATCGGCGTTAATTAGCTAAAACTACAAGAAAATACTGCTTTGAAGATAATTAAAACCAACTATTAAGGATATTTTCAAAACTTATTTTTTCCTAACTTCTTAACTTTCCTTTTTGATACTTATTGATTAAATTAATACCATCCTTACTACCAAATGACTACCAAAATGTTTCTTAATTTTCTTTCCATGTAAATATCTTAGTAAATGACCAAATGTCATTAGTAAATTTTGTCCTTATTCTTTAGTGGATTTTGAGACAATTATTTAAAATCTTTTTAGACCTAAATTCCAATTCTGAATTTGAATAAAAATCGAAATTCGAGGAATTGAAAACGTTTCAAGGAACAATAGAAAGCTTGATACTTTCTTTAAAATAAGGATATTGAACTTTTCTTCCTTTTATCTGAGGTTTAATAGCAATGATCATCTTTTCTGTTGCGCTCCATATAAATTGTTAACTGAAATCACAATTAAAAATTCTATGGCTGAAGAGCCTTTTCTAAATATTTTCAAATTTGGGTGCCTTTTTAATATTTTTATTTAGATCATATTTACCATTTATCAACCATACTGAGTATGAAGATGAGAAGTTTCGGGTAGGTGTTCGGTTCTCGCTCGGCATGTTAAGAAGGAAAGCTAGTTAATGATTTTTTTACTCTATAACGGAGTTCTCGCTTCTATATATGTTTATTCTCGAGTCTAGATGCGTTTTCTCAAGGGCATAGAATTTTTTAGAAGAATCCCTAGATCTCGAGTCCTGCTAGAGACATCAACAAAGTCCCGACACATTCTAGAATCATCATTTTTTTTTGTCCAAAATCGTCAAATTCTTCGCCAAATGTTCATCAAGATTGCAGCTCATTTACATGACATCCATTCAGCATCCATTAAAAATACCTGTAAATCTTTTTTTTTTTACTTACTATGAGGCTAATGCTTAAAAGTAACAACATTACTGATTTGTAGCATTATTTATTGAGCATTTACTAACTCAATTTATATATTGCTAAAAGTATTATAGTTATTTATTTCATAAAGGTTTTCCTAATTATATAAATGATTTAATTAATAGCGTCAGCGATTTTTATTTCAATATCAGAATGACTTCGAAGTGATTAAGCAATATAGCAAGAAATCTTCGCGTGTCGGATAACAATAGCACAAACTTTTCTTAATGTCTGAAAAAAACAAATTTAATGTCGAACAAACCTGGTAGTTCCCAGGAGCTGAAGAGTTCTCCATGCAATACAAACTGCTAGGACGGTGATCCCTTGTTCTTTAGCCAGAAGAGCGATGCCAGAACAAAACAGACTGAAAATGAACCACAAAATCCATTTCTCATTTTGGTCACCAGCTTTAGTGCTTCTAGAAAGGAAAATAACATAAAACGAATTTACTAAGCAAGTAATTATTCTAAGTAAATAAACTGTTTTTTAAAAACATTGAACTGTAATCAAAGCAAAAGAAATAAGTGCTATTTTTCAAAACAAGCTACGATTATTTTGTTCATTTTTATTATGGCTATTATTACCAATGGTGCGCCCAAAACTATTTTTTGTTATTTTTTTTTCAAAACAAACTATTTCCTAAAATAAAATTTTTAACTTTCCAGATAGAGAACTACGTGAATTGAATAATAAATATTATTTTACTCCACCCAAAAAATTTCCAGTAACACTTAATTGGGCGCTAGCTACTAAGATCAAACACGTTTTTGATATCTGAAACGTTATACATTTTATAATCACCTTGATAATGTTAGTTTAAGCATCATATTTTCTGAATAGTAACCCCAGCAGCACACATATTGTACAACATTGTAAGATATTGAACAATATTCAAATACTGTTTAATATTGTTCAAATAGGAAGTCTGTCTGTCCGTGTGTCCGATTACAAATGAACATGACATTAACAAAATTAAGAGTGATGTTTAAAATTTGATACACAAATTTAACATGTGAAATGTAGATACACATCAAATTTGGAACGAAATATATGAAGGGAATGACCGTTTATAGATCTGTGCTTACAAAAGCATATAAACGAAATAAAAAAAAAATTGATTTAAATGTATGAGAATTGGTATGTGATTTTGTGACTATAATTACAACTCTGTGACAAATATTGGTTTAAATAGATCATGACAAAGTCGTCCAAAATCCGCATTATGTTTTCTTATACTTATGTATTAACCGCAGTCCAGTGCTTAATCACTAAAGATCGTATTTTAATAGACTCTTTTATAACTATTTTTTCCAATGGTATGCAGTTAATAACACACAAATACATTTATTAGTGAGTATGAGAAAACGTTTCGGGTAAACCTTTCTCGGTGGCTCTACTTGTGTTTGCATCGGAAAAAAAATTTCATGATATCAATTCTTTCAAAAAAGTTTTGCCCCGACACAGAAATTCAAAAACTGACGATCAAATAATATAGAAGTAATTACTGACTACTATAAAGAAATTCAAAATAGCTATTTAACAAGTGATAAAAATGTCTTCTAAGCTCATTTTCCTAAACTTCTGTACTAATGGATAATGCTGAAAAGTAAACAAGAAAGCTGAAATTTTTCAGCTTATATGCTCGCTTGAAACCTCAACCCTCTAATTGTAAAAACTCTCATTTAATCTATACATTTCATCTAACAGCTTTTAACTTCTCAAAATGACAGACAAAATTATTTTATCGGTGCTATCCTTAAGAAAACTTATCGATACAAAATATTTTTCAGATTAACAGAAAGTTTCTGTTCAAACATAATAAGGCCCTAGTCGAAAGAAACAACTCGATTTAAATCTTTAATATCAATACTCCAGCAAATAATTCACAATCTAGCCCCATCAGACAATGTCCCAGACACTTTCTGTACTCCATTGAGCGAAATAATCCTCATTAAATAAATAAATACCAGTACTTTAATAATTAAGTGAGATATATAGTACGCTGAGGTTCACAATCCACAAATTAGAATAATTAGGTTCAGCTATGTTAACACCAGGCAATAGTACTTCGAAATGTATGCATGTACGCGCCAGGTTGCTAGGATCAGAAAGTGTCACCCATGGAATACCCAGAGAATGTCCGGAATTCTGTTATCTGGTAGAATGACAACGACTATTACAGAGCTGGGGTCGCGGCTCAGCCCCGCTGTTTGACACACCTCTTGGCTGAGTTATTTAAAGCCAGTTGGCGCTTTACCCTCGTTGCATTTTCCTAATTAAACAATGCCACGAGACAAAGAGAAGGAGATGGGAATTCCGAATGGGGTGAGAGAATTTCGCACTAACAAATAGAGAGGTGAGGTGGGGAAATGAAAAAAAGCTAGAAGGGCGTGGAATCTTAATGGAATTCATGTTCTAATAATTTAGATGCATTTTATCTAGGTTCCAACTTTTATATGGCGTAAATGACTAATAAGTGGATAGCTTCATTTGGGACCACTTCGATATCTGGAATTTATTCTCTAAGGGATAAAGTGGTTTTTTTTTTATTTATTAGCATTTATTACTGTATTAAGCTCATTATTTTTCCAAATTCATTTTAAACTACGTTTGGTTCAATTTTTTTTAAAAAATAAAATATCATAAAATACTTAAATTTATGTATCGTTGCATAGTTTTGATTAGAAAAAAACCATGAAATAAAAAATATTTTAGTTAAAAACCAAAATTTAAATTTTTGTTAAAAAATATAGGGTATTTTTTCTTGGATAAAAACGGGTATAAAGCAAAAAATTCCAGTTTATTATTAATGATTTGTTATTAAATTGATTTGCTCAAACTTTAGCAAATAACTGAAGAAGTATTATCTATTTCCAGAACTAAGAAATGAGGTCTATTTTTATTCAGTATTTAAATGCTGAGTTTCGTTTGATTAAGTAAAATGAAGTTTCCTTTTTTTTTCTTATTGCGGAGCATTCAAGCAATTGCAAAATCTTTCCAAATAAAAATATTACTTATTCTGTGTTCTGAAACTTTAACCCAAATTGTATAATTATTATACCAAATTTAAACAAAACAAACTCATTAAATATTAACTTATGAGGCTTTTCGTAAAAAGAGTTTCCCACAATTTCGAATTGGAGAAAATAGGGCTTAATTATGTAAGTAATATTAAAAGATAAATTGTACAAATATAAAAATAAATGTAACTTTGTGATGAAGGAACGTAGATACAAACTTTAAACGGTTTTAATAAGAAAACTATCCAGAAATTAGCATTTTTGAATAAAATATTATTTTATGTTCTTACCAAAAATCGTTCTTTTCAATGTAGCCAACTAAATTAAAAGTATACTTTGTTAACAAATTTATTACAAATTAATTTTTTAATGGTTGGGTTTATTTGGGGTCAAGTTGAGAATTGAAAATTTGGTTTCTGAGCACGTATAATACAGGGTTTGATATTTATATAAAAATTTATGGAAGCTAAATTTCATAGCAGATTTACCATATTCTCAAACCTTTTCATAATCGTAACAATAACAAACATTCCAAATTTAACTTTTAATTTTTAAATAAATGTCAAAGAGACGACTGCAATTTTGAAGAACACAAAGTATCGGGAAATATACTTATATTTGTAGCAAAACTGTCGCCAAAATACAAATATTCATCTTCTTTCACTTTCTGAAATTTAATGAAAGTACTAAAGCCAAATGGAAAGAATTAATATCTGAGGACTAAAACGAATATCCTATTTAAATAGGCAAACAATACCATAACATCTATTGATATTTTTTTTAAGTACGTCTTCCAGCTTATAAAAATAACTTGTGACATTTTAAAGCATATGTAAACATGTTTTTGCACGGTATGTTGTTTAGAAAAACAGAAATCGTTTCATTTTCCGAAGCATGACTGCTAGTTCTAATCATTTTAACCGGAAAAGAAGGACAGCAGATAAAACATCTTTGCAATGCACAGTAACATCCTTTCTACATTAGTGTGATTAGCTACTACTTATAGTAATGTGGAATGTAGACGGAAACTGTTGTGTAAAAAGGTTTTCTTTATCTTTTCATGTTTTCAAAGAACCTTGTATATCTGTGGGGCAGATTACTTGTTTTTGTCTACTGAGAGACCTAATAGACGTTAGTAAAGCTTGATTGTTTGCAGTTGAATAGATTTTTAATGGTACGTTTCACAAAGAAAATAAATATTTTATTTTCAGCGGGTGAAGACAGTAAATAACAATTTAGAAAGCAGTGTTTTCACTGAAAATAGAGTTCGGGTGATTCAAAATTTTGTCAAATTGGGAATACTTTCGGGCTGATAAATATTTTTGCATTTTCGTCAGGAAACTTTCTTGTGATCTCTGATAGATAGAAAGTAAAGAAGAAGTTAATAAATACTTAAAGAAAGTTTTAAAAAAAGTTGGTTTGAAAATAGCTATTTATCAATATTAAACAAAACGATTTTTTTTAAAATCTCGACGATTATGAAAATATTTTATTTTTATTTTCCCCGACCCTAACAGTAATTTATGCTACTCATTCGGGGACATAAACCATAGTTAATCAGAGACAGAATTAGAGAAGGACGAATTTTCAACTTTTTTTACAAATTTTAAGCTTTTTGCGGCACCTAGAGATATTGTTGTATTGCAACCAGAGAATTTAAAAATTCTTTTTGAACCTAAAATGCAACTTTTCCGCACTATTATCAAACTAAAATCCAAAAATGGTTATTTTCGTTCCACCCTATTAATCAGGCATTGACTTAGAGAATGACGATGAATTAATTTCTTAATTACATAATAATAAATTAATAAATAATTTCATATTTTTAATAATATATTAATAATTAAATTTTTAATATTGATTTTTTTTAAATTTTCTTGGCCCTAACAGTAATTTATGCTACTCATTTGGGTACATAAAACCATAGTTAATCAGGTAGTGAATTAGAGGATGATAAATTAATTTCATAATTAAATAATAATAAATTGATAAATAATTTTACATTTTAAAAATGAATTAATAAATAAATAAATTTTTAATAATAAATTATTTTCTTCACCCTAAAGTAATGTATGCTGCTCATTTAGGGACATAAAATCAAATTTAATCAAGCACTGAATTAGAGGATGATGATAAATAAATGAAGAATACTAAGAAAATGTTGAAAATTTTATATACATGCGTCAGACTCTTATTTCGAGAGATATTATCGAACAAAATAATGAATGAGCTCACGATAGATCTTTTGAATAAAATGATTGAATAAACTATGGTGTAATTTTAACTTGGCTGTTGTTATCTTTGTTCTGAACTTTTTTTATAAAATAAAATATATATATTCATTTTTAAAACATTTATTTAATTATAAGTCATTACAAATTACTAATAAAAACATTTCTTATTTTATTAAATATGCATAATTAACTGGAATTACAGAAATAATCATCAAAAATTCTGTAAACTAGAAAATTGGCAACCAGAAACTTCCCAAGATCTCATTATGATATATAAAACATTCATTATCATTGGCTTGATAACACACATTTATGAATAAAAGTCTCTTTGTAAAACACAGACCTCTTACATTTAAACACTATAGTAGCATGTTCATACAGAAAGCCTTAATTAAAATAGTTACATTTCTACGACATTATCATCTAATTTCGTAGAAATGACACTCTTGAAACCATATAAATGTCAAGTTTTTTAAGTAGTGTTTACTAAATAATAACTTCTTTTGATCACTCTGTCCTAATTAGGAATTCTGCTTCTCAAAGGTAGTTATACAGGATTTCCTATACTTAGGTCTCTTAAGTGCCTAACTATCCGTTAATTAGAGTTGCCGGCAATTCCTAGATGTTTGCTAATGGAAATAATTATGAGTACCAGCAGTTTGTTTCCAATTATCATTGCTATACATCCAAAATATATTTCCTTACAAATCGTTTATTCATGCACTTTAATGTTGCTCTTCCTATACCATTAGAGTTTGCATTTTAACCTCTAAAATACGGATGTGAATATCAAGTATCGGTGAGGCTTTGATTTCAATGCAATAATACACATGTCACAAGTACACGAAAGCTTAAAATTATACCAAACATTTTAAAATTTGAAAATGCTTAAAATGTAATATGTATGAAGTATCTTTGAAGCGTGTGTAAACATTTCTAGAATCAAGGAGTTTTTATATATGTGCCTTCATCTTGCTTGACTATTGAATTAATAAGCCATGCATAAAACAATAAATGGTCAAGGATTCAAATTTTTCATCATGTCGTTAGAAATCAGGATCATGTAAAATTGGATATCGAGGTTAAAAGATATAACGTTGGAATACGCTGGACCTTTTGAGAATAGTCTGCTGACAAAAAGTATTGTCCTCGTCATCAGAGACCAATTGAAAATGTTGATTTCCATCCATAAAACTGTCCTGAGCTACTTCAGGCTTTAATCTAATAAATTAATCCAACTTTCAGAAAACCATTTAACAGTACGCCAATTTTTTTAATCACACTAGATTATGAATAGAAAAAAAAATCATGTAAATTTGAAGAAATATAAAATATTGGATAAATAATCATATGTATTTAAAATAAAAAATTATAAAAATGCTACTAAGTATTATTTTAAGGAAATTTCATATTTGGAACGGGAAACAAAGCATTATTATTAAGCTCAAAGATCCCTATTATATAAATTAATATATAAATAAAATTCCCATTATTTTATTCTGAAACTTTTAAGATTCTAACTACTCATATAAATAATCCAAAACATTATTTAATTATCAACATATCGGGAATATTTCGGCACAAATTCCAATTAGAAATATTTCAATTTCCATGCATAAACTAAAAGTCATTCCAGGTGTTAAACGCTTCTAATATTTCCAGAAATAGCACGGAATATTTAAATTTACCCAAACAAAAATATGTATAAATAAACTTCAATCACACATTTTTTTTCCAATATGAACAAGAAACTTGTTTTAATTTGTGGTCTGAATATTATATTACTCTATTGTTCTAATTTCTGTACAAATGATTTTGGTATTGAGACACTGTACTGTGTATTTTACTATACTTCACACACTACATATATTGGTTTACACTTTCTTTTTCCCTCCAGCATCTAAAATACTACGATAAATGGAAATAGGATCATGGATATTGATTTTTATCTTTTTTATACCTATTTATTATTTCCTTTTGTCATTAGCCAGTAATATTTCCTTCATCAGATCCGCTTTTATAGTTTTTTCTTCTGAATAAACGACTCCTGTTCAGAGTATATTTTTTTCATGTCACATCGTATACGGAGAATTATTTGGAAATAGAAAATAATATAATGTGCTATTAAGGGCGGTGTATTGTTAGTTACGAGAATAGGGTTATTTTATTGTATAAGATCTCTGAAGTGGAATTTTACTTCTTAATCAGGTATTTCCTTATTCATGTTTCGTGAATTACGAAAACTGTTCCTTAACACTGTATGAAACTATTTAACCTATAAAATAAATGTATTTGTATACTAGGTATAGAAATTTTATTATTTATTTTTAAATAATATACTTTATTATAAGCCGTAAATAGAACATTCTAATTGGAATTTTTTTTTCAGTTTGATAAATTCAATTTTAAATCGATACAATTTTTAATTTGTCACATTTTCAAGTCGAAAAAAGGTTTTACAATACAGATTTTTTTAAAAATAAGTTATATTATTTAATTGACTAATATTAAGAAAAAGGGAAGTTCAGAGTAAAAATTTCAATCATTTTTATCTGCGTTCTAAACTAATTTACATAACGTTTGTTGGCGAAAATTAAAAATTTCTAGTCTAAAATTCTATTAAATGTGCCGCATTTTTTTTATATTTCAACGACTTAAAAGTTTCAATTTTCATTCTAATATTAGTTTAGCTACTTCACATCAGCTTTCATCATAAAATTTTATTTGAATTTAAATTAATGAAAGCAAGAACTGTTTCGAATGATATGCCTTAATCATCTTCGTTGGTTGGTTGATTAATTGATTGATTTTTTGGGGGGGGGCATAAGAACGATATTGGCCAGGATGCTCTTTGTTTGCATTGCAACACATTTGCATTGTTTGCATTGCAATAAAAGTACACATTTAAAAATTCTTAAGCGATTTCAAAAGTTGCGATTAAATATGAAAAATAAAAGCTAAAATAAAATACTAAAAAAATTTATTCGTAGAATTAGGGATAATATTTAGAAAGCGCGTTACCATATTCTATAAGATTTCAACTTTATGTTATATATGTTGTATATTCTGCAAGATTTCCACTTTATGTTATATCTGTTGTACATTTTTTTTAAGATTTCAACTTTATGTTATATGTGTTATATATTCTATAAGCTTTCAACTTTATATTATAAGTGTTATATATTCTATAAGATTTCAACTTTATATTATATGTGTTATATATTCTGTAAGATTTCAACTTTATGTTATATGTGTTATATAAGAATTAAATTTAACGCGTTCCTGGATTTATAACAAATATTGTGATAGCTACATTTGTTCATTTCTGTGTTCAAAAGTCAGTGCAACTTCACAGCTACCAACCTAATGAAATAAGGAAGTGGTGCACAAGACCAAATGATTTACCAGGAAGAAAAGATATCTTAAGTTAAGCTGTCCTTTCTTATAGAGAAATTCATGGGAAAATGACCTGACACCAGGTGGGGAAATCACTTCTCCAGGCAACTGATGAAAGGGTTAGTCAAACTAACATTGTTTCAAAGTTCATTTCTCTATTTGCTCTAGAGTAAAAGAAAACTGGGAATTCTTTTTCGGCCATAATACTAATTCCCTTTCTCTGATTCTATTTTAATGTTGAGATTCTTACAATTATTTAGCTAAAATAAATGTTTGCATCAACCATTTACTTTGTATCGTTGGTTATAAAAAAGCCTAATCTCACAATAAGAGCGATCAAATAATCAGTTTTAATTAAGATAGTCGACAAAAGGACGCATTTAATGTAACCACTCTTGAAAATAAATGAACGTAATGAATCACGAAATGAATACATGGATTATAAGTAATCTTATTCATATTAATACTAACATGAATTAGATTTAAGTGTTTATACATCAAGGAAAGCATCTAACGAGTACATGATAGAGAATAATCTTATTTTCTGTATAAATATAGATTTATATTGATGAATAAATGCGAATTGCGGCATTTGATAAAGTAAGAACTTATGCATCTTTTAAAGACGCATAAATATAAAATTTGGTCTTATTTTCAACGAAATTTGAAGTTTTTGCATAGATATAAGGAATTAATAATCTCTAATATCTCTTTCAAGAGGCTGCGAAAACATAAGATATTCAAAACCAAATTATGGAATTTAATATATGAATAGTTGTATGCCGTTAATTTAAAATAAAATGCCACTTTAAAAAAATATGCCAACATTCCTAAGTAAAAAGATAAGCATGTTGACATTATTCAGAATTCCATCATTCATTGAAAGAAACAAAATGATGGACAATCTCTCAAAATAGAATGTGACAATACCGATATTCATAAATTGTACTTAAATATCCAAAGATTGCAATAGTTAAGGTAAATTTTTGCGTCGTGACTTACTTCATTATGATAGTTTTTAGACCAGGTGAGTCTAGCTATTTCACAATTAAGATTTACCATAAATATTATTTAAAGCATTAAATTTACATGTGACAGGGGATATGTGCCCCATACTGTAGCAAACTGTCTTAATGGAGCCGACGCACAAACAAAGCTGTGAGAAAAAAAAAGGAGGGGGTTGTCTATATTAAATACCAACGTTTATTAAGTCATGCTCTATGAAAAATGTATTGCCAAAATGTTATATTGTGACAGAATAATAGAAAATTTCCGATTGATTTATATGTACACAGCAATGTAAGAACACACTGTTTCGGGAGGAATGATTTATAACGTAATAAAGGCATACAACTAAGTTATTATTACAGTCTATAACAATACTTCAAAGATGGCATATTTTGCCACTGTAGGAAAAACCAAGTGTTCGTAAAACAGCTCCTGGTTAATATAGAGTTGTGGAAGAATGGATAAAATACTAGTGTCTTAAACCGAAAGGGGGAAATTTAAATGCCCAATTGATTTGCATTTTCAAAAGTATAGAATTTTTGTAAGAACTGAATTTTTTAAAATAGTCGTAGACCAATCTGTTAAGTGATCACATTATCGTTTGGTCTAGGAGTTTTCTTTATTTTGTATATTTTGCAAACTATTAGCAAAATTCTTTATCTTAGAAAGATGGCATGCCTATTCGAAAAGTTTCAAAATAAATACAGAAGATTTATTCTAATCATAAACCAGCAACTAATATCTGAATCATTGGAGATAGGAATACACTTCCAAATAGAAAAAAGTTTTAAATAATGTTTAATATAAATATATTACTATAATACTATTACGTGTAATAATAAATCAGAATCATATTTTGCGTTGTTTCAGTCAATAAATGAACTCATGAAGGAGTTACGAAATGGAATTTTTTATATAATCCGTTGATCTGACCATTCATATTTAACATAATTTTTAAATAAAAAAGTCCTGTGCTTTTGCAATCAAATAAGGCCACCCGTGTTATAAAGATTGGAATATTACTGACTTTTAGATAATTTTAGACTTTTATAACGGATGCCACAAGGTGGATCATCCACTTACTGGAATCCATTTCCTAGGTGTGGCCATTGTTTTGATTGTCAAAGAGTGGAACATAATCATTTAACTTGTACAAGTGCCAAAAAATATTTTTAGTTAAATTATATTAACGTTTCGATTAAAAATAACACAAGGTCTATTTTAGGACAGCCCTCATTATTTTGGACAACCTTCAAATGGCGATGACGACACTTAAACTAGTACTTTCTCTCCAAACTTCTGCAGTACAGATACAGAAAATGCTTTACTAAATATGACTAATGGCCTTGATGCACTGTATAAGAATTAATATTTCACAATTCTTCAAATATACAATTTTTAATTAAAAATATAACCTTTTCTCTAACGACTTAGAACATAATTGTTGTGCCATGATTAGATAGGTATCTTGTATAAAAGTATTAGCAAACTAGGTTCCTGATGTACATGCACGCTTGTCAAAAAGCTAATAATTAAAGTTATTCAAAGAATTCTGTACGAAAGTCACCTTCATTTTTATATTTGAGGCTAACTTCTAAACTTCTGCAGAAACCATTTAATCTTGCGGATAAAATATAATAGCTCTCCGAATCGTGGTCGAAGAAATAAAATATGGCGGGAAGGAAAGTGTCGCCGAGGCACGAAGAGCATACATCAAGTGTGCAAAGAGAATTTTCCTTACAGTTAGAATTTGTGTGACACGCTATCTCATTCTGTGTTCGTCTACTGGAGAGCTTCGGAATTATTTTAAATCCACAGAATTATTCAGAATTTTTAGGGAGACTTACTTTATGAAAGCTAACAGAGACGAAAGGAAGAATAATGCCGACAGAACTTCCGCACGACCAACTGCACTGGAAACCTGCGAAGACAGAAATAGAAAGTTAAGTATTTTTACAGAAAATAATGTAGAATGTAAAATACAACACAGGCCTTAAATCTACACTAGATACAATGCTTATCTTTTATATTATGCGCATAAACTGAAAATTAAGTGCGAAAGAGAAACAAATATTTGTTATTTCTGCTTTTGAGGAAGAAGAAAGGGGTGTCTTATTTGCTTGAAATATTTCAAGAAATTCAATGAAGAGGATAAATTTTTTTAATTAGCATGCGCACAGAGTTGAGGGTAACGACCAATTGGTGTTTTATTATGGAATTTTGTAAAACTAAATGAAGATATCTTTGGTTTTTATACTATTTATCTTTTTAAAAGCAGTTTTATAATATATTCACCTCTAAAACTATTCTTTTAAAGAAGAAAATCATATAAATGACAATTTCAAAAATTCTGATGTTCATATTGGATTCACGACTTGTTCATTTTTAATAAAATAGACAAAGAATGAACTTGAAGAAGTAATTGCGTTATGTAGTCATTGTATATAAAATGCAAATATTTTATCCCATTTATTATAAATATATATATCTTTTGCATTTGCAAAAATTATGTTTGAGGTTTACAAACTTTTTTTACGTTTATGTGTTGGATGATTATTACTTTATTTTGGTTATTTATTTTCACTTATTATAATCATTTGTCGGTAATTTTATATTTCGTGGATATTTATTATTATGACTATCATAATAATGCACTGCTAAATATATTTTATCTTAATTAGTTCCATACAAATAAAAAATTTTGCAACATAATCTTTTCGGCAATTTATTTATTGACAAACATACAAAAATGCGATTCTTTGAGATATTTGGAGCATTTTTCTATTTGGAAATATTTGCTTGTCTAATTGGTTTTAGCTATTGGGCCGCGAATTTAATGGACAATCTATATATTTTTAGATACAATTCTCCAAACAACTTTTGTTTTAATGATAGAATAAATTTTTGCTTCAAAAAGTATATAAAGCATTTTGCCTCAATTTGATTTTCATATACATAGCTTCTTTTCAAGAAGGAAAAAAAATGGCGCCACAGTACATTAGATGGTATACACAACTACGTTTTCGATATGAAAGTGACTTTAGATAAATAGTTTCTTAATAAATATTCTATGAAATTATCAAATTTAATTTTAATACTAAAAATTTGAAGTTGACTGCAACCTAAATTTATATACTTGATATTTTCCCACTCCTTATCCCGTCCTGATTTCATAAGAATTTTATTTTACATTTATTCGGTCAATTTTTGGTTAGTTTTTGTTTCTATTTTCAAACTATTTTCGGAGGGAATCTTCTACTCATATTTCCTTTCAATCAAATAAATTTTAAGAACATCCAGTTTCTATATTTAAATTTAATTACAAATAAAAATTAGGTTTGTAGATGTTTCTTTAATTATCCGATTTCGAATGAAAGGTAATGAAAAAAAACCCAGCAAAACAAGGGCAATGTTATTAATAAGATTAATAAGTTTGGTTATTAATAAGATTTCTCAATGTCTATGAGAAATCTTAATTAATAACCAAAATTTTATGAGAAATGTTTTAATCATGATTGGAGCAGTACAAGCTTCATAAAAATAAAAAACTGTATAATAATTGGAATTAGATAAAGTATGTGGAAATCATGACACCAGCATTAAACTTTATTAAGGCGAAATTTCATTTCACATTTTTCTTGCAAAGTACATTTTAATGACTTGACTTAATTTTCCCAGATAAATCTTGGAATAGAGCCAGTGCTAAAAATATTCCCCGCCAGTTTTTTTTTATTTCTCTGTTTAGCTCTAATTTCATTTTGTCTCAATTAATAACTTTTTAGCCGCCTTCAGGTCATATTCAATCTTTTTTAATCATAATTAAATGCTACTTGGATGTGTCAAAAAAATTCAACCTGCTCGACCAAATCGCATGTCTTTAAAAGGATATTTGGCTTTAGATGTGCAAATGGGCTGTAAGAATAAAAAAGATGATAAAAATTAAATAGATTGCTTTAATTATATAATAAACATCATGGAGGAAAACAAATAAGATACAAAAATTACGATAGGAAGAAGAGGAAATACGATAAACTTGAAATGAGTTTATTGTCAGCGAAGAAAAGACAGCGTAATCCGTGGAATTAATTGAAGTTTATCTTTCTTTTTGAGGAAGATTTGATGAAGTCGTATCTTCTTTTGAATTTTGACATTCCATAATGATTTTCGTTCATTACAGTATATAACTAAGTAAGCTCACGGAATTACTGGTCTTAAAATAACTGCTGGATTTTTTTTATTCCTTTACATAGTTAAATTTCATTAGAAGGCTAAGATAACAAAGCAAGAACACGGTATTAAAACTTACGGTTTCATATGAGTAAAAGAGAAGAATTAAATAATATTTTTTAAAGAAATTAATTACATTTTTATTTTTATGTTTTATTGGAATCGTGTTTAATTTAAACGAGTTTATAAGCACTAAGTTATCAGCTAACGAAGGCGTTTAATTTCGCTGCATTGTTCAAAAGCTAATCTGTGATAAATTTAATGTTCTCGACTTCTAATAATGATTCAATAACGCTGCTAAGTTGTTTTGATTATTAAAAGTTAATATTCATTTCATAGATGGTGCGCTTTCTCTCTCTTTTTTTTTTGTGATTTCTTGTAAACAAAGTATACAGAGAGAAAGTATTACAAATGAAAAAAGACTTCAGGATTTTGTTGAATGTTACCTTTTTGAATTCGGAAAATTCGTTTATACTTTCTCGTATACGAAATATATAATTAAAAATCGCCAAAACAAAAATTCGACCTCCAGATTTTGAGGAATCTACATATTTTAGACTTCCCCACGTTAGAAAAATATGAGTGAACATTAGAGAATTACGTCTCTCTGTTTGTGAACACAATAAATAAAAGAAGCTTTGAGCTGGATGGGTGAAATTTGGAATTTAGAATTAATCTATAAATTTTTATCAATCTTTGAATGAAATCTATTCAGAGGAAGTCTTTTCGGCTGTGTGAGTACAAATGAACTCGATAATTACAAAGCCCAAAAGGCTATGTAAATAAAATTTGACGGATAGGATTAATATCCGTCCACATTCGTAGATTCTTATCACGTTTTAAACCGAAATTTTCAAAGGGTTGTCTGTCTGTCGGTCAGTACTTTCGTATGCATGCAAAAGCAGTAATTTAAGAACCTCAATGGCTTAAATAAATGAAATTTGGTTTTGTAACTTTAACTGTAGTTCAATGTCTAATTTTAATTTCAATCAGTCGGGAAAAAAGGGGCCCATAATATATAATCAATTTTCAAATACTTATATATTAACCATATCCCATAGACTTAGCCCCCAAGATTCTATGTGAATCAGGAAAACATACGTACAAGAAAAATGTTTTTTTTTTTTTTTTTTTTTGTATACGAAGTATAGTGAAAGTATTCTATTCGTTCAAGATTTCATATTCGAAACTTTGATGAATCTCTATGTTTCAGATTAATGGTAAGGTGATAGATATACTTTCATCCTTTGATTGCCATTAGCATTCGTGAAGTTGATGAAAGATGCGAATAACGTTTTGAAGCTAGACATTAACTTAATTCGGATGGATCTTATAATTTTAAAAGAAATTTAAATATTGAGGACGGAACCCGAGTAGGTTTACCAACTTCCAAAATACCAAGTCACATCAACATGAGGCCGTTCGACTCTAAATATCAAACCTGGCAAGCAGGATCTCAGGCATTGTGAATCTTGGGTCAAATCAGGTCTCGAACCTGTTTCCTTCCGATCTGAAAGCTGGGACGAGAACACACCTTTTTATTCTCTCGTGATTAGTCATGAAACATTAAAAAACACTGTACTTCTATAAATAGCAAATATATTGTTAAATGTACTTTTATATCAATTTTAACTCATAAAAATAAATATAATCTGATTAATGTGCGCGATAATATTATTTCGAGAAGTGTGAACATCAACAAATGTGTATTCTTGTATTCATGAGATCTTATGCACAACATCAAAGTACGATCAACCGGTTTTGAGTGTAGTTCATTTATACATACGAATTTAACTATTTTAACCTACACTTTCCAACAAATTTAACTGACTAGGCAAATTTGGAATATGAATGGAATCATTTTCTAGGTCAAATTGCTCAAAGGGGTTGATAAATTATGTACTTCATTTATTAGGAAACGGAAGATTCCCTGAAAATTAATTTAACTCATCTAAAATTCCCTTCAGTTTCAGAACCAAATGCCATATAATCTATCATTTTAGAAACAGACAAGAGATATGCCTTTTCTTAGCATCCTTCTTTATATGCGATGAATAATTTCTAATCAATTTTCTTTAAAGAAAATCAAATTTAAAATATTTTTGTTCATAAATGTTGTTACAGATTTTCTAAAAATTGATATTGTTTGATGGCCATCATCAGATGCCATGTTTGAAAGACAGTAATAAATTTAACTCTAAATATATAAAAGTAGTTTTTACTCCACTGTGTTAAGTAAATATTAAAAATCTAAATTTTTGTTCAGAGTATTACTTGCAGAAAAATGCGTTGCCTATATAAAATTGCTGTCACACAGATTTATTTAAAAACAGCACGCAAAGCTGATTGTGACTTAAGAATATTTGAAACTTAATTACTACATTGCAAACCACAATGATATGGAAACTTCCGAGCCATTATTTATATTGCCATGCTTCTCAAGAGTATAATGACTTTTTAATTAATCCATTAAAGGTTTTGCTTTAATAAAATCTCAATGGGTGTGGAAACTGTTAAAACGTGAAAAGGAAAGATTTATAAAAGATTTGAGGAATGTTCAGAGATTTT
This sequence comes from Argiope aurantia, assembly GCA_026543865.1. Classification (NCBI taxonomy): domain Eukaryota; kingdom Metazoa; phylum Arthropoda; class Arachnida; order Araneae; family Araneidae; genus Argiope; species Argiope aurantia. Next base: position 573,137 of record JAPMOR010047542.1, on the reverse strand, counting down.
TTTTATTTGAATTACATTATTCCAAAGTTAAATATTTATATACCAATATTAAAAGTATAACATTGCTTTCAAAGCTATGTCTAATAGTCTCTTAATTCATTGAATAAAGGCCAATTTCTTCAAAACATTTAAAGACCGGCATGAAGATTTTGAATTAATGCAAGATTGGCTCTGATATTACCTATAATCACAAAATTTTTTCTTATAATTATTCTTGTAACTCTATTCGATTACATTACATTATAGCAAGAAATTATTATCTTAGAAATTCAATTTTTCCTTTCGGTTTTATTCCAAAATTTTTGATACGTATAAGTATTGAAAAGATGAATAAACATATGTGTGTAAAAATTACAAATGAAAATGTTTAACTACTGCTATTCGATTGTTTTATTAAATAGATTTAAACCATGACTATTTATAAATTATTTTTGAAAGTTAATTTTTCTAATTATTTAATAGTTCTGATAAAAATGTTTTTTTAATGGTTACGGTAAGAGTTTGTATATTCAATAATTTGCTTTAAACAGGGGAAGAAACAAGCTGAGCTAGAAAGTATATAGCTATCTTATGCCAAAATGGAATTTTGGTATGAAAACAAAATTTTTGGTACAAATTTTTAAAATAAAATTTTATATTATTATTCCATATGGAATTTTATTATTAATTATTTTTATTTTGCATTAAATATTATTAATATTGATTTTTTAGGAAATTTTAATTATTTTATAATTATTGGCACCGATTTCAGAGGCTAATCTTTGTGCTGAATTGGAGCTGCATTCCTGGTATTTTTAAGGTACATTGAAATGAAGTGAACTAATGGCCGTATCACCAGTCCATCACCTACAGGATGAAATGAAACGTAATGAAATAACAAGCATATAAATCAACTATAAATATTCCTATTTGTTTTACTAATAAATGTTTGGAGTATTACTATTTGACTTGCTTTACAGATGGAAGTTTCTTTTGAAAAAAGGACTAATCTTTTTTTGAGCTTTATATTTGAGCTAAAATACATATGAGATATTTGCAACAGAGTCAGATAATCTGAAATAAATTACTGTGCTGGTTGCCATTGATTACATGAAGTACATAAAAACATTTTTAAACAGTGCATTTTTTATAAATTTATTGCTTTACAAATAAAAGAAAAATTAATAATTAATTGTGAAATTTAATAAATGACTATAATTTCCAAACGTGTTTTATTTCAGAGACATATACAAGATATTTGTAAAATATTTCTATTGTTCTAGAAATCCTAAACAAACTAAATAATTTTTTAAACACTGAGCAATTAAATAAATTCAATAAAAGCAGTCTTGAAAATATTTTTATTACTAAACTAAAAATGAAGTTTATTTCATTTTAATTATTTCTACTTTTAGATCTTTTATTTAAAGTTCCTGGTCTGAGCTCATATAGAATCGTGAAATCAATAATTTCTCAAACTCATTATCAGACATAGCCACTGATATAGATTCAAAATTTAATCAAATTACTTGTATATGGGATAATTAAATTCCGAAAACTATTAAAATAGCTTTTTCTCATAAACATCCCAAAAGTCTGCTAAGTTTAACAAAAGCATGTTGAAAAATTTGAGAAAACGATATTACAAATTTCAATCTTTTCAAAAAACTAATCAAGTTAAATGAAATGCATAAAAATGATTGGATGGCACAAATGTAGGAAAATAATAGACTGATGGTTCAAAATAAGTAGTCTGCTTAGTTAAGAACAATAATAATACAATATTTTGAGCTATTAAATAAAGGAAAATTTTAATTACATATAAAAATTTAGTTAACTAACAAAGATTACTTAAGTCTGAATTACTTATTATGAAAATTATCAATGTACTTTTTTTGATTCGGGTGAACACTGTGTTAATCATAGCATAATGTTTCTTTACTATTAACATACCTTACTCTTTCTTGCTTTATTTCCAATTTTTTACCGAGTACATATTTTGCATTACTAGAAGGTACTAATGCTTGCTCATCTACATCTTTAGTTTCCATTTTACAAAGTGCTTCATTGAGCGACGCCAATACTAAAAATCACTATTCTCAGAGAAGACAGTTTTATATTTTAAGGTGCCAATTATTTCCGGAGCAATTTTGATTTAAATATCGATTCAAGATTCATCATGTAATTTCGAATAGAAGTGGGTTAATTATAGGTAATAAAGAAAATTTCTTTCTAATTTTGTGTTAATTCATTATCATCTGCCTCTTATTGAATGAAAAATATGTAACTATTTAAGATATTTGACTACATTCAGAGAGAAATTTTCCAAAAATGCTCTAAAATAATTATATTTTTGAATACAAAAATTGGAAAAACAACTGTAAAATCAAAATATACCAGCTAAGTAACAAAAGTTTCTTTTTAAAAATTGTCAGAAGGACCTTTTATTGGCTAAAAAGAGGATTCTAATTTAGAGGTTTATCAAATGATTTGCAGAAAATATAGCATATAGATTAAGAAATATATTAAGTTCCTGAATTAAAAAAAATAATCTGCAGTTCTAGCCTTTCTTTAAATAGTGGGGTTCAACTGGTTAATAACACGGAATTTTCAATTTTTTCTACGTTGAGAAGCTTTAAAACTACTATAAAATATTTCTAAATAAATAGATTGCTTATTCTTTAGTTCAGGATTTGCAGAATATATTGAAAAATTGTTATTCCAAATTTGAATAAAAATATGCATTAGATTTGAATTTATGAGGGTTTTCCTAAGAAAATTCTACGAAAGAATAAAAATTTGAGAAAACATGCAAAGATGTAAAAGAGAATTAAAATGTATGCAAATGCAAATATAAAAATCAACATAACTTAACAAAAAGGTAGACTTAGATACAAGATTCAAACGCTTTTTATAAATAAACCTGTTCCAGCATTAAGAACATTAAATAAAAAATTAGTAAAAAATCTACTTTTCAACCTATTAAGCTACCTTAAAAGAATGAGTAAAATAAGGAATTAAAATTTTTCCTCTCTTTTGAAAGCTGTGGTAACAGAAAAAAAAAGATAGGGAAATTATCATACCTCAAATGAGTATCATTGATGTTTGAAAAAATTAACCTTAGATCCAAAAGTGACACTTATTTTTTTTATATTTATGTTATTATAATTTTTATTTGCTTCATCAAGAAACGTACATCTTATCAGGGATAAAGTTTTATGGTACTGTCATAGAAGTGGTATAATTTTATAAATTCTAAAAATTTCATGATGTAATTGTTTTTGAGAATTTAGGATAAGAAACACATATAAGTTAAAGTAATAAAAGTTTCTATAAAAGCAAAAGCATTTAGAGCAGTTTCTTGTTCAATTATATTTAAAATAAGCCTGGGTAAGTTAAAGCATTTTGGAAATTGGATTGGCTATAAAAAGAAGTTTTTTAATCATCTGTTTCAGATCCATATTTATTAAGAAAATCACCCCGCAATATTTTCATTTGATTGAGTGGTACAAAAAGCTAAATTCTGTTATGTGTAGTGGCAATTCATATTAAACTTTTGGTGTCAAAATGAAAGATCACATCTTCCGGTATTTTTTGTAGTTTATACAAGCTCTTTTATTTTGCATTTTTTTATCTTTAGAAAACATCGGATAAATATAGGAATTGACCACATATAGGAAAGCAATTGTTGAATTAAGAATGTTTTCATTGTATTTTAGATGCAAAATAGTAAGAATAAAGCTGTTTTTGTTGGAGAGTTATAAAGCATCTTATTGAAAATTGTGTATGTATATTAATGTGTATGTGTAAGTCTGTATCATTACCTTTCATGGTATCTATATGGATCTACATGGTATCTAAATAATGGCATACAAACCAATTAATAAATAGGAAGTATTTAAGATGGACCAAAGCTTCAAATACGTTCTTTATAATTCGGAGGTGTTAAAAATGCTCCAAAAATTTTGAAATATGAAATATAATAAATATTTTTTATACTTTGTAGGGCGAGGGAGAGTTCTCGCAGTTTCTTTTAAAAATATTCGCAAATAATTTCTAACAAACCTACCTATTGAAATTTACAAGCTACCATAAACTTTATATTCAAACGTATTTCTTTTAATTCCATTGACCTTTGGGTAGGAAAATTCTTATTAATGATGAATGCAAATATGAAAATCATTTCAATAAGACCTGTAATGTAGATCTCAATATATGAAACTTCATAACATTCAGATGCATTTAAGCGTCCAATGAGCTCCCTTGAAATATTCAAAGATTGATTGATTACCGCATTCTTACTTCCCTCGAATAGTTTTGGAGGAAAGGCTATTCTCCCATGAATCTTACTAACAACCGCCACATTCTACTCCCTAAAATGTTATCTCAAAAGAGGAAAGATCTTCTGAAATTTACAAGTGATCTCAATAGATGTTATCTCAGATGATCAATATTTCTTCTGGTATCCAAGATTTATGAATGTTGTACCAATGTTCGTTTAGAAACAAAATAGATATTTTGATATTACTTACTGCTTCAGTGTGAATGGGATGAGTGGCAAAAATCAAAGCAGCGATCAGAGAATCTTCTCTTGACCATTTCAGAACTTCGAGACAAAGAAAAGTGACCAAGAGAGAAACGCAGGAATGCAGGCATACATTCACAAAGTGATAACTCCAAGAAGAAAGACCGCAGAACACGTGATTCAACCTGAAAAAAAAGATTCCTTCATAAGTTTCAGGTAACAGCTATTGTTAGTTAGTTTAGTTTAGTTTAGTTTAGTTATATTAACGTCCCGTTTTAAAGCAACACTAGAGCTATTTTGAGACGGACTTCTTAAATTTGAACCGTGGACAGATGACGAGGACGCCACCTGAGATGGCATCCCCTTTCCACAGCACATTACACCACACCAGCGGCAGAATATTTCGCCCGGACGGATTTAACGTGCACCAGACCCGCTTACACGACGGTTCTTCGGTGGAATCGGGTCACAAACATGAAACCCTCTGGCTCCGAAGCCGCGACCTTACCACCAGACCACAATGGCCTGTATCAGTTATTGTAACACCAAGATAATGTTTCAAAATTATTATGGTATATTAATATATCCAGAAAAATATTCTTTTATATATACAATGTGGAAGTTTAGTGCTTCGGCACGTTTTAATACTACATTCTCGTTTATATTTGCTAGGTAAATTTTTTTAGCATCCCTCAACTAGCGCATAATACTTTATGGTTTTAAAATATGCTTTCCATCTTATGCACTGTACTCAAATAAATACAAAATTTAATTTCATATTATTATATAGACAGTAAATCAGTTAAATATGGATATTGCATTTGTTTCAAATTTTTGTAATTTTGAGAATTTTTTATTTTTATTTTTCAGGAATTTAAAGCATCAAAAAATGTTTTATCTTGCATTGAAATTTACTTTAGTCGCAATCATTTTTGCCCTTAAAGGATTACAACGTGTCTCGAAAATATAAAATCTATTTTATGATATGTTTAGCCAATTTTTGTATATTTTATATTTAATATAATTAATCTTAATGAAAATGTTGGTGGCCATACATCAGAGAAAGTTGAAATGTTAATATATTTCAAACATTTAAAAGATTCAGAATGAACGCTTAAATGTTTAAATTTAATAACTATTGGATATAAATAACGATAAAAATTCCCGAGGTCTATGAGTTATATCAAAGATTTTTTGCAGGAAAACGGAAATTCACTCTGCGTGGAAACGACATATAGACATTTTAAGTAACAAATTAAAGTTTTATGTTATTACTCATTACAAATCTTTTAGGAATCATACAGAGTAACTCAAAGCACCTGCGACCATTATAGATAGCTATAACTTTCTTTCAAAGACAGGAAAAAGAGTTTAAAACCAAGCAGAAGGAATCGCAAAGTTTTTTTTGCGGACGTTTTAATTTCTCTATGCGTGTTCCCTTGGTCACACCTGAAACACATATGTTAGTCCATTTCATCTGAGATACTGTGAAGCATGTTCACCGCTAATGATTCACACTCAATAATTAAATGTTTTTTCTGCATGTGACTGGCGACCAAAATGTTTGGTTGTTGTAGACTTTGTCTGTATATCATTTTTAACTGCATTAGTAAATTAAATGAAGGAGTATACAGTTATAAAATGATTTGCAACTAAAATATTGCTCATGTGTCTAGGAAAAGTGCAACGGCTACGCAAATAAATAGAAGTATCAGGCCATTATTACGTAAACGAAACTGAGTTTTTTTCTATGCAGTGTTTAAATCATTTCTTGCTCCCAGGTAGCCCAGCACGTTGCATAAAATTGAACATTATTGTTAGATATTATAAAGGGTGTTCAAATGAAAAAGTACGGCACTGTGAGTATAAATGAAGACTTTATTCAAAGTATACACCATAAACCTGAGCACAACGATCCCATCGATTAACGAGCCGAAGGATTCCTTGTTCCCAAAATTCATGTGGCCGTGACGAGACCCACTCCTTCACAGCGTCCTTGAGTTCGCTGTCCGAGTTGAAGCTCTTCCCCTTTTAGATGTTTTTTCAAGGGACCAAACACATGACATGTTCGGGATGGAGGGAGGATGGTCAAGCTTCTCCCACTTGAACTTGGCCAGTTCCGCGTGTGTGATCCTGGAGATGTGTGGACGCGCGTTATCATGGAGCAGAACCGCGCCCTCTGTGAGCAGCCCCGGTCTTTTTTTCTCGATGGATCTGCATAGTCTTCGGAATGTTTCAGAGTACACATCGGAGTTAATGGTTCTTCTGTGCTCCAGGAATTCAACAAGTAGCGGACCTTGGATGGCGAATTCAAGGACGCTGTGAAAGACTAGATCTCGTCACGGCCACAGGAATTCTGGGACCAAGAATTCTTTGGCTCGTTAATCAATGGATCGTTGTGCTCAGGCCTATGTTGCATACTTTGAATAAAGCCTTCATTTATATCCACAGTGTCGTTTCGTACCTTTTCATTTAAACACTCCTTGTGCATAATAAGATTTTTGCAACAGTATATATTATTGCAAATATTGCTCAATATATCTGTGTGTAGCTAAAGTTGTCACTGTTAAGGTAATTATAAACATTTACAACAGACTCGATTTTTTTTGCAAAACACATTATTGGCAATAAGTCGAACAGTTGTGATTTCCAACCACCAAAGTTATCAACAATTTTCAGTAAACCTTTGAAGCAAAATAGAAACCATTATTTACAGCCTAAAAATATTTTAATATGAAATTATATTTATGCTTTTAGCTAAAATCTTTTTCCTCATTTTAAATAAAAAGTTCAGAGCGTCTCAATGTACACAAGACTACTCAAATACACCAGTGGGTTATCTTATACACATTTTTAAAACCAAATTATTTGAACCAACATCAACTTTTATTAATCCATTAAGATTAAAGAAACATAATGTAGAAAAGAGTTTTGAAATCACGCAAAACTGCTAGCATTAGAAGTAATTTAGAGCATACAGGAAGATTTAACATGCAGTTTTCTGAAAGATATCATATATTTGCGTGACTAACGTCATTACTTTGAGGTATAGATTTTCATACGAACAGCAACTGTTTCCTTGTGATCAAATTCTGGAGCAACTTTGTCTTTTTTTTCTGGATATTTTTTTTTCCTCAATACTAATCATTGAATACATCAGCGGGTGCTCGGAAAAGGTGAAATGGTCAAAATATTGATTTTTGGGTTTTCTAACTTTGGAAAGACCTTTTTCTCTCATTAACATCGGTTTCAAATGTGTAATTTATGAATTGAGCTGGATATAAACATACCCATTTATGTTTCCGTAGGCTGAAAAGAGACAAGAAGTCTGGATGTAGAAAACGCAGAAGATCATCCTTGAAGTTTTGATAATCGCTTTTGACAGGTGCTTTCGATGTATATTGTAACCTCTTAATGTCTTTTATTGAAATTAAAGATTTTGTTATCGTTTCAATAAGGGAAAATATTTTCTTGTATTTTTCGGAATTACCATCATTATTCAGCTACTTGCGTGATGGAAATAAAACCCTACTCTACAATTTTATTATTGACTTGAGTAATACAACATAATCACTATGATTTTGGAAACAAAATCTGAAATATCCCATCATACATGAATTTGAAAAGAATAAATTTGTTTTAAGAAAAATAATTAACCCTCCATTACTCACAAACGACTCTAAACTTGCTAGGGTTTCTTTTCTATTCCATTATGAATTCATTTGGTAATGCTTACGCACCTTTAAATCTTAACCAAACTTCTGAGGAACGAAACAGATCAAGTTTGGACTTCAGTCTCCCATCGCAGTAGTCCAGAGTCTGTAACACCGATCTCTTAGAAAGTCACACCCTATGAATCAATTTTTTGCATCGTTTTTTAAAATTTTAATTAAATGTTTTATGTTGAATAGCGGTATGATTGTTTAAATCGAAGTGGATTTAATGTGGTGAATGAATTTCTTTTAGAAACTTTGGATAATTGTCTAAAATGCGAGTCAAATGTTAGCACTATTTTCCAGTTTTACGATTGCTTTCAAAATGTATATATTTTGTGATAAGAATCATTTGCAAAAAAACTGATGGACGTATTGGCAGCATTAATGAAATAAAAAAACGCACAAAAACTACATTTAGATATTTAATGATAAAAACTAATGATTAAAACATCGTAGATAACAAGAATCACATGTGATCTGAAACATGGCCCCACCTAATTTGTGGTATTAGCGAAGTAAATTAGGGAAGTAAACAATTTCAAGATGACAAAAAGAATTCCTAAACTTTAGACAAATAGAGAATTGCATCAAAATGATCAAAATTTATAAAAAAACACTACGTTTTTATAATATAGTTGTAGATCCTATGTTTTTATACTAATTCGTCAGTTAATATTGCACCATTTCAAAAAATTTTGAAACATTAACATAAATGAAAAGATCCTTTGTAAAATAAATTGTCATCGATTATTTCAAATCTATATTTTTTACAACTAATAATTTAATTCTTCCTGATGTCACTAAAGTTAATGCGTGTACCTAGGTTTACGTTTTATTAATTTTTATTTAATCAACAAAATATCTGCATTTTTCCTGTAAAGACACTAACATCTTGAAATTATACTTTATATATATATAATCTTATTCTTTATAGAACACGCAAATGATTTTTAGATATAAGTAAGCTTTAAACAAAAACCTTTATTACTTTTAAATGCATCACTAAATAATTTATTTGATATTTATAACACCTGTAACGATAATCTTCTTCTAATAACTATTAAGAAAATCATTTCCATTTCATTAGATATATCTTTTGTAACAAAATACTTTTGATATTCTTAGTTAATAGTTGCATACCAAAAGAGTTGAAGTTCTCATCTGTACTTCACGAATTGATTTTTATAGATTTATATGATTAAATATAAAACATTAAGGTTTTCTAATAAATTTTTTTATATGGACAAATGTGGGTGGCTTCCCAAAACATAAATTGTCTTTCCATGCGAATTTCGGTAATTGCTCGTTTATTTCGATTGTTTTGTCTGGTATTTTTAGCTTGAATTTGGATAATATTAATGCAATAATTATTTCTTAATACAATACTTAATTTTTACTATATAATTCTTTAAGGACAATGAAAATCTCTCATACAGAAGGGAGAATTTAGAATCATCTAGAAAATTATTAGCTGAAAATTTGAAGATGCTCTTTGCATATTTTTGGAAATGCTTACTGTAAAGTATGTTTATGAATGCTAATAATATTACGGTATTTTGATGAAAAAATATTTTTATGCTCATAATTTATTCCCTATAAAAATTAAATTATATTTAATGACTCAAAAGGCTATTGAGTGTTGAAATTTTCTCAATGGAGATTCTCAGAGACTTCTTACTTACCTTGTTCAAGATTATAAATAAGAATTTTGTCACCCTAAATTTTTGTTCTATTTTATCAAGCAAATGTCAAAAATTTTGAAGTGCAATTAGATAACATTTATAATATTTTATCACGTTTATTTTTATACCTTTTTCAATTGCATTTTCGATCAAATAAGTTACCAGTGAGATGTGCTTGCTTTTGGAATTAATTTTAATATCCACTCTCACTCCCAAAGGGTCACACAAATATAGTTAAAATGTGGAGTAAATTTTATAATACTTTTCAATCTTCATATGAACTCGACTTCTTATAAAGAAAAATTTTTTAAATACACATTTATTAGTATGTTTAAAAAGTAGAAATTTTCTTAATTAATTTTTTGTATAATTAATAATTATTCATTATAAATATTATGGAAACGTGAAATAAATTTTTATTAAATTCACTATCAGATGGCACCACTCATCGACAATCAAAATTTTACTAAATTAATTTGCTGGTAACTAAATATTCTATTGCCATCTTTAAATTGTAATTCCACGAATTTTCAAATCGTGCAATGTGTTATAAAATGATCGAAAGGTCGATTTCAAAACACCATCTTTACAAATAGGAAAAGTCAAGCGAAGTAATACATAAAATAGCATACTTATATAATACATATGATTTCATTTTAAACATTAAAGATTATCAAAAAGACTTTTACACGTAAAAATAAAAGCCAGCGTTTGTAAAGAGATTATATACTTCATGGAATTTATTGCATAATCGGCTTTTAAAAATGTTCATGCGATATGTTTTCCTTTATTTCACTATAATATATTTAATATTTTGAATTTAAAATCGGGTATTCCATACCATTGAAGTGAGTCTGTCTCGACATCCGACTAACTTTCCAAATCCCGAGGCTATTCTCAAAAGCATTAGCATAGTTTTGAAATAGAATGCTGGGTTAACATATAAATCTCATATCAGGTATCTGAAATGAATAAATTTTTCTGAAGCAGAGTTTAGAGAGAAAATATTCCCTAACTTTCGCATAAATTTAAATTTAAAGCTGAATGATCCAAAAAAACAAATTGAATCTAGAAAAACACATTTTTAAATCGTTTCTTTTATTACGCTGTTTCTATTAAAATTTTGGAGATATTTTATTCCATTGTATATAGAATATACGACACAAAACAAATCCAAATACTAAAAATTAAATTGAAGAACTTTTAAGCGCAAATAATTTCAAATTAAGTTTTACTCTCACATTGAAACTTGATTTTGATGAACAAATATATCGATATTGATTTTTATGAACAAAGATATAAAAAAGGGCGATTATTTATAAACAGAAAGTAAGCGTCATTGATTATTACTTATAAAATTCAACAAATTTTAGTTATAAATAAGTCCTAGTCGCCTTTAGCGACTAGTAGCTCGCCAGAAATACTGATTGTATTTGTTTTCAATTCAATCACTTAATTTCTTTGTTTGATTACGCTTGTAAAGTGATGAAAAAATGGCGAAACAGTATCAATTGTTCAAGTCGGAGGAACTCTGTTAATGTTTTATGTTATTGTATATTTTGAAAATGGAGAGCGTTGAGAGGTAGGCGATAGATAATGAAGCGTCCAGGAACCATGAGATTTCATTTGAAACAAAATTTCGAGAAATAAATTTAATATTGTGACTCGGAGACTTTGACAAAGCTTTCCCCTTGTAGAAAACGGAGAATGGAAAAACGTTTTTGAGATTTATCTCAAAACACTATTAGTTATATTGAGATTTGTCTCAAAATTAAAGTATAATGTTGAGGAGGCGATAATTGACGACGCAGGAGTCACGAGTTTAAAAATTAAATAAGAAATTGAGGAAAATCGACCAGTGGTTGTAGCTAAGGGAATTGATTTTATAGTTTTTATTATTTATATTGTCAAGTAATTTATTAACTCTGATACACATAAAATTTAGTTTAACTCATGTACAAATAATTAAGTTAATGTTTGTTCATTTTTTTTCTTTAATCACGCATTTTTGGCATTTAAGTTATATAATGCATAATTCTTGTTTACTTTTATGACTATATGTTACATCTGAGTCCACCTAAATTTCCTAGGATGAAGAATTTCAATAATTCTTTTCTTGTACTTTTTTTTCTTCTTCTTCTTCTTTCAATAGGTGAAAGGAACCTTTTTCAAACTAAATTAAATGGATAATGACTTTACATTCTATTTTTTTCAAGATATCTAATAATTGTAACTATAAAAATGAATATGCCAGTTTCTTCGTAAATGGAATAAAATATCAGAACGAAAATTACTCACTAAAGAAAAATTTTTATTACAGTTTTAGTAAGAAAATAAAATTAACTTGGAAACTTGAATGCTTTATTTTAGTTTCTAATATTTTTTTTAGTATATTCTTTTGTATATTCAAGAAATGACCGAAAATTTTAACATTTTAATTTATTTGTTTAACATTTCCTTAGGTTACTGAATTACTAATTAATAACTAGGGGGAAATTTTCGTTTGATAATTTATCATTTTCTCTGGAAAGTTGCTTTTCTGCTATTTTTTCATAATTACAGGAATTTATTTTGAATTTAACAATTGAAGCTATTTCACCTTTACTACAGAATCCAAGCTATCAGTATTATTCTTCTATTTAACTTTAACCAGTGCATGCAAATATTATATCTCCGAAAGATATTTTGATTCTTATTTTCATTCCATACTTCCAAGAAGCCGACCTTTTTTATTTTTATCCATGGTATTTATTCTTCATTAGAAAGTAGCTTCAAGCAATTTTTTTCAAAAATAAACAAATTTAATGCATTTCCATTTTCTAAATCCTATAAACTTTTTTTTAGTAATAGATTTAAGAAATCCTGTAAACTTTAAATTCATATAAAATTTACTCTAAAAATGAATTCTAGTATTTCATATACTTGAATGTTTATGCAAAAGAGTTAATATATATATCCTAAAGCTTTACTTTTCAGTGACACAAGCGAAATATTCAATTCTAATTCTCCAAGGCATAACATTTCAAAAATTTCATCTTAGACTATGCTAGGATCCTTTATAATACGAACGTAAGATAATCCAATTTATCAACTTTGCATATGCGAGTCGAAATCTTAATTATTGCTCCTTCAATGAATTTCATTATCAAGTTTCTTGTTTTCCATGAGATGCATAATTTTTAAAAATTTTACGGATGGAAATTTTGCTTTTCAGGAACTTAGCCATTGAATGCTATTCTTTTTACTCTTGATTTTAATGTTATTGAAGTAAATCATATTCGTTGAGTTAATGCAATCTAATTTTCTGATTAAATAAAATTTTATTATAGAGTTTTTTTTTCCTTTGCAAATTCTTAATTCATTCGAGTACAGTTGTATATTTTTGAATTATTTTGCTTGCACCGTCTGCCTGATAGTATAATTTTGCATCGCTTTTATCAAAACTCGTAGCACTTTTCCCTGCTATTTCATTTATTTGGTAAAATGCACTGATATTAAATGAATTAAGAATTCATGATCCATTTCTGAAGTTTGATATAAATTATATTATAGCAATTATAAACGAGACAAAATCAGTATCCAAAAACCCTTTTAATAAAGTGCCACAAAGAGGAAATGATTTGTATTTACTTTATTTTTGCTTTTTTCATCTTTAATTTTAATTTATTATCATAAATTATATGGAATCATGGAATCACTTTTTTTAGATTCGTTTCTAGATGGCGCCATTCGAATTGAAAATAATATATACATTTTTTTTATTTAATCGAATAACTGACGATTAAATTCATAAAATATTAAAACTGTGTTAGCATTGAAAAAAAAGTTAAGTTTATAAAATTTCAAAACTCTTGAATATCAGAAAGGGAGTGGAATATTAATTACAAAATTCAATTTTTGGAAACATCGTGTTAGTTAAATTAAATAAAGGAGTAGAAAAAACAAAACGTCGTTTTATGTTTATTTAAAATAATCGAAAAGCACATTGCTAAATCCCAAAACGGAGTATCAATGTCTCAATCTAAACAGCAGCTCCAAAAATAAATGTATCTTTCGAAATATCGAAATATATTCTCCTAAAAATGCGCGATTACTACAATATTGGAAATAGCAATGCAGATAGAAACATTTTCAAAAATAACTGGAAACAACTAAAGTGAGAAAATTTCTAAAAGGCAGGAGATTAAACTTGTTAATAGCAACAGTAAAAAATATAAGTAATTTTTAAAGGTAATGCTCGTTATATAATGCTGTATTAAATAAATGGAAGATAGTTTAGACTTCATAAGCATCAGCACCATAAGGGAAACAAAATTTAAAATCCACTATAATGCTACATAAAATTAAAAAAAAATCTCATTAAAATAGAAATGAGCTCAGATTGTAATCTGATATATTAAATGTAACTTTGCACTCTTTTAAATTCATTGACCATTTGATATACTTCTTTAATTTCAGTTAATTGAGGATAAAGGGGAAAATAAGCAGTCGTTTACAGCAGAAGTTTAAAACTTTTTTTTTAATTTGAGAAGCTAGATGTATGGACTCTAAATAAAATATTGGCGCTTAAAGACTCTGGGCAGAATTTTTGTCGGTATAATAATGTATATCTAGAAAAATAATACAGAACTTCTTGGAAACTCTCTTAATAGTTTGAAGAAAAAGAAAAGTAATAATACCTGCTACGAGAGTAAGTTAGCTCATAACTTGTATAATTTTCTTTTGTCGGGGATCGGAGGGGGAGGGTGTATTTTCTCATGAATCTCTCGGTTAGAAAATTGCTTTTAATCTTTGTTTTCTCTTCAGGAAACAATAATTCTTATAGCAAGTTTTAATTATAAAGCTTACTAACTAAAATAGCTGTTAAGGCATTTTTAAAAGAGTATTTAAATGCTTATAATGAATAACAAGTGATAAATATCTGTGTACTCAATTTGAAACTATGTTTAGTGCTCTTACAGTCTGAGTATCTGATGGAAAGATAAGCAATCGACATTTATTTGCTGTTTCTAACACAATTCAGTTTGAATATTTGCGCTATAAATCAAAAATTATCAAATCTAAAGGAACATCTAATTGATTTCATATCCATAAGATACATTGCAATTATTTGAGGATAAAAAAATAGCTGCGACTGACTAAATATTATAAGGTAAATAAATTTATTACAGAAAACGTTTGAAACAAAACAAATGCATTAAGGCTCTATAAATTTTATAATTAAACTTAAAAAGCTGAAAAAAAGAAGGAACACAAATCTTCTATTTTTCCACAAATCATTTTCTTTTTCTGTGATGATAAATTTCTGAAAAATAATTCTGTTTCCAGAATATTTGGTACGGATAAATATATGTTTTAGCTACCATAAAACTTTCTTTTTCTAGGTTTTCTTTTCTTTAATTCTATATTAAAATCAAATAAATAAAACTCCAGTATCCAAAGAAATTTTAATTATTTTTCAATGTTTTACAAAATAAAACAAGTAACTTTGATACAAAATATTATAGAATCTGAAAACGCTATTTAAACTCCGTAACTGTCTGGGGAATTGTTTTCACATTGATCCAATTAAGAGTCCAAGAAATACTTCAAAACTAATTACTTGAAATATTTTAGAAATTCATATAATTTTTGTAGCAACTTAGTAGGTTTATGAAAGACAAATTTAATGAATAAGTATAAAAATACGATTACACAATACACCAATGACGCAGGAACACGACAGGTTTTCCGATGCATAAAATTAATAAAGTAGCTACAAATTAATGAGAGTGCGTAATAAAGTTTCTTTAAAAACTAAAAAAATACCTTGCTTGAAATAAAATATAAATAGAATCAGATCTTAACATAAATTTTCACTTGTCAAACCTTCGTATTATGGTATTTTTTTGTAATTAATTTCATTTATTTAAATTTCTGTTTCTACCTATACGACTCACTCGTGAGAGGAAAAGGAAATTATCAGGAGTTATCAGACCGAAAATGTTTCTAGCTCATTATGTTTCGTAACAGAGAGCGACTTTTTCATCGTGAGTTTGGTAGCATTTCAAATAAGTAATTCCTAATAAACTCAGAAGATATTATATTGCTAAAACTCTTAATAAAATTAATATGGCGCTAAAAATTAGAAAGGGTTTTTTTTAGAATTTAGGTAAAATTTTAAAATGCTGAATATAAGTATAAGAAGTGAAAGGGTAAAGAAAAAAAATCCAAAAATAAAGAACCTAAGCTTTAAAATAAAAATGAGAGTAAATACGTTCTCTGAACCTAGAATTAATATATCACCTTTAAAAGTAAGTTAAATAATATAAACAATAAAAGATGTCTCAAAACTAAATATTAAATTTTTCTAAGTTATTAGAAGAGAAACAAAATTCTCCAAAATTCATTCCACTAGATACGGTGAGAAATTATTACAATGAGTTTGCAAAAATGGATCTTAAGCTCTATAAAGGCGAAAGCTGCTGGTTTATATATCAAAAGATTATCATATGGGTTTTAGTAACTATTTTCAGCAATTTCTGCTAAAAACGTGGTTTAAAGCAATGTTTCTTACATTTCTAAAATTTTGTAACAAATAAATGAAAATCAACAATAAATGTATAATCATAAAATCCTTTTTCAATTTAGAAACAAGGCAATATAAATAAAGTATTAATTTTCAAAGAATAAATCATTTTAAGTTTACATAGTTAATAATATTTACAAATGAAACTTTAACATCATAATGAAATATAAATACATATTTTAGTAAGCAGAGGATAATAATACAAAATAACAACTTTTAATATTTATGAGAAACTTGCTTACTTGCAATTAATTTCAATTTGCTTGGCTAAATATTCTTTAATTACAAGGTTAAAGATATGTTACAACTGCGACCAACATTTATAAATAAGATGCATGAAAATCCAATTTATCAATGCTTTGAAAGGCATTAAAAATTTTATCGCTTTCTTGGAAATACATAAATACTTTTCAAAGAAATATAGGGTGAATTGTCTTATTTCAACTCATACAAGAAATTTCTGTCACATAAAATACCTAAAAATTGTTCTTTTTCTTGAATTTATATATTATTTAGTACAGTATACTAGCATATGGCAGTACAATTTTTGAGGGAAGATGAAAGAATATAAAAAGTAAACATATATCTGAGTAATAAATATTAAAACAAACTGTTAACAAGGGAAGATGTTTTATATTCATTTGAAATATCATGTAAAACTTTTATTATCAAAAATAATATAATTTTCTACAGGCTTAGAAGCAATTGAAAAATCCACGCCGAACTTCAAAAGAATACCAAAAAATTTTATAGAAAACCAAAAATTTTATAGCAAACCACTGGCACGCGTGCCATTGGTGGCACGCGACACAATATTTTGGGCACGCCGCCGATCAAAACGGTTTGCATTTTTGTTCAAAATAACAAAGTTCACTGTGAAGTATTTTGAACAAGCGATTTGCTCCCATTCCGTTTAAAAAAGGGCACAGATATTTCTAGGGCTGTTAAAATTTCGCTTGTTGGGAAAGAAATTGATTTGAAAAGAATTGTTTCAGTAACTGATAGTGCTCCAAATATGGCGAAAAAAATGGTTTCATTAGTTTATTTCAAACAGACGTAGGACATTCGATTCTTGAACTCCACTACATTATTCATCAACAAGCCGTGTGTTCAAAGAGTGGTTTAACATCTCTTGATAATGTAATGGCGTTAGTCACAACAATAGTCAACCTCATATCGTCGCAAGCTTTAAATAAGTGAAAGTTTGAGGCTTTGTTGGATGAAGTCAACTTGGCTTACTAATGTATAATAATGTTCGCTGGTTGAGCCGCGATAACATACTTCAAGTATTTGTTGACTGCTTGAAAGGAATCAAACTGTTTTTGCAAAAGGAGTGGGAAATTCAACAATATCCACAATTGTTGGATGTTATGTAGCTCTCAAAATTGATCTTTTTACAGACATATGCCAACATTTCAATGAATGGAACGTAAAGTTTCAAGGTATAATTAAAACAATTATCGTCATGATGGATCTCATTCGCGTTTTTGATGCTGGATTGCATGTTTTAGGAACAATATTATTAAGAAAAACTACAGATATTTCCTAAATTTGAAAAAAAAAATATAACAAAGATTTAGATGTACATAAGAAACCAGACGAAGAAAAAGTTATTGAAGAATTTATTTCCGTAATTGATTCGTCAATCAAAAAAATTTCATCCAGATTTTCTCAGTTCAAAGATTTATCGGAAACACTGAAGTTAATCATGTACCCTGCCTGATGTGACTTCATTTGATAAACTGAACTTGCCTCAATTCAATTAGTTGGAAATTGAAGAATTTGAAATGCAACAGATTGATTTCCAGTCTAGTTCAATATGGATTCAAAAATTTATTGAAACAAGGAAAAAGTTGTAATTTATTGAAAGAGAATGATTAACAAGCAATATAAGGAAATATGCCAGCTTGGAGAAGCTGGCTCATGCTATTTTAACCATATTTTCATCTACTTATGCCTGCGAGTCATTATTTTCAGAGATGAATAACATTAAAGACTCGCTTAGAAACCGTTTGGCAGATGACTCAAATGCAACATGCATTCTGCGAAAAGTAACATCTTGCAATCCTAATATTAGTTATAAGTTGTCATCTAATCTGCAACAAAAGAAGTCACACTAATGTTACTTTAATTTGAATTACACGTATAACTAAAACCTTTACGATTACAGTGGAAAATGTATATTTTGTAGTAAATAAAAAGTTGTTAGTATTTAGTTTTATTATTTTCGCAATAATCACAAGTCAAAATTATTTGACGGCACCTCTATAACTCATTAAACATTTCTTTAGAAAAATTGGCACGTTGATCCATAAAAGTTCGTTAACAATGATCTCAACAAAAGGAATAAATAGCCTTAAAAGGATAATTTTTATTAAAATGGAAATAATAAGTTTTCTTCTGGTGAGTAGCGGAAAGCGTTAAAAGAAAAAAAATTAAGCTTTTATTATATAAAATTGAAAATATGAAATAATATAGATTTTGTTCATATTTCATTTTAAAAAAGTAAGCAAAAAGCAAATTCTAAATACCATAAGCAAATTAATTGTAATGATGAAGGAAAATCATTCTAGTAGAAGGCGTCATATCTTTATAAGAATATAAATCTTATTTGCATAAATATGCGTAAAGTAATAAAAGGTTTTTGGCTCTTTGTGAAGGCACGTCCCGAGAGAAAAATAAGGTTATATATATATATTATATATATATATATATATATTTAAAACAAATTAGGCGAGCCAGATGGTCAGCGCAGATGTCTATTTAATGTCAATAATATTTAGTAAAATTAACGATTCAAAAGTTTAAATAAGAAGTATTTATTTTGAACAACACATTGTCAATCGAGAAAGAAATTAGGGAGAATAAAAAGAGATAACTTTACTATGACAAAAAACGTAATAAAACATAAAATGTTGTCAAAAATGTTGAAGACAATAGAATCATTCACTTTTTAACGAAACTGATTGTCACAAGAATGCTATGTTCCGTTCCTGACATCATTAAAAGAGAATATTTTCATCACAATGCAATATTCATGCTTGCCTGATTCTAATGCAAATGGAAAACACACTGTTTTCTTGTAAAACATTCTGATGGAATGATTTGAACATTTTTGTGTCTCCCGACTACATTTGTATAAACTAGTTTCAAACATGTCTCTTATGGCAGATTTCGGTTGCTATACCATCTTCTATTATCTTATCCGAAAGGCACACATTTTGGTTGAACGGGAATGAGTTGAATTAAAGTAGAAAATGGCAAAAAAAGGGAAAAAAGAGTTGCATTTACTTTCCATAAATGCTTATTCAAAGTCCTGCTTTAACTAAAGTGCACGGAAATGTTCGTGACCAGAAGACTTTATTTTATTCGTATGGAAATTTTCTCTCTGCAGTCGATAGTAGGGAATGATTTGCATGCAAAATCTGATTTTGACGTTATTTCTTGTAAGTCATCAAGGGACATAATCATTTGGTGAGCTATGCCACTGTCCGTGGTCTTATTATTTTTCCTATTTACTCAAATATAAATAAGTAAACAGAAAAGGTTATTTTGATTATTTTGAAAAAAACAGATTATATTTTTCAATTAAATTCTGGTACAAATGTCTTTATGGTACTATCCTCGGGCCTTCTCTTTTCTGCTCTTATTTAAATTGCGACATATCTCAATAATTCATGAGAAATAGCAAATATATTTTATAAAATCAAATGCATCATTGTTAGATTAGTATGGTTTTTGCAATGCCACTTATAGCAATATGATATATTCATACTGAAATTCCCAGAACATGATACTTGAAAACATTGAAGTAATTTAATATTCATTATCTGATATACTCTCTACTCGTTAAAATGACTGTTTAAAGTAAATATAATAATTATTTATTTTATCGAGTGCTTTAAAATTCAAAGAATGAATATTAAGAGCTTTATGGAAAGAAGTTCTATATATTCGACAGTAAATAGTGTTTTATATTGTCAAAATACAAAATCTACTTGCTAGAACATAGTTTCTTCTCTGAATGTGAGTACAGGCACATGTCGGTTTTCTTTGTATGTCGTTACTGTTATAGCAAAATGTCGTCAGTCAAATTTGCTAGAACACTATTTTGATACATAACACTTGTATAGTTATGTATATTTTCTCTCAAATTGTTGTATAAGAAAAATGATTGTTATATGTGTCAAAACATATCGAATGTCGCTCTTAGTTTACACAAGGGATTTTGAAATAACAGAGGTCATATACTTTTTAATTAATTCTATTTTTTTCTTATATGATGGCAATTTCCTCTTCCCATATAAATAAATTATGTAATATAATTTTTTCTTTTCAAATAGACTGCACTTACATCGATATCAAATTGGACGGAGACCATACTAGATTTAGGAATGTAGATGGTAATAAAATGATCCATTTACAGTTTTTATTTCTGTTTGATTCATGTCTCAGTAACCTATTTTAATATTAGAGCACAGACACTTCATCTACAATTCCTGAAGGCACAGGTTTTCTCAGTCTTGCTTTATGCGCGTAATATCACACCGAAGTAAGCACCACGTGTGCGTGGATGATATGTTATATAAGTAAGCATATTCTCGCTTCCTTAGCAAAAAAAAGCAATAATTGTAAGTTTGAATTACGTCCATTTCAATGATGGAATCAAGACGATGGCCCTCATTCATTGAAAATTCAGTAAACGTTTTAGAAGAAGGACGTGAGGCCTAGTTTAACGTTGACATGAACTGAGGGACTACAAAAAGATAAATTTGTCACACATGGATAAATTGAAGAAATTACAACAAAAATTACGGTACTTGGACAATAAAGATGAAGAGGAACCAGGAGAGAAACTATCATCATAATTTGACGATTTAATCTTACGAGTAGCTATTCTATTCCTGACTTCCATATAAAGTCAGAAATAAAATAACAAAATTTTCCACTAATCATTGTTTTCTAGAATTAATATTTTTATTCGTTAAATTAAATTTTAATCCTTTAGAGTAATTTGTAAGCAAAATTTGAAAAAAAAAACCGCTGTTTATTAATTTGAATTTTTATAGCGAACAAATAAATTGGCGCTTTAGGCTTATTTATATGAGATGTGGGGATCTGAAATCCTCCAAAATAATCTATACTAATGAAAGTGACATGAAAAAAATTATTTAAATTTAAAATTAATAAATAGTTACAAATAAATATTTTATTAATCTGTGAGGAAAACTAGAGCATTAATTCATATCAGTTTTCGTATTAAAAGATGACTAAAAGAATTTGCCAAGTTGTAAGAGTTAATTCGCATTTTACGGTTTTAACTTTATATAATCTCATTTGCTTGTTCAAAAGGCTTTTATTGAAAAATGTATTTGAAAAGATTAAAACTAAGAATTATCTTGATCGATTTCCATTTATATCTTTCTGCCCTTATTAGCAACGTAAATCCCATGTTAAAGGTTTAAAACGAAACTTGCCGTTCGTAAGTTAAATACAGATTATAATTTTATTTTGAAACAAACTCAGCTCAGATTTTTTAAAAACAAAACATTTATGTTAATAAGTTTAAAACTATTCCTTCAAAAACAGCTTTTTAAAAAATTTAATTTTGGCTTTAATAAAAATTACGATTGGCGCTTAAGAAGATCAATTTACCGGTTGATTAAGTGCAAAATTCTATTCAGGAATAATCATAAAGGATTTTAGCGAATAGGAAAATGCGATTAATTTTGAAATATAACATACGAAGAATAATTCAAACCTCATTTAATTAGGATTATTTAGCTAAAACTGTTTTCTTGATAGGATTTAATTATTTATTCTCACTTATAAGCTCGGGGGATAATATTCAAATAATTATTCTTTCGCCATTTAATATTCAAAAATAATGTTTCACAGTCCTTTATATCATAATTCTTGCATATTAAAAAATAGGGCATTTTTTGTTTATTTGTTTGTTTGAAATGTTACTCAGAAAAAAATACATAGATAATTCTTTCGAAATTTAACTTTCTTTATATAATTTGTTTGAAGGTTATTTACCTTCAAGGAGATTTTTTTTTGAATTTCCTCTTAAATCCATTCAATAATTATCTGATTAACTTGATAAAGAATAAATGAATGATTGAATGCATAACTTGATAACTGAATAAATGCATGATTAATAATTCAATAAAAAGAAAGGTTGCCGTATGAGTGTGCGAGGTTTCTATTTCAAAATAACAAATCTTGAAACTATTAGCAAGCTCTGCATAAAAGTAAAATTATATTAATAAAGAATAGTTTCTTCTTACTATAGGTAGTTTGAGAATAAGAAAGAAATCTATGCTCCATAAAAGATTAAATAATGCGTCATAAAATAAAGGTTTTATCTCATGTTTTGATTCAGATTATTTCTTCTCATATAAATAAAGATGGAAAGAGTCCAATAGATATGGGCGAATTTGTAAAACTTTAAAATACTTTGAGGTTATATTAGCACTATTTGGAATATATCTCTTAAATATGACTCATTTTCAAATGCTGAGAACCAAACATCAGCTCACATTCTCCTTCCATATTTTTACACCTCACTTACAGCATGCATGTTTGACTCTCGAAAGATTAAAGCACACCCGATTCACATGCAGAACAGATCTTTCATGGATTGAATTTGGAACCCCACCTCTGTCTAAAATCAGACATTTTGTCACGAAGATAACAGCGCTATTTCGCTAATAAAAAAAATATGAACCCCATCAAAGGTTTCGTAAAGAGTTCTACATATTATAACATTGCCTAATTGCGATGAAATTATCTTTTCAAAGACTTGTAACGTGCATGCTATAAAAAATAACGATAAAAAAATCACTATTTTTGAAAATTTTGATGAGACTTAAATTCCATGGATGTTAATCAACAAATTTTTTATTGATAATTCATGTACTCGTTTGCAAACATTTCCTCAGGTTTTTAGATTATCTGTCCTCATCACACATAAACAAGAGATAAATATTATGGCACATATTATCTATCTATACACTGTCTTACGATATGCTATGACTTAATATTACAATCAGAATAATGTGATAATGACAATGGATTATACAAGTGAATTTTTGTGGAGGATTAGACATCATCATTTGAGTACGAATTGGTTGCATTAAGACCTTCGTACATTTCACACATGGAATTACTGAAGTAAGGGCTTTGAAGTTTTTTTTTTCTTCTGAAGTAGTAATTCATGAAATGCTCATCCTTTTATCGGCTCAAAAAATACTTTATTTTTATTTTTATAGATTAACTTGCTGAAACCTAGTTCCAGTAGACACAGAAAGTGAGTTGGCTATCAATAGATACTGTATCTAATATTTTAAAATACACTTAAAGTAAACTGCCGTAGCTAGTTAAACAAGTGATTGCTCTCTCTCTAGAAATCGATAATTAATCAAGCGCCTATTATTCTAAACATTTACCGGCAAAAAAATCTGTAAGCTATTGTTCTCTATAGTTA
This sequence comes from Argiope aurantia, assembly GCA_026543865.1. Classification (NCBI taxonomy): domain Eukaryota; kingdom Metazoa; phylum Arthropoda; class Arachnida; order Araneae; family Araneidae; genus Argiope; species Argiope aurantia. The sequence continues at coordinate 549,175 of JAPMOR010047542.1, read as the reverse complement.
AATTTAGATAGGGTGTATGACATTTCTTTAAAACAATGCCCCCAGTTCATTTTAATTAAAATTCTTAAAACCGAGCCCAGCGGTTTAAGGATTTGGAAGTTTGCATTGGGATAGCTAAAATATGCATAAACATGTAGACATTTTTAGGAAGAAATTAGTTATGATTTCTCCATCTTTCAATTTCTTAGTAATAATCTAAGAACATACAATAAAAATAATATAGAATAGAATCTTTTAAAAACTTTATAAAATAAGTAAACCAATTAAAATTTCATAATTTTATTGCAAAATGACCTTATAAATAATAAAATCTTAGTTGAAATGATAATGTTAAACATACTAATTGTAATCGTATCACATATTATTGAATAGAATTTAAAATAATTATACCGAGCGTTTTGAAATTTTTTTTTATCGGTATATTGAAAAAATAATTTTGTAGGTGGAAACAAAATTCGGGGGGGGGGCAGATAGAAATGCTCTATTTAAATCGAAATTGCAAGAAAATCTATAATATATTGTAATTTTTACATAATAAATGTTTAGTAATTCTTTCTTTATGAAGCTCAATTTGGCTTTATTCTGCATTAAGTATTTTTACGATTTTTATTTTTATCTACAAATTTTTGATTTAATAAACATCTTCCCCTTTTAATAGATTGATAAAAGTGATAAAATGTCTTTTCGCTTTTTTTGAGATTTTATTTTTTAATATTTTCACAAAATAATAATTACCAAAAGTGGTGCCTTTTCAAGTAATCTAAGATAGAAATCAAACTTTTATTGTCATAATGCTCTCAAGGTTTATATAAGAATCAAACTTTGTCCCCCAAGTTATTTACCAAATTCAGTGGTATTGAAATTTACAACCATATTTTATGTAATTAAATAAAATTCCACCATGAATAAAATTATCTTTTAATTAAAATAGTTGATTTCTAAAATTAAATCATCTAATACCTACATAAACTAGATATTTAATATCCAAATAGAATGTTAAATATTTTACTAAAATATTAAATACGATAATTCGCATTCATTGTAATGTTTTCATATTAAGAATATATTATCAATTCCATACATTAATTTATTTTTTATTAAAACTGTAGGCTTCAAATCAACGCCGTAAAACTGTGAAATTAAGACTGAGATAAGCTAAGTAGCGAGAATATTAATATTCATTATATACATTAATTACCCACTAATTTCCTTTATTACTTGCATATTTTCTTTCAACACTGATGATTAAGAAATATTATTTTCTACTTTTTATAGTTATAATAAATTATATTTAAAAGCTTTTTAATATTTTATGTTTTTAAATCTTTAATATAATTCATTATTCTTAATCGGAATTTAAAAATCACTATTTTAAAACTGACCATTTGATGGCACCACAAGTATGAAATCAATATTTATTTAAATTAATACGAATAATAAAAAGAATTCTAAAATTATTAAAATATTATATTTCTTTCAGAAGCAAATAACTATACGAAATTTCAGAATTCTGGAATATAAGAAAGAAAATTCAAAATCGATTAACAAAATTCATCTTCACAAACGCTTAAAAAATTAAAAAAATAACTTGAGGAATCTTAGTCAGAGTCAGCCAGCCTACATAATAATTTTCAAACCTAAACATATTCATATTTTATCATCGTCGACAGCAGAATAAAAAATATTTCTATTAGCAATTTCCTCAGAAAAGAAATGGTTAAATGGATATTTAATCCAATTAAAGTGACGGCAAGTTAAATTTAAATCGTCAAGAAAACAATTTAATATATAAAATTCAAAAAACTTTTATGTTAAGGATTTCAGGACAACGCTTATTAAAAATAAGGACGGAATGAATTCTAAGTTTGAGTAACCAAAAAAATAATGAAAGTTTGTGAGGAATACAAATATATCTTAGAGGTTTGAAATTTTACATTAAATAAATTGGCTTAACGTTTATTCTTAATTGATTGCCTTAAATCTGTGTATTGGAAATTATTTTGAACTATTTTTAAAAATTTGAAACAAAAATAAAACTTAATTTAGCGCACCAATAATTGGAGCCCCGATCTTTCTTCGTTTTACTCTCTTGACTAAGTTTTCTCTTCGTTCTAATATACTTGAAACAAGACAAGATTTATTTTATAACATTTTAACCTTAATAAAAATATTCGAATTTTATGGAACTCATTAAAATATTATAATTTAACTAGCTTGATTGCATAGAAAAAGTTATTTTTCAAATTTCAAGGAAATGAATGCTGAAAGAAATGTAAAGATAAATAAATAAAAATAGAAAGAAATGATCAATTAAGCTAAATCTAGTAATTAAAATATAGGTAAAATCGTATAAGAGATTTCGTTTTAAGTATTTGAAATATGGCAACAGGTATTTTGAATGAATTCGAATTTTTTTTTTTTAATGTTCGATTCAAAACAAATTTGTTTTGAGAAATTTCTTTTGTTGCTATATTTAGTTTGACTGCATTATAATAGGAGGAATATTCCATCGTTAGAACATTTCCGGAATTTAAATTCTGTATAGAGATATCATTTTGAATTCAGACATCGAGGTCTTATTTATGTTTAGGAGATATATTTGAAAACTCTTGAAAAACAACAGTTAATAAAAAAATGCAGTAATCTTTACAAAAAAATTCATGTTTCATGAATGGAAGTTTTTTTTTTAATTTTAAAAATATTCTTTATTTTTTTTTAGAAAAAGTATCATGAAGTCTGCTTTCCTTGCTAATTGGCGTTAGATTAAGATCTTGCCATAGTTTAAAAATACAGTTTAATAACGAAAAAATTAAACTTCATATCTAATAAAAATGAAAAATGAATCTATGCCTTTTTTTCACAATGAACTATTTCAACTTAGTAGCTTTTCTCAAACTTATAAGTATTTAAGATTTTAAAGTAAAATTAAAGGACGTTTTTTTTCTCTTTTGCTATTCCATGACAGAGTTGTTTGAATTTTAAGTTTGAAAAGAACAATGAAACACTCAAATTATATGCAGTAAAATACACAAAATCCAATTATTGAGTCAGTTAAATTATTAACGAATTATTTTTCATCCACATTCCCATTTTTTGTGCGATTTTTAATGAATATTCAAATCATAAGTTGTTGGTAGAACTATTAATACAATTCATTAAATAATTACTAAAATTGGTATGCAAAAAATAAACCAAATAAAAATTATTTTCATATATTTGTATTTAATTTATTGCATGTAAAAAAAGATGAGATTTTATAATTAATTTTTCCTTCGCATCTTCTTGTGCTAATTTAGAAATGAAAAATGCGGAGAAAACTTTCTTTCCTAACGATTTTTAAAATTTATTTTACATTACAAAAAAATAAACAAATTATTTATTTATCAACTTTTTGAATTTAATTTTTTAATCTGAACTGATACATTATGCAATTTCATGAATTCAAAATCGTTTCGTTTTGCGATTATTAATCAATATATTTGTTATCTGCATGTTCCAACGCATGTATTCAATTTGAAAATATTTCAAGAAGTTCTTTCACAATTTTTAAACCGACCATAAATAGGATCATCATTATAAATGGTAAAATAAGAACATTTTCAAGCATTCTATGAAATTCTACAATGCTTGTAATGAATTCTAATTAATAGAACCACTCTGATTTGAAATTATACTTTAAATGGAAAATGATGACACGTTACGTCAAGAGAAATAGTTCTGGATTTCACAAAAGTATTTGATATATTTTAACGATATTTAGTTTTAATTAAATACCACTAACAATATTCTGCGCAACTAACATCAGTATTTAAAATAAAATACCTTTTTTATTATATAAAAGATTTTTATATTTAAAATAAAAGATATTTATTATATAAAGTCTCCTTATATTTAAAATAAAAGATCTTTTTTATTATATAAAATATGATTATATTTAAAAGATCTTTCATATTTAAAGCCGAAAAGACAACAATAAGTTCCACTTTATCCATAATAAATCGGTATCTCTTATATTTATTACGTACTATTAATTTGAATTGCTCCCAAATGTATTAAAAATACTTAATTAGATTAACTCCTCTTATCTTAAATGAGAAGTTCGGCTTAGTATCACGTTGTTGTTGTTTTTTTTTTGTTTTGTTTTTATGTCCTTCTGGTATCTCTGAAAAGATCGCACCCAGAATCAAGTTTCGCAACTAAATAGTAAATTCAAAAATTCCTGTTTAATTAGTTCTAAAAGCAACATAAAGTCAATAAAAATCCTCAAATAGATATTTCTGTTCTGAAGACTCTGGATAAGTTTCGAGGAGCAAGATTTTTGGTTAGTGACACAAGAAAATTCCTTACTGGGAACAATGCATTTCACAACTGAATATTCTATGGCCCAGTCGCTGAAAGCGTGATTGATGGCGTTCGCTTAGAATTTCGACAAAAGATTAATCTCTGAGCTGTGGTGACTCGGAATCAATCTTGGGTTAAAATGGTTAAACTTAATTTAACAAGTACCTAATGAAATCTAGTTAAGTACATTGTTTTACACTTTATTTTTAATTATGTTCATTCCAAACATTACTTAAAATTATTCAGATGATAAACTTAACGTCGTGTACAGCTAGAAGATGAAATTATTTGCAATAAATTTAGGAAATTTAAATTTATCCTTTAGAAAGTTTCTGTTATAAAAATCGTAAAATCTGATTTTTTTGCAATGATGCTGACTGAAATTTTTTTATTCAAATCGTAAATTTAAGATTGATATAAATATACATAAATTGCACAGGAAAAAAAATTTGAACTTAATTTAAAAAAAACAGGTCTTTCATAAAATTCTTTTAATCCGCATCAAAAAGATAATTTAAATTAATAATATAAAAGGAAATTACTAAAGTAACTATAATTTTTCAGAGGTAAGAATTACAGCAAAATCTTAAATAAAATTGAATTTTTAATATTTTCTGAATGTATGTTATGTATGAATGTATGTTCTATTCTGATGTATGTTATGCTCTTCGTCAATTTTGAAATTATTTCTGGTACCATTTAATGTGTACCTCAAATATTTCTAAATTTCCATTCATACTTTTACACATATTTATTTGAAGAGCCTACATTATTTGCATTGAAAGTATTATTAATATTTATTTTTTATGCAAAAATGCATAACACTCAATTTTAAATATTAAGGTAAATAATTAGTTCACTCAAATTTTGTTCACAACAACAATAAACAGTTTTAATATGTCCTAAACAAAATAAAAATATCACATTTTTTTTAAAAAATTGCATTCTTTGATTATTTTCGCATGAATAGTTTTAGGTAGTTACTGATATTTCATGGCGAAAATTCATAAATATAGCTTTATGCAGACAAATATATAAAATATTAAGTAGCCTTTGAAATTTGCATTAATTTAAATATTCATCTTACATTTTAAACACTTTCATCATTTCTATACTATAAGCTCTACTATATCACTTTTCATGACAGTAAAATTTCCATCAACAAATCGACTGAATTTAGTAATAATTTGTACTAAATTAGTTTATATTCTATTCTCACTCACTGCATTAAAGAAAAATTAATAAATAATAAATTAATTAATATGATGATGAAAGCAGTGAGATATAATTTTTTTAATGTCTCTCCTGGATAGCATTTGTAAATAAAGATATTTGCTCTTTAAAATCCCATTTATTTAATTATAATATGTTTTTTTTAAATTTAAACAGATTCTTTACAGATAGAAATAATTGAAGGAAGGTTTGAAAATGACTTTGTTAATATTTTTATGAGCAAATTGTATTTATGCATGGTACATTCCATCGAAAACAAATCAAAAGTTTTTCATTCCCAAAATTATATGCAGATTTGTATAACGAAGAAATATCTTTTGACAGTACTTCTAAACTTTTGCAAAACAATTTCCAAATTTTCGTTAGATTTTATTTGAATTGAAAAACGATCATTGGTTTCCCTGTAAAGCCTTAGTTTTTTTCTTGGCGCAATCCATCTGCTCCTGAGATTAGTAAAAATAATTTGAACCCCACATTCGAAACAAAAATATCAATATCTTATGTTCCTTTTTACTGTCCAGTGACACACCAGCAAAAAAGAAAGCATCATTTATCCTTTACAAATGACAACATAACACCATTTTTGTCAAGAAACCCTATAATGTTTTTTTAGATACACTCTAAATTTATAACGCTTACTTATTTATGAAGAAATTTCCTTCTAAAAATAAGAAGAAATGGCATCGGAATTCTCCTTTCTAGTTTAAAAAGATAAACAACGGGATTTTCTGTCTGGAGATCTTTCTCTATTTAAATCTCCTCGATCGAGGCGAAGTTTCAATCCACAGCTCCTCTGCGCTGAAGCTCCACTGGGTGTGTCCGCTAAAGGCACGGGTTTGACATCATATCTATCAAGCTGATTGGGAAACGATGTAAGGGATTCGAAGAGAATAAAATGTACGTGACCCAGGTAATTTTGAGGGATATATTTTCTTTTAGCTAACACGACTTCCAATAGAGAGGCCAGCTGGTGATCAATTGTTTCAGATAACTTAATTTATACTTGATTTGTCTCACAAAAATTTTACTTCTTTTCCAGACGGTTATCTTTTGGTGAAAGAAAATTTTTCCGAATTTAAAGATGTCTATTCCATAAGCCTTTTTATAAAATCAACTAAAACATTCAATTTTTTATAACTGCATTACTACTCATGCTTTTTTTAGTTAGGTTAGATAAATTTATAGATTTATATAATTGTTTAATTGCTGCATTTCATTTTTTTAAAGTAAAGTTTTAAAATATTTATCATTAATAAATTTTATTAATTAAATTTGCCTTTTTTCCTTACATTTCTAATATTTATTACAAGGCAATTTCAAAAACCTGAAAAATAAATTATTCTTTCTTGGATGAAGATTTAAATTGCTGATTGCGTTGTCCATAAATTCTTGTTTCGTTAGAAAAATGTTCGATTTTATTACCATTCTTTTTTGGCAATAATAAAATTTTATTTAAATTCATTTACGAATTTTCGATTTTCAGATTTGCTCAGGATTTCGGAATCACCTTTGGTACATTTCATTAACACAACTTTTCTTTGGTTTTTGAAATTAATAATAAAAAAAAGAGGAGTTAGTTTTTATGAAGAATTCTTAACTCGTATAGTTTTTGTTTACTATATTAACACTTCGAAGTTTATTTATAAATATATAATTTCAATTTTTTTCAATGAAAGATTATCTTTATAAGCGTTTTGCATTGATAGAATAGATAGTAGAAGGATATATAGTACATTTTGTTACTACAATTAATTAAGTAATTTGATAATTATTAGAAAATTATTAAAAAATTAAGTATCTGAATTGATATAATTATTGAATTATTTTTATTGAAATTAATGAATTTGATAATTATTAAAAAATTATTAATTAAAAAATTAAGTAATCTGAATTCATATGATTATTATTGAATTAATTTTATAGAAATTAATTAATTAATTTGATAAATATTAGGAAATTATTAATTTAAAATATTAAGTTTCTGAATTGATAATATTAGTTTCTGAAATGATATACTTATGTTGAGTAAAATGAAAAAGAATTCCTAATTCCATATTTGAATTAATGAATTGTGTCAAATCAAATTAAGAACTACTAAGATTCAGCAAATATATTATGTCTAAAGTGTAAATTGGAATTACAAAACAAAATAATTATCCTGTTTTTTTTTTTTTTTTTTTTTTTTTTTTTAATAATTTCGTGTTTTTTAGGTTTTAACTCCTTCGAAAATGGAATTTTATTAAGTTTCAATGCATTCGTTTCTACCAAGGGTAACTCAAGTTTTGGCGGGGGGACTTTTGCAGCTCCCTAACTTCTATGAATGCCATCAGTTAATCAGTTGCTCACAAGGTAGGTATACGTATCGATAGCAGTATAAAATTCACGACAGGCTTGTTGTTCCTTGTTATACCGCTTCTTTCAGTGGTGGTATGATGATTGCGTATATGATGATCGGATATACGCAAGAACGTTTGTTGTTCCTCTGAAGGAAAATGTTAATTATAATATTTCCATTTTTTTTGTGACAATCATTATATTGAAAGTAAATTATATGTTATATGTTAAAAAGTTCCTCTCACTATTCAACTTGTTTGTTATTTCTTGCCTCTCGGTCCTAGATTTTTTTTCTCACATGAGTCACTACAACAATCTTCCAGGTTGTGTTGAGCAATAATAATACATTTAGTACCTTTATAGTACATTTAGTACATTAATAAATACTAGTAATAGATTTTGCAATTGCCAATGGATTTAAGAACAAATACTTTCTTGCGAAACTAGCTTCTGATTATTTGGATTATTATTCTTTATTTTTGATTCATTCAACTGTCAAATGAATGTGTTTGAATAGATATAATTTAAAACACAGTACCTTATTCATTTTATTCCTATACGAAAAGATATTTAAGTGAAAGATATTAGTAATGTAACAAAAATAACTATACTATGTTCAAACACTATTTTCCTAAGCCCTCTATTATATTTTTATATTTCATTCAAAAATTTTTTCCTACTAAGGGCCGTTTTTTTTAATGAAAAATGTCACTTACTTTCATAAGAACACTTTGCATTTGTTTGAGCAAAAGTTTTACAGCTAAAATAAGAAAAAAAAAAATGAATGTCTTAAAACATCTCAAAAATCTAGCATTTCCCAATATCCGTGATTTATTTCCAAATCTTCAATAACATCAAAGATTTATAATTCACTAGTGATTTTGATTATATGTAATTATTTTTGCATGTTAGGGGCATTTCTATAAATAATTTCGCGTCATTAATTTGTCGTTGATAGTTCTAGCAAATTCTTACAAAAGCAAAATCTTTTCAGCATAAAGATGAAAATTGTTAAAGGTTCACAAATGCTGGAATTTTATCCAGATACAATTTTATACAAAACTTTTGGATACTTTTTCGCATCCTTTATGCTAAGTAAATCACACAGGTTGGAACATTCAGGTCATTTAAACTGAATAAACCGTCCGAGCTCTAATGCTCCCATGCGTTCAGAGCTTTGACATTCAAGAATTAGCTTTCTTGTACGGTTAGTTTCGAGGCCCAGAACTTCATTTTGCATTCCCTCAAAAGTGAAAGCTAGGTAGTTGTATTCAAGGAACAACTCAACCCATTTGTTTGAACAAAAGTCTCTTTCGCGTCAGTAAATTACATCAAGCACAGAATTCAGAGACACAACAGACGAAAGAGAGATACATTAAAACAAATCTCTTGCGCATCTTGCCATTTGGGAATCAAGTTTAGTCTTCATATGATGCAGTTTATTTATCCAGTGTTGTTTAAAAACCGTGCAATATAGGGGATGAAACAATTTTTGCATCAGGAAACTTGTAATTTTTGCATCGTATTTTCTGAAAACAGTGTTATCAAAATTCTCTGACGGAAAAACGGTGACTTCCTTGAACATTTTTAATATTTGAAAAATGATACCTTTATCTATTTTTAGTTGCTGATTTGGATCATTGAAAAATATAGTTTTTAACACACTCTTTAATTAGTGCACTAAAATGTAGTCTTCAGCATTTATCAATATTTTTAACCTTTAATTTATGTAAAGTGTCTACTCTAATCATGGCCATCTAGTTGATTTCTTAACCGTTATAAATATTAATAAAGTTCCAATTGTAAAGGAGTTTTAAATAACTAAAATAATTAAATTTTATGTTAATGAGGTAGTAAATGTCCTAATGGAAAAATTACAAAATCTAAATTTTTATATACTTCTTCAATCCTATAAGACTATAGGAAATAGAACTTTTTCTTAAAATGTTAAATGAAAATTACTTTTTCTTCAAATGACTGATTACCATAGTTTTTCATTAACAATTTAAGAAAAAGCTCTATTTTTCAGTTATCAAAACTATTTTAATTTCAGTATTTTATATCAATCAGTGGTAATTTCGAGGAAACTAGGTCTGTTTATTGGTTACTCTTCATCCAGTTGGTTTTGAAACAGTCTCAAAGTAGTCTTAAAACTTTATAGCTCGATCAGTTTCGGTCGCATATGAATGGATAGTTTTTATTCCAAATTCTAGAATGTCCGAAATATTTTACTAAATATGACTAATAAGACTGGGGAGTTATACAAAAATTTTAACTTCATAATGTTTCCATCAGTGCATATAGTAATTAATATAACATAACTACATAGAATTCTTTACACCACTTAAAGCAATTTTCCAGTTGGAACTGTATGCCTGTCCCTAGCAGGTTAAAATGCAGCTGCTGGTCGCAATTAGAATTAATCACCTGTTTTTAAAAAAAAATAAAAGTCTAGAAATAAAATTTCCCCAGCTTCTCTTCCAAATGTTGTCACTCGTGCAGAATCCAAATTTAATTAAATTAATCTTTTTATTGACTGATAATTAAGTTTTAAAAATATTAAAGTAGTACATTGTCATCAAAAGTATTCAAAATTATGAAACCCTATCGCATTAGGAAATTATTGATGAATTTATTACCACTTATATTTTTACTAATATAAAACTAATCAAATTAAATAAAAGTGTGAAAAATATATTTATAAATCCATGCATTCTATTTTCAGTTTTTTTAAAAGGCAGTTTGTTTTAAATGTCATTTAAATGAAAAAGCTTAACAAAAATTGATGATTGAAAATTAGATAACAATCCATTCTATTGGATCATTCGACAAACGGTTTCCTTCCTTGAATGTTCAATCATTTTTTTCTCTTTAAATAAAATTTTATTGCTTGAGTTAATGATTTAACGCAAAACATCTTTTAAAGCCTTACTTTAATAATTGTAACAAATAAATGAAAATGCGACTGACATACATTTTATTAAAAAATAGTGCTTACACTCTATATTTAAACAAATGATTTATATTCTTATACAATTTATGATATAACGAGTTACAATTCATTTTCTCAAAATTTGCGTCCACATACTTTGTTATTTTAACTTAGAAACAAGTTTCTTAATACATATTTTCTCTTCCTCGAAGATAGAAATTTAACTTAAAGCCTTAAGCTATGTGGAAGATGAAAATAGTATGAGCCTTATGTAAAATAACGCAAACTCATTAACTTAAACTCCATAGAGAGTTAGAGCAATTATTTCGAAAGATGAATATGTGGTTGTTGTGTCGTTTGTAAAAGAAGAGCCTGAACCAACATGACATAATTAGAAATGTTTTGTAAATATGAGAGCTAATATCGAAAAATATTATTTGTGATTTAGAAGATGAAATGTTGCAAATAAGAAATAATTTACAAATTTTGCTTTATTGTCCAATTAGTACTTGGTGTCAAGTTTATGAATGTGTTATTGTCCTTAATTAGTTACCACAGCGTGTAGCGTTACATACTGTTTAAAAAGAAATTGCAAAAAGAAAGAAGAATAGAGGAAATTGATAGTGTTTCGCAACAAGTCCTGGGGAAAAGAAATTATTATAGAATACATATTTAATGAATTTGTTTATTTGTTCAGAAAATTTACAATAAATATTGTCAAAACCGAATTGATGACTCCTTAGACTGACGCCTACTTTAAAAACAATAAAAGGACTAATGAGGATAGGTAGATAGAGAATTTTACTCACGCTGACCGGTTTGATGCTGAGAATGATAATTGAATCGAATCACCACTCTCCAATTGCTACACCAACGCAAAAAAAATTTAACATTTAATGGTAATGTGAAAATTACAGATCCACTTGCGCAATGGATCTAGTGATTAGATAGGGTGTCTAAATAAAGTTATCATTGGGCCAATTTGGTCTCTAAATTATGTACTAATGAAAATTGTCCAATAGAAGTAAACAATTTTCTTTCCCAATTATCTTGTTTGTTTCTGAGATAATTGAAATTTAACCTTCCCTGAATCGCAATACTGTATTCTTTGGTGGTTTCTAAGGTGAAACTCAGGATAAACTTAATAATTAATTCTCAGTGGCTTATACCATTTGATTCAGTTGTTGTTTAAATGAATTTGTTAAATTTATTAAATTTCTTTCTGGATTGCTGTTGAATCAGTGACTGGAAAGGATGAAAACAAACTAAAAAAATCAAAAATAAAATTGCTAAAAAAAGAACTTTAATATAAAAAGTTATTTTAACACACTAAGAAGAAATGAAACATTAATAAAAATAATTTTTGTTACTTTTAACTTCAAGCTTAATCACCTATCGTATGGGCAGACCATATTCTGTACATACTCGTAATATATAATTTCATTAACTGCAAAGGCAGAAAAATTACTAAATTTATTTTTAAAACTAACTATTCATTATTAAATCAACATCGTGCAGAAAAAGGAAATTATTTACATTTGAAGACCAAAAAAGTGTGCTTTAGTAAAGGAAAAGCCAATGGGCAGCCTATATGATTCCTTGACAGCCGATAGATGGCGCAGCGTGAGTTATTGCGAGTCGACATTAAATAGTAAAAAATAGGGAAAAAAAATCTGCCAAATGCGCGTGGTTGATGATTTAAAACCCATAAGCAAAGCGTTAAAACATATTCCTCAATAAGTGAGAAAACCACTTCCGCCAAAAGGTTTAACTTTAAAAAAAATGAAAATCATTCATTCATAGTAATGTCTTCATTCTATGCCTTTTCATAAAAACTGTACGGAAAATTATATTTACACAGGTACATCAACAAAATTGTTTTGGATGCATATAACTTTTTTTTTTGTCTCTTTCAAAAGTCAAACAAAAATGATGCATCAGATTTACTCTATTATAAAAAATGAATCAATGTTTTCCGAATATTTAACTCATAAGAATAGAAACAACGAACAGCATATTAATAAAGCGTGAAAAGTTAAAAGTGATAGCTTACAATGATTATTTAAGTGAAATAAAGGGAAAAGCAGGGGAGATATACAAATAAACAAGGATAATGTAAATTTATGAGTAAACTTTATTATTGAGTGTAAACGGTGATTCTAAATAAGTTCAGTATTCTGGTGTTTCAGAAACATCATTTTTCTTTTGTCTAAGCATATTTTATGGCATACCGTTTAAGCACTTTTGAGACAAATTTAAGCTATTTAGAGTAACCGCATTAAAAAAAATACTACAAACTAAAATATACTTGAACAAATATACTTGAAATATACTTGAACAATTTGATCAAATTTTTAACAAAATTTCTAATTTCGAAGCTTACAGTTTATTGCAAAAATATTACCTCACATTAATGTTTTTAAAAATGTTTATTAAATATCATGGTATTGGTTTTCAGTATTTTTAATTAGTGTATTAATTAAAGTGTTTATTATACTTAATTCATGTTTTCGAATTGATGAACATGGCATTGAAAAATCATGGAATCGTATACATTTAGAAACATTTCATTTGAAATTTAAACACATTTCCGTTTAGTAACTACTTTCAGTTCTTTAATAGCTGCAGATTTTAAACCACAATTTTATTTTTATAGGAACTATCTTGAAAAGAATTTATTGTTTTGAGCATTCTCGCTTCAAATTAATCTTCATTGAGATTACTAATCTTCACATTTCCCTATTCCCAAGAATCAATTATCCTTCTCAATAGTGTTTTGGGAGTGTATAGTAGAATTCGAATTTAACTTCCATACTCAAATAGTTTGAAAATACGTTGAACATTATCCAAAGATATTTATTTCAGGAGTTGCCTCCTGAAGTAATGTTCTTAACTATAGATGATACATTTCTAACAACGTTTCTTCCTTAACGTTATATACAGGGTATTTTTTTTTAAACTGACGGCACTGAGAGATCTCTGTAGCTCAAACTATTAGCCGCAAAGCCACCAAATTCTGTAAGAGGACTATTGACGTCATAGGAAAAAGGAATCCACGAAAAAAAAATAGTTCAAAAAATTACCGATAGGAGGAATGTGGAGCTTTTGATCTAAATTTTAAGTTTAACTGCACGATAAAATTTTAAAAAGCTACAGTAAACAGGTAAATGAATAAAAAAAGAATTAATTTTTCCACAAATGTGCTTTATTCGAAAAATTAACTTCTGTAAATGGTTACAATTTTTTTTAAAAAAAAAAGAAGATTCTATTCGATTTTCTTTTTAGTCTTTGTTCTTTTGTTTTTATTCAGTACAACCGCTTTCCCGGGGAAGAAATTGACTATTTTCAATATGACTTCCATTTTCTTGGACTAAGCATTGCATTCTCTGCACCGTACTCTTTACAGCTGAATGCAACATTTCAGGAGGCATTTCATAACAGTCCACTTTATGTTTTCCTTTAAAACTGATAAATTCGACACTCCACTAAGACAAACCTTTAATTTTAAATAACCCCACAGAAAAAAGTCCCATGGGGTTAGATCCGTCGATGGAAGTGGCCATGCAACACGAAAACAGCGACTAATGACTCTTTTTCTTCTGTAAAGTGATGGTGCAACAGTTACTGTACTGATGTATCTATGTGTGGTGGTGTTCCATCGTGCATAATGACAATTTTATCTAATCATTGCCTTCGCTGAAGTTGTGAGATAGCAAAACTACACAGCATATTATGATATCTTTGAGCATTTACGGAACAGGTATGGGGGTCTTCAACAGTCTCAAAAAAGTATGGTCCGATGATAAAATCGGCTGTAAAAACACACCAAACAGTTACTTTTTGAGAATGAAGTGGAATTTCTTGAAATGCATGGGGTTGCTCAGATGTCCAAATTCTAGAATTCGGAGTGTTAACAATCTCATTCAAATAAAAATGGGCCTCATCACTCCAGAGAATTGCCCACGGCCAAGCCTCGTCGACTTCCATCCTGGTAAGAAATGGCAAAGCAAAGATTAATCGAAGATCATAATCAGTAGGTTTCAACTCATGCTAAAGGTTAATTTTATATGGAAAAAATTGAAGAATTTTCTTAAAACTTTCCATACTGTTGAAGCACTAACATCCAGTTGTCGGCCAGCTCCACGCGTGCTGCTATTACCAGCAGTGCTCGTCTGATTTCTTTCACCGATTGCAGTCGCAACATCTGTGATCGTATCCTCCGATACCGGTTTCCGACCTCTACCAGGCCGAGTTGCGAAAGAACCTATTTTTTAAAATTTTTTAATCATTGCTTTCACTGCATTAATTGATAGAGGTCCTTTACATAAATTGTTTCGACTTTTAAACTTGTGAAGAGCGACCACTGCATTGGATTGATTAAGATAAGAGCTACAAAAAGAGCTATGCTAAAGTGAGATGCATTTTACAAATCAACTGAAATGATTTTCAGTGCCCCGCTTCTTTTTTATAACTCAAATACTGGCGCTGGTGTCGATTACGTAATCGGGAATTTGCATTTTGCAATTTTTCCCCGTGTTTTATGCAAAATTTTAGCTGTCTTAAAGTGTAAAGCGTCATATTTTCCCCTAGCGGCAACTTTTGGATCTATTTTTTTTACGGATTTCTTTTTTCTACGTCGTCAATAGTCGCCGTATAAAATTTGGTGTATTTGCGGCTGACAGTTCAAGCTACAGAGGTCTCCGAGTATCGCCAGTTAAAAAACAAAAAACACCCTGTATATCTCTGCTCCTCTCGGTGATTTTGATCTTCAGGAACTTTGTGTTTGAACGTTTTAAACAGTTCTATTTGCTTCAAATTTATCTCTTATTCGATTTATCATAAGCCTATTAGATGCTTAGTATGAAATTCTTTCGAAATCGCTTTAGCAATTTTACAGAGTTTTCGCAATTCTAAAAGCCCTTTAAGATTCACAGGAAGTTTATCTGTATTGGTTCATTATTTCTCAACCATTAAATCTACGAATATAAAATCCAGCGCCTTGCAAACTAATAACAAAATATTTGTTGCGAAACTTGCTATTAGATTTTATTTCTTTTTTTCCATGATAGACGCGATGTATTTAGATTTATTTCAGCATATAATACTTGCATTTGAAAGGAGAGGAATTAGCTTAATCTCCCCTGAGATAACTGTAATTTCTAATATTGTTTTATAATGTTAAAGTTGTTTTAAAATCTTAGAACATCTTTTTTCTTTCAAACTCACATATTGAAGTAATATTAAGTCATGTAGCGTTGATAGAATAGAGTCTCCGGAATATTTAATCTCTTCTCATAGTCTTAAAAGAAAAAGAAAAAAAAAGAATTTTACTGCCGGCGCACAACAGAAAACCTCAAAATGAGAAAAGTTTTAACAAGTCACACTTCCGAAAAAGTAAATTTAAATCTCACGTCTTTCATCTTTATTTTTTCTTTTCCCAGCCATCAAGAGGAAATCCCTTATTTTATTTCGATTTTCAGCCTTTAGCTTCTTTTTTTCTGCAGGTGATATACCGAGGTAGGAGATTTAGACGAAAAACCCAAACCACTTCAAACGAATTGTCTGTCTGCCTATTCATATGAATCGCGCGCCGAAAATAAAAGTGCATTTACGGAAGCATCGCCACTTTTGCTTTCTCACCGAGGTAAGGCAGAGGAGGAGAAACGAGAAAGTTCCTGTTTTAAACTAGGCACACCGGAGCGAAGACTTACAACAATTCCCAAAAGTCACTTTTGGATTTCTACTCCCTGCCATTTTTGAATAATCCTTCCCTAAGCCAATAAGATGAGAACTGTAACAACCCCAATGTAGCTTGATTTTTTTCCTTTTCTATTGCAATTTTTTTTCTCACGTTTTATATAAAGATTTATTTCTTCTGGATTTTTTTGGTACTATCTTCTCAGCGATTGACTGGATTCAGTCACTATGGTTACCTGAAGACCTTTCTTTTCCCTTCCTTTCTCTACGGGAAACAACAGCATAATCATAAATAGAAGGCAATGTTTTCCTTTAAGGCAATATTTCTCAATAGCAGTTGATACGTCTAATTGAGGAATGTCCCACCCCAAGAGAACCGAATCAGCTTTCTTCCCTTTGTTGTAAATCAAAGCGAAGGCTGTAAAAGAAAAAAACAAGGGGAGAAACAAAAAGGAAAAAAAAAAGTGCTTTTGAACTCGAGTTTTATAAGCAGTGTCGTAAAAGTACTATAACTTATGCTCCGCTTGTGTACGAGGAGATTTCCGAATAGCTTCTACGCACCATAAACTGCAACAGGTACTTTTGAAGACTCGCAGTTTTACAGCGTTTGGGTGAGAGTTTCGGAAGATAAATGCCCTTTCTTCATAAATACTTGAGTAGAACATAAGAAAGTTCGAGCGATTTAAAATTGCAGGATAAATTCCTCATAATAGCCATGCATGTCAATCTATATTCCCTCAAAATTGTGTAAAAAACAGTTAACTCTAATTTTATTCATTCGTTTTAAATAAAATATTGTAGATTGGCATTGCTTTAGAAACACTAACGTCTTACTGAATTTCAGAAATAAAGTGAACACTATTTCTCTTTTATACCAACAAAGAATGCAGAGAAACTGTAATTTCTGAACAATTCTTTATTCAATATAATTATAACCAATATTATATTATTTTATTAACTGTGCGCGCGTGTGTATTATTTTCTCCCATGCGAAACGTATCCATCAAAAAGTCGACTTAAGATTTTAATGAATCGTCACATTTTAAACGTCCATGAGTTTCGAAAAATACTTTTTTGAAATTATATGTGTCTGCCCATCTGCTTATGAACATGATACCTCAGAAATGTAAAATGCTAGAAGACGAAAGTACAGTCCTTACATCAGAACTGCTGACTAATATCACATATTGTATGAAATCCATGCATGAAAAATCTGCTATTCGAGGGTAATGTTATCATAACTCAAAAACGCATTGAGCAATGCTGATGAAATTCGATTAATCATTTTATCAAAATTTTAAATGTGTAACATATTTTGCATCAAATATATCAAAGGTTGACTATCCTTCGGTCTGTTCTAGGGCATGTGAAAGCCTTAAAAAGGCAACATATAAAATAAATAAAATTTGGTATGCAGTATTAAAATTAAAATTGTAGATTTGGTTCTAATTTCGAAGTAATTGGACAAACTGAAATGACCCTTATATATTTATGATTTTTTTTCACTAGGCTACGAAGCAACTATAAAATGCGATACATTGTATACGTATACCAGAAAGTTGAGTTAGCGCCATTTCTTCACAAACAGTTTTATCATGAGTTTAAAATGGTAACTTGATTGACAATTAGCGGTTTAAAAATTCTCAAAACACATATAAACTTTTAAATTTCGTTGTTAATCCACTTTTTATAAACAAATCTTCCAAGCTTTAATGAGGTTGTTGATGCTGCTTGAAGTACATATTTATATAAAAACAACATTCATCAAATATTTAAAAATTAAAAATATCATTATTCCAAATTTTAAAAAATGGAAGAATAGAGTTCGGCAATTTCACATTTGCATTAAAGAGGTCAGTTTGAAGCAATTATTACAAAATAATATATAATTACAAATAAATAGATATTCCCGGCTTTTTTTTAAATGAAAATTATGCGAATATTTTAATGAGATTAATTTCAAATTTAATTTTTAGATGTATAAAAAATTATATTTTTTTTCGGATATAAACTCAATCTTGGAAACAAGGAATATTAATTTTAAGCTTAGATACACTTGGGTAATCCAAAGGGGAGTAATCCCCAAAGTAATTAGGAGAATGTAACTAGCAAAATATAGAAAATCCGAATAGTTTTTAAAATATTAAAGTTTAAACATAATAGAATGAATCAGTGAATAGAATGGTAAAGAAGTTATTACTACAGTATTTTTGGGATCAGCTTTATTTAAAAATGCACTACATAGTACGAACCATAACAATGTTCATCTTATACCCTTGTTTAAAGATTAATTAATATAATACTATGCCAGTGTTTTTGCTAATATTGTCTACTGATATAAACTTTGACATTTTATACCTGCATGCTGAAACCCACTAATTATAGAAATCCAAAATGCCATATTAATGGTGGTATAAAACTAGAGCGGAAATATGGCCGATGAATATAATATGGTAACAGAATGGCGCATAACTTTTTCAGTGTTCCGAATAATAATAAAAATTGCTTCAGTGTTTTGAAATATAAAAAGATTTACGATGGAAGAAACGGTTCATTTCTGAAAATATTGCCAAGATTCCATTTCCCTATAGTTTGTGTGTCTGCATTTTTTATTAGGGCGATACATAATCTTCAAAAGTTTTATCCTTATGAATTTTTTTTAACAGAGCTGGTTAGTTAACAGAAGTTTAAAGATGAAAATTAATTAATAAATTTTCTTATACTCGAAATTGCAAAAAGTTTTTACTTCTTAGAAAGTTTTATAACAAAAAAAAATCAAGTATTTTTTTGCATTAATGTATTGAAAAATCACTGATATTATTTTACCGAACATTCATTAATTGTTTTATTATATGATATTTAGCAAGATTGTGAGATCAAATTGTGTTTATATTATAGACATCCCGCAACATAAAATTATATTTTTATTTTTCATTCTGTTGCAGGCCCCATACACATTCTTTTACGCATTAATTAGTTTTCCCTTATAAAGGAATTACTATCGACACATTCCTTTAATACATATAACAAGAAATAATATTTATACTATTCTTGAATTGTTGCTAAACATACGTTCCATACATTTTCTATGAATATTTAATTAAGCTAATTAATTTTGTCATTTGATACTGTAAAAGAATTCATATTTTTCAGAACTCCCTTGAAATAACCATTTAATCGTCTTATATGAATTTCTAGCACTATTTCAAACAACCCATAGCTTCGGATAAGAAAAAATAATCATATATAAGAGTTAAGTTGCTTATCTAGCAGTAAAGTTGCTAAATATAGATTAATTGATATATATTTAAAACCTTTTCCGACAAGGAAGTAAAAAGTCATCACATTTCGAGTCGGTCTAAACTGAAATAGATTTAAATCGTTTACGCCTTAATTGTTTATGACCAATTTTGTCGTCCATGTTATAAACATTTTTGTGAAGATAATAAAATAATATAAGTAAAATGGAATAAAATGCATTAATCTTTATTTTGGTTCTTTCGCGAAAAATAATAACAAATGAATTTGTTTTGTTTTTTTATTTTTATGCATCCAATGATTGAAATATATAGAATCGCAAGTTTATTCTGACTTCAAATCTGAAGTGATTTGCAACCCGAATATGTAATAGAAAATCAAGTCTGGTCTGAATATAAACTGTTCACCGTTTTTTATTCGCCATACCATCTAGCCGTTTTATATGCAGACAAAAATTCACTGAAAATTACTACAATCCCTTTTTTATCAGATGCGCAAAGGCTTTTTCTTTCGATCTACGATTGCAATTTGTTTGCAGGGTGTAGAAAAAAAACCACCAGACTCTTCCTCCTGCGTCCAAAAGGGCAATAAAAGACAAAAACAGCTGTTGACACCAGGATGTTGAATATTTCTCACATCTCTTCTCAATCAAATAGAAGGAAGGAAGAAAAAAAGTCGGAGCATAAACCAACTTCGCATCGGATTCCAATTTTTCTGGCTTCGGACAAACGTACTAGGGAAACCATAAAAGATGCTCCAATAGGAAAGCAAAAACAAATACTTTGAACCAGGGAAGTGATGACAAGAAAAAAATATTTAGAGTAGAAAGAAGGGGAAAAAAACGCGTCCCGGTATACAGAAGTGTTTTCTTTTGCGCCTGTATCAGCAATTTTCACTTTGATCCAGACGGAAGGCGGCTTCAAGCGCCTTCGAAATACTCTATGATAATAAACTGAGTTCAGGATCTTTACAACTCTTCGACGAAAGCTATCGAGTCCGTGATGCTGGTAGTGTGGATATATATTTTTATATTCTCGTTGCAGATATGGGATCCTTAAGATGTATTCAGAACTATTCTTAGAATCCTGACTGCTCTTTGGAAAGGCATGTTTTCGCAATAGAATAGTATATTTTTTAATAAAATAGAACGAATGGATGAAAAACGAGTGATAAAGTTCAATGCGGCCTCAAAATCCCTTTATATATTTGCAAATACCATGTTCTGATTATGATATTCACATTATGTTCATAAAAAGAACGTTAAAATATTACTCACGAAATGCAAGATGCTTTATATGTCAACCTGTGAAGCATACCAAGCGAACCATCCTCTGCAATATGTCTACAAAATACTTGGTGTTGCACTATTGTTTGCAATGACAATGTATAAATGGTTTTGAATCACTGAGGGTTGTATTCACAGCTGAATCTTAGGAATGTATGGTGGTACATGGTAAATAAAATTTCTTACACCAAAGATATCCTGAAAGATGTCGCATAGAGCATGGTGACGAATTACTCTTTAAAATGACGGTACATAGATTGATCTTTGGAATCGTCAATGGATTGCTTCATAACTGAATTTCAAAAACATCTGGTGTATGGTAACCACACTAGACTACTCTGCTCCGTCTAATTAAAGGCATTCGGATTAAATTTCAATCACCGAACCACCGAGACAGTACAGGCGGGAACTAAGGTTGTGTCCTAAGGGCCACCATCAGCCACGGTACAACTCATCCCGTGGGAAGCGCGTCTCGCCATCGATAGAAGATAGACGACCCTCACCATTTCTGTACCCCCCCGGGTGGCTAGAACCAATCACCCTACCGAAAGCTTCTCATTCTTATTTCTGAGATGCTCCCCGGTAGTCAGATGGTGCATGGCACATACGACTTCTTGCGAAGAAGAGGTGTGCATTTTCTTTGTGTCTCTTTGGTGCAATGAGACTTGATTACTAATCAGTAATTTGAACAAAAGTCAAGGAAAAACAAGAAAAGTAGTAAAAAGATTCGTAAGCAATATTATGCAACATAAAATTAATCAAATACATTTACATATGTGTAAAATTGCTTACCATTTCAAGAAAAAAGAAATGCTATACTTTCCATAATTATTTGGAGTTTTATGGTAGGAGGCAGTGCCATCTATAATAATGGTATTAATCAAATTACATACGGTATTTTATGATAATTATAACCCATGATGACTCTGTTAATCTGTAGAAAAGAAGTATTGAAATGAATCTGCGAGGGTTTAATATAATATACAGAAATGATAAGTGATTTATTTTCAGTATTATAACACGTAATAGAGGTAGAAAATATTGCTATTTTCTCATTATGATGAGAAAATAACAATGTGATTGAGTTTTACGCCTAATACAGCTTTTTCTATTAGATGTGACACTTAAATGAATTTTATCCATCAATAAAACTGATACCTGAGACTTGAATAACAATGGAAGGAAGTTGATAAGTTAAATGTACACCTAATTATATTATCATAGGCACACTATTTTTAAGTATCTCGCATTAAATCGTTTTAATCAGTTTCTATTTTTTGAACCATAATAAAGTCAAACACTTGAATAACTCAATTTAATAATTATATAAAATCTATATTTTTTAAAAATAGTTTAAACCTTAAATTATTATCTACATTAAGAAGCAGATATTCTTTTATAATAATCTAATACATGGATGAAAAGAAATAAGTTACCTGAGTAAGAACTCTTCTGAAAATTAGAACTAATATTAGTGCTTCAGTGAGATTAAGTTATTAAAAGAAAACGCTTCGAGAAAAAGAGTTAAATGTAGTGGAAGGACAAAAAGGTGAGTCACAAAAAGAGAGAAAAGGTGAAAAAAGTGTTTGAAGAGTATGAACATAAAAGGAAAAGAGAATCTTGTGTATTTTTCTTTTTAATTCGGTAAAGTAAAAGAATAGAATGTAAAAAAATAATAATGACACTTTTTAAATAACTTACATTATGAAACTTAATAAATCATTGATTTACCAATCATGACAGCTAATTCTATAAAACTTAGAAAACATAAATCTAGTTTCATAAATAACACTTTTCGCAAATTAAAAACGTTTAGATGACATTAATTAATTAAGTTAAATAAATACCCTTCGTCGTTAGAGAGTAATTTAAAACGAATTACTGTAGAGGGAGATGTTTTAATTAATTCATTATACGAAATGAATAATACATATCGTGTTATGAAGAAATAAATTAATGAAGAAATTTTGCTTTTAAAATGTGAAGTATGAGTAAAGATCCGGAATTCATAATTTGCGGCTTTGAAAGATTGTGTTGTATTTTAAGACATTTTTTTAAATCGAAATTTAAGTTGTTAAGCTCAGTTTAGTTGTATTAGAATCCTTTTTCGAAGCAAATATAAATATATATATTAGAATGGATTTTGAAATACTGAACCATGGTCAAATGATGATCTTGACAAGCCTACTTTCAAAATTCATCTTTATACTAGTGGCTAATATTTGATGGTCGGTGTCTTTAAATACGATTTAAAAATTTCTGAAATACAGATTAATTTTTTGACAAAAAGTTACAAATCAGACCACAAAAAAGGACGAAAGTTCAATGAATCGCATAAATAAAAAATGATTCATTCACTCAATATTTAATCTGGAATGTCTTAAGGTGCAACAGCTAAAATAAAATATCCTCTTAGATTTAGGAATAAATATTTCTACATGTAAGGCTTTTTGAGGACTTTACTGATATATATAAGTATATATAGAGAGAAAAATGTTTTTCTTCAAAATATATATTGGTTTTTAATTATATAAAGGCGTACACATAAATTCCTCTCTTCCCTACATTTTCTCATTTTCGAATGTGTATACCATTTTTTCCCACTAAGAATGAAATTGATTCAATATATGATTTTATTATTAGCTATTTTAAAAATATAGAATTCCGCATAAAAATTCTAAAAGCAATTGCTGCGTGACCTTTCTAGTCCAGTCTTGTCAATTATTTAATTAGTTGCAGAGGAAATTTCTCATTATTACAATAATACGAAATCCTTATGGAATTTGAGTAAAAATGTAAGGAAACATGTACTAAATATAATAAATAAAAAAGGACTCAGAAAATATCATTTCCAAAAGCAGAATTAATACGCAAAGAAAAAAAAATGCTTTTATTAAGGATTTTTCAAAGAGCAAATCTTTATATATCATGGACATTCGCATGACTTATTTAAATTGTATTTAATAACATTTAAATTAGATTTAAAATGTTTTTTCATAAAATTTCCCTTTTTAAATTCATTTATTTCATTGAAAACAGATAATCAACAGCAGTAAAATTGGTTTTAAATATTTGTAGAATCTGGATACAGTTGAAATAAAAAAAATATACACTTTTATTTACACTTATCTATACTTATAATAAAGCTCAATGTGTGTGTGTGTGTGTGTGTGTGTGTGTGTGTGTGTTGGCGCTCTACAGACCAGACCATTCAACCTACAGCTACCAAATTTGCCACGTGTATACCTTGGAGGCCGGTAATGTGCACCTGGGGGTTATTTTTTCGAATTTTTAACTAGAATTTTATTTATTTAAAAATTAAGCGAAATTTTGACGTTTTTCTGCTATAACTGCCGAAAATATTACCGCACAAAAAAGATTTTTACATGAAGTTAAAGATAAAAAATTTATCTTTTAAATGATACCAATGTTTTAATCTTAAAATTAAATTTCTATTTTTAATGAATTTTTAAATAAATATTTTAACTATGTTTTTCAATAATTTTTTTCGTCAAAAATAAAAATGAGGATTAAGCACGTTTCGCATTCATGAGAAAAAAAATAGCTTTTTTCAAAGTGTTGCCATCACATTGATTAAAGCTCTAACTGAAAATAAATTAAATCTTTTTGGAAATGAAATCTGTAAAAATATAATTTTTGGCACGTGTCTCTAGGAAATGAAACAAATATGAAATATTATTTTTTCTAAAAAATAAATTCAAGAAAAATTATCCCGGATCCATTTTGATATTTAATGACTCATAAAATAATGAAGATGTAAACAAACTTATGGCATTTATTGATGGAATAACTCATATATTTTCCTTTTCAGGTTTGAATATTCTTACTTTTGTAAATATCGTCTGCGCGTGTTTTTAATTTCAGTTAATTTCATTTTCCAGTCTAAATATCTGTACTTTTCTAAATATCGTCTGCTTATTAATTGCATTTTTCTCTCTTTTGTTTTTGGCAACTATTGAAATGTTATGTTTACTTTTGATGTGTTTCTTCTATTTAGTACTTTTGCATGTGATGTTTTATTCGATCGGATATTAAGGAGAATGCATACATCACAAGAGAAAGCACAGATTTTATGGTGGTCATAGAGTTAATTTCCAATCAACTAAATCACTGACTTTTAAGAGTTAATTTCAAATCACTTAAACTGACTGATTTATGAAGATTTGAATATCACTATTCAATAAAAAAAGGATAATTTTAGATTTTTCATCGATCGTTTCAAAGAAAATACGCCAATAAGCGCGCAGGTTTCTGAAGATTAATTGGCCTAAGATTATGAAAATGGTGAGTTTTTCTAAATTTTTAACATTTAAAACTTCATAAATAAGTCTTAGTTGATCGTGGAAAATAGAAACATTCATTCATTTATTTAAAATTTGGTGTGTCCGGAATATTTATCAGAATATGATACCTTACTGCATTAAATTTAGACTTCATAATTTTTGAAATATATTTATAAACAGGAACAAAATATTATTATTGATTTCATTTCAATCCTTTTGAAAGCAAAACTAAAAACTGAATTTTATACTGAATCTCAGAAATTTTTGTTCAATTATTGTTTGAGATTACATAAACTAAGAAAAATATTTTGTAGTTCACATAAGACTTAAATACCGAGCGATTCTGTTTGCAATACTCATATTCAATAATAATAATAATTAATAAATAACAATAAAGATGATAAATAAAATAAAACGCTTGGTTTTATTAAAAAATATCTTAATATTAATTGCAATTTCGTCATTTACATTTTTAATTAAAGTTGAAGTTTTACCAGAAATGGCAACAAATTAGCAAAATATATATAGTAAATTGAATGAAACGATCTAAACAATATAAGTTTGGTATGACTATCAAAATTTGAAGATTAAATATGTTTTGTTTGAGAATCCTTTAAGAGACCAGTTACTTAAAATATTTAATTGAAAATTGTAGCGAGCGGTAATACTGGCGAACCGGCTGGTCGCCAAAGGCGGCTAGTAGTAATTATTTGTAAAAAGTTAATTGAAAAGTCAAATCTTTTAAATTTGCTGATTTAAACTTCATACACTTATTTATTCACTAATAACATCCAATTTTTAATATTTAAAAAACACTATGATAAATATATAAATTTATATACTAAAATTTTATTTCAATACGAGTACTATCATCCATTAATCAATTTGAGAAAAAATTGCATAGATTGTTCCATAATGTTTATTATAATGAATGATAAATTAAGAATTAAATGGTATCAAAAATAATATAAGGATTAATAGAAGACAGTAGATACTAATTTATATTTTTCAGTAAAATTTTATTTCAATCGGCGAATAAAAAAAGTCCATTTGAAATGAAAGCATGTTTTTAAAACAGTATTAGATTGACTGCTGTAAAATCTGATTAGCTTATCACTCACAGAATAAGCTAATCGGATTATTTTGCGAAAGAAATAAGCCATAAAAGTCAGTATGATCTGCACTAGATCCAAAAACGACATATATGCTATTAATACAACACCCCATATTGTGAGATTTGGTTTGAACTATTATAATAATACATATTTCCCATTTTTGAAAATAGCAAGAAATGATTTTAAAATATGAATGCAATAAACGATAACTTTTCATAAGGGAATGTAATTTTTATGATTGAACAAGGTTTGAACTAAATTATTATAGAAATGGCATGAATTGTTACATAATATATTTATTAGTAAATCATTGATTTAATCTTTCGGAGAAACTACATGTTCACTATATATTTTAAGTCTTACAGAAAGTGATGAAAAATCTATAATCCTTTTTACTATTAAAAAAGGACTATGTATCAATCGAATTTCGGTAATCCGATTTTACTGTCTTATTAAAACATGATATCTTTTTGTGTTACGTATTTGATGAATTTTACGATCCATTTTAGGCAATTTATATTTCATCCATACAAAATTAATCATTTCGTCAAAAATAGATTTTACCGATGAATATAGGTAAGAAAGATGAGTTGCAGATATTACCATTATACCCGGCAGAAGAGTTTTCAAGGTGTTTACATCTGAACTATCAACGTCCTGCTTAGAAGTAGCCGGAATGTCAATAACAGTTCATAATTTAAACCATAAAGATACGACTCCCATTCTCCGAATTTGGGAAAACATTTGTCGTCAGATTCTATTAATAGAATCCATCTTTCTATTAATATTAACTCTATTAACCTATTAACTTTAGCAATAGTACCCTACTAACTTTGTACTCTTCAATATTATAATATATGTAGGATCACCCCATCATCATGCATCCAAGACAAAGTGACCAATCTTTCCAAAATAGCATGCACAATGTCTTATTAAATTTATCTACACTGAAATTCGAAAAATCTAGAAACTTTATCAATCACGATTTCTGATACTTGTATGATCTGATGTTTATTATAATTACTATCCCAAACTTGTGAGCAAAAGCATTAAATTAATATGATGCAAGCGAAAAATATTAGAGATGTCATAGGTATAGGAAATAATTGATAAACTTTTAATAAAAAGAATTTAAAGGTTGTTAAACAAAAAATAATATTGCTAAATTTTCACAATATTATTTGATGTTTATTAATGCGATAAAGTTTCTTTTCCCAACTAATTTAACTTATTAGTTGGGAAACTTCGCCTTAATATTGAGCAATTTTCTCTGCTCCCTTAAAACAGAATGTCCTTATTTTGGACCTTAAACCAAGTAAAATTTTATTTTCTCGAAAAGAAAACACGATGTGAACGGAAAAAAGAGCCCACTGTAACCTTAATCTTCTTTCTTTTTCGTAATATCAGGAGTATTTTGGAGGAAAAAAGTGACGAAAAGAAAAGAAAAAGTGAAAGTAAAGTTCAAACGTGTTTTTTTTTTCCCCCTCTTTGGTACAAACCTTAGCCGTTGGCTATGAATTTTACGAGAAATTTGAGAAACTATGTCTCATTATACAACAAAAGCAAAGTCTACTTTGGAGAAGGTTAAAGAAAAAACTTTTTCAAGAATGATTTTTTTTTCATCATTTCAATGTACCGAAATGACTATGTCAACAAAAAAATCTAATTTCATAATTATTCAACACCTTCTAAAGTAAAAATACCAATTTTCTTTTAAGAAATAAGTTGTAAGGATAATTTGAAGAAAAAGAAACAGCAAGAAATTATTTTTTCTTCAAAGAAAATTTATCCAAGCAAATGCTGAAACATTTTTTTTTTCGTTTTTCATTAAAGAAGAGAATTTATAAGATGGTTTATTTGAAAATAATTTATCTAAATGTTTCTGTAACAATACCAGGTTAGTATACATTTCTGTCCAAACGATCCAATTTTTCTAAAAATTATAACCAATTTCAATGTTTTTCTTTAGCAAAATTGTTTTGTTGTAAAAACTTTAATATAATCTGCATTTCTTCACTAATAAATGAACAGAAACGTTTATGAATGTTATTCTTTGTTTCAATATTATTTAATATTGGCCAGTTTAATGTACTTGGATGAATAATTTTATTTTAAAATTTCCTAATTTGTTTTGAAGAAAAAGTGATAAGGCACTAATTTTTTTTTCTTTTTTAAAACAAAGAAAAATAATCTATAATAATAATGAAAGAGAAAGAAAAACAATAAATAACGAAATTAGAAAACGAATTACAATATCTGAAAGGAAATAATTTGTTTCTCCTTATCTTTTTAATAAAGCAAATAAATATACAATTTAAAAAAATAGAAAAAAAAAATAAAGAAATCATTTGATTAAATCAATCTTCAAAACAAATAACGTTTTTTATAATATAAAAGCAATAGCAATCTAAATTTTTCATAAATATAGCCTAGCAGTCTCGAAAATTTCATGGTATATTCGCTTAAAACGCTTATTATCAATGTTAATAATTGATAAGATTTCACATTTAAAAAATTCTTATAATTCATCGTATTATTATATGTATATACTTCAAAACAAATAGAGTTCTAGAAGTTCGTATTTTAACCTCATTAAACTATCAGCATATTATTTAGCCTTCTTAAAGCCTATATATTTATTAAGATTTTAACTACATGGATGAAATTATCATTACCTATATTTCTCTTAATTTTTATGTTTTGATACACTTTTCAAATGCTGTGAAGAAACAGTACTATGAAGCTACTATATGTTTTATTAAAGATTTGTACAATGAAATATTTATACGTAAACGTTTGGCTGTTGTCCGCGTCTACCAGTAAAAATTAACTCGAAATAAGAATTCTGAGCGAATATTCTAATCTACATAATCATTAATATTCATAAGTTTCTTTATTATGAATAATGATTTTACATGCCTTTATTTATCTACTTTCCTATTTATAAAGATTGAATGCTGTAATTGAATCCTAAGATTTTATGCTGCTTAGTGCCATCAATGATAATGTAATTTGAGATTTTCTGTACCTAATTATAAATTAATCAATTAGTCTAGCCAAATTATAATTCCATACGGCAAAATAGTCTACTAGAGATAAGAAAAATCGATAGCAAAATTCTACATATTAATAAATGATGAAATATTCTAAGTATTAAAATATAGATATCAATAAAATTGCATCATTACATATTTACTTTTATTACTGCATTTGGAGAAAGTAAATAATTAACTTTTTCAATAAAATACTAAGAAGGCAAAAAAAAAAAAAAAAAAAAAAAAAAATTAAACGTCTGAAGCGCTTGAAACAATGTTATGAGAAAATTAAGCCACATTGAATATTAATTGAATAATAATTTCGAAATTTTAAAAAAGTCAAATGTTTTAGGAATTAAATTGAAACTCCGATTTAATTAAAGCATTTACATCACAACATACGATTTTGATTTAAATTATTAATGTTCTAAAACAGCGTGTTTTTTAAAGTGTTTTTATTAATAATTATTCGTTAAGTTACTCAATATTAATTACAAGCATAATTTAATTTTTTTCTTGATTAATAATGGAGAAAATAAAGTAAAAATTAAATTTCTGTTAAAATTGAGTGCCTGTGATAGTTGAAATAATATAGAATAATTCGGTATAAGAAGACATTAGTACATTTTATAATTCCACAAATTTTTTTATGAGCCCTTAGTTCAAATTTAAGCAACTTGGGATTTTAAAATTCTTCTAAATCTAAAATATATTTAAAATATACTGTAGTTTGAAACAATATACATATACTGCCTGAGAACTAAATAAATGCATAGCATTTGCGAATAAATGAAATACTTTTTTTTTATTAGAGTGCAGTTTTTAAATATTTTCAGAAATCATGAATAATGAAACTTACTATGTTTCAAATATAATAATCTGACAAGGCATCAAACATATTTTGGGACAAAATAATTAAATTTCAAGTATATCAAAGCATTTTAAATCAGAAAATAACATGCAAATTTAGATATTGTTTTCCTTCCAATAGTGGGAAGGAATTTATTTTGAATGTTGATTGATAACTGGTTATATTCAGCGATAACCATATTTAGCTATTCTGCATAAAATATTTTTCCATCATATGTTTAGCGGTGAAATTTGTATTCACGTTCAAATCGTCATTCAGATATCCATAACACACCTCGAAAAATGTATGCCAAAAATTCAGAAACTTGAAGATTTCCATATTAATATGTTTTAGATTTAATGATTTCCAGTTTATTCGCTATTCAGAAAAATGGCACAATTATTAGAGTGCCCCATCTATTTCTTTGCACCACATTACGGATACTAGGGAACTGATTACTATGGCATCAGTTTCAGTCGTCCTATGGGCTCTTTTAAAGTACATATGTTTGGTGGCACGGTCTCTTAAAACTTTTTTTCTATTTGGTTTAACATAAGATAGCTAAACGAAGTATTTGTGGCATGTTATGCTCCATTGTTTTAAAAAAGGAGGGAGGGATGGTATGGCTATTGCAACCGTCCGCCATTGGATTAAGAGATTGTTTGGCAATTTTGACTTGAAATGTGGAGACAATAACCCCCACCTAGCAACGTCGGATATTATCAAGGCTATGCTCGATGAAAATCCTCGACGTAGTGTCCACGTGATATCGGATGTCACCAATATCCTTTTGAGAAGGATAGACAATAATCCGATCACGATAGGATATGCCAATCGATATGTTGTGTTTGGGTTCCACACCTAATAAGGGAGAACTGCCTTGTGAACCGCGTCCCTTTCGTGCGATTTGCTTCTCCAGTAACAAGACAGAGATCCTTTCTTAAAGAGACTTGCCACTGGAGAAGATACTTGGGTTTTGTATCAAAATGAGACATAGAAACGAGTTAGGTCTAAGGACAATAAACCATCAATTGTCTCGAAGCCTGGACTTCACCAGAAGAAAGTTCCTCTGTGCATTTGGTAGTATTAGAGAGATGTAGTCTATGACGAGCTCCTTTCCCATAGTGAAACCAGCGATTATGTGAAATACTATACATCTTGATTAATTAAAAGCCGCCATATCAGAAAAACAGTCAGAATTGGCGAATCGTTGAGCAATCGGTTTTCATCAAGACAAATCAATGTTGCATTGGTTGCAAGAGAAAAGTTGTTACAGTTTGTTTGGATTATTCTACTTCTTCCTCTATACTACAAGATCTTGCTTCATCGGTTCATTACATGCTCCTGTTATTAATTTTTCTTTCTCTTAAAAACAGTTTCAGTCCATAAGAGAAATATAAACGCATCTCGAAGTATACTTTGTAAGTAAATCCCAACCGCTTTGGAAAGAGGGGGCAATAAAGCTATCAGAGAAGGAAGATGGTGAGAAAGCAGAACGATTCACATATAAAGCAATAAATAACTTTAAAATAACAAATATCATGTATTCATTTCATATTAAAATAGTAATGAAATTAAAGGGCGCCCTAATATTTAATCGCTATTGGTTTTCATACTGACAGATGACGATTCGTAGATACAGAATCTTCTTACTTTGAGGAGTTTGTCTGTCTCTGAAATACCCTTCATCGAAATACAATAGAATCTGAATGACAGAAGCACCGCAGCACTTTTTATAAATTCATTGTGAATTTTCCAGGTGAAAGAAAGGAAGTGATGTAACTATACAATACGTGATATTCTTCAGTCGGATGCCATGTATGATTTCCCTTGCTTGAAGTGCAAAGTCTTATGACTTTGCACTTCCACGTCAGGTCCTTAATCTTCTAAATACCCTCTCAACAGGTGGTTTTTCTCCTTCTATACATATCGAGTTGGAAAGCAACATTACTTTTTTATTTTTAGATTCTTCGAAGAAAGAAACATTTCTGAGGAGTAATAGCCGAATAACACACATTATTTTAGATTTCTTTCATACATATTGATATTTTTATTCAATGAAAATGTAAAACTGGCATGTATAAAACTTACTCTGTGCTCTTTCATTCAAAAACCATTTTTCGTTAAGGTCGGCTTTTTTTTCACAGTTCATTTAAAAGTATTTTGCTCAAAAGTAGAAAAGGTGAATCATTTTAGTTCCAAATCGCACATTTACAAGTATGTTGTCAGAATCATAAAATATATAATTCATCTTTTAAACACCTTGATACAACATCAAACTATTTAAATCTTTTACCGTAAAGCTGAAATATACTATACTAGCCATACATGTTTAATACTGTAGCAATGTTGAACTTCCTCTGCAGAATAAATGCTTGCGGGCTTAGAATACTATGAAAACTTTTATTCATTACAATTCTAAAATATTGGCATTGACTCTCGACTGGAAGACGATACAATGAGCATTTGGAAAGCATTATTCCGAACTATTGTCATATGTAAAACATTCTACCCCAACTTTAAGATTATGGGATTGCAAAAGGTATAAACAATGAAATCAATAAATTCTGATTTCTTTGAAAGAAAGCTTCAATTTTATTTCCATTTTTTTCTGTACAAACATTATTTTCCTTTCTCGCATTTGTGGATTTGTTATTTTTAGATATTCTCAGATTTTTGAACTGATGTGTACAGAAACCATTACAAGACTGGCACAATTAGCATAAAAGTCATAACACTGAATAGACATTTAAGGAGAAAAAGTACAAAACGAATTTCCTCAGCCCTCTCCAGACTACGACAACTAAATCTTTTATGCCAAGACTAGTTACGATTCAGTTAAGAAATTCCTCTCATAAACACCAAGACTGACTATTTTAGACACCCGTCCGGAAATATATCAATCTCACGTACAGAATGCGTGAAAGCATCTCACTTTTAAAAAGTCTTGAATACACAGCAGGCATATAACTCGCCCTTCTAGCGGCGGACCCTTCTTTTCGTGCATAGCGTGCCGACCACAGTGCCGTGGAGGGAGGAAGTTATTCTAATTAACCGTCTGGTCATGTCCGAAAGCTAAATTTAAGAAAGGAATAAATCTGTGCCGTGATTCTGGGAATCTGTCGCGTGACTCGCACGTGGAAGAAAAGAGAAAAATGGATGGAGGGAGGGAGGCATTTGTGTGGGAGGGTCGATCAGAGAGAGAGAGAGGTAGAATAATTAAGCAGCTTCATCAGTCGAGGATGATGGTTTGTGACATCTGCTTCGTCACAGATGAGGGAGGGCTGATGATAAACAAACGGCTATTATCAGTCATGTCGGTGTTTATTACCTTGGCATTAGTCTATTTACGGATTCGTTGAAAATAACGCCATTAGGAAATGGAAGCCAGGACGTAAATTTCAATTTCATACTTCTTGCAGATGCGTTTTGGGGGTGGGTCGATCTATATTTAGGAACACGCGAATATGCATCATCATCTAGTGACATTTATAACTGCACTCTTTCTTAAGAAAGAGTAATAAAAAGGAGATGAAACTTCAGAGAGCCCACCTTTCAAGACATTACGCGGAATTTTAATTGGATTAATAACGATAGGCCAATTTCGGGGGAAATTAATTCTAATGGATTTTATTTTTTACTGTAATGAGTTAAAGTTTTTACCGCATTCGTAATTTATATTTTTGTTAGTCCTATTTTTGACTTGTTAATAATAATTCTTGTAAAATTTAATAATTCATTATTTACTTCATCAGTCTTGCCATAATTTAATAATCTAATTTATTTATCGTTCACGTAAATTATTAGTATTTTCCCTGATGCGATTAAAATTTCATTAATACATTTTTTAATTGTTTCATTTCTCTTTTGGGGTCAGTTTAATTCGAATCACAGTAACGTCCTCTTGCATTCTCTTCTATCCTCTTACCACGTATTTTAAAATTAAATTAGAACAATAAGTTTCATGCGTGTCATGGAACTTAAAATGACCTCATAAATTTGTATTAATTTGACACCATCAGTTAATGGAATGCAAGGACAATTATTTTTATTCCTAAATATTTTTTTTTCTAATCATTTCATATAATGACTTCTATAATTTCAAAATGAAAAGTTGAAAAGTGAAGGATAAAATTCTTAATTAATGCATTAATGATATTATTAAATATTGAAATGAAAATCAGTTATTAAGCTAGTTTTTTTAAGATCGTAGATTACTTTATAGTATATTTTAATAATGCTTTTATTATAATTAATGTTTCTTTTCAGGGACAAATATTACAAAATTTCATAATATTAATTTCCATTTGATCTTAGTAAATCTGAAAATGGACTTTCTTTGTTGGGAAAATACTACCCTGAAAAAATATTGACATACATTGAACACATTAATTGTAAAGATGCTGAAAAAATATTTGAATTTTTTGCTAACTTAAAAGTAATATATTTAAAAAAAATGGGCAATGCCAAAGAATTAGTCTTCCCCAGCCACAAATACTGATCCAGTTTCGCCAATTTTTAATTCATATGAAAACCCACGAGATCTTAATATATTGTTAATGGGCGTTTGCCTCAAACGCACCTTTTTTTGACAGAAATCGTCAAAACGCTATTTTATTCAGAATCTTCTACAGCAAATAAAAATTTGAACGAGACCCCCATCCATTCCGATTTCCCTACTTACCATGGTTATCTTTAGATATGATCTCTAGATACATCAACAAGGGCCGCATGTTCTCCATCATCATTATCATTATCATTTTGTAGAAATATTGCAAAATAAATCTTTGATAGAGTCTCAGAGCTGAGCCCTTTTCGTTATTTAATTAAGCGAATCCACAAACATATCTAACCATTCAAAACTATCTATGGTTATTACTAACTATGGGAAAACATTTACTAACAATGGTACTTATGGCATTAAAGAATTGACATAATTAATAAAATGGTGAGGGAATGGTAAAAATTTAAATTTAATGCATTAAAAGTTAAATTTAATGATAAGACCTGGTATGTACTATTCTATAAATAATCTTTGTTATTTTAATTCTAACAAAATGCATACAGTATTTTTCCATCAAAACGATCCCCAAAATTAAGGAAGTATAATTTCTTCTGTAAGAAATTATACGACACGAATAACTAATCAATCACCGGCGCATCAAAAATTGTATATGTTAAAACAGTGAAGAAAGATTGGCATCAGAACAAGCGAGGAACTTAACAAGCCGAAATGAAAATTCCAGTCATAAATAAGCACTTTCAAGAACCATACAGTGAACAATTGCCATGCTGGAAAATTGAAACAAACAAATATTTATAAGCTTTGATAATAACCGAGATAAGGATTTTAGAAACCTGTATATGAAGAAAAATCTAAGTTAGCAAATAAGATGTAATCGAATATAGTACTAAAAATAACAAAACTTGCAAAATAATATAAACGATTCTATTTTGTTAGAAGTCGAATGTAACAAGTCAAACAGTCCTGTATAAACCAGCATGTTTTATGAAACATGTTGGTTTATATGCAACATGTTTTATGTATCATTAGGAGATAAGCAGTGTCATTCTTATAATTATTTTATGCTATTTGATAATCTGAATTATTTTTATAAATATCTCATGCTGGTGACGTATTTGAAGTACAGAGTAGAAAGTAATTTTCTTGACCTTTAAAAAAAGAACTTTGTTGAAAGACTGATAAAAAAAATTTTATCTTGATTTTTTTATACCTGATTAAGTATAACAAATAACATGATGCAATAGTAATAAAAACAATCTATTTCATTTGTTTTTATATGAAATTTTTAGAATAGATGTTAAAAGAGAAATCATGAAAAAACTGAAAATCTAAACTGACAATTTAATTAAACAAAACTGTGGTTTAAATTTGTATTGTGTGACAATATAAATGTTTAGTTACAGAAACCAAAATTGACCTTCTAAGCTTGTGTGTGTAATAAATGCTTGGTTTTGTATTTCAATCTTTTGCATTGTAACCTACGCCATGACATATATTTCACTCATATTTTTGCCGTGATATTTCAACATTTATATTCAACTTTTGTACAGCTCTAAAATGAGAATAAGTTCTGATTTTGTATTTAGCTCATTTCCAAGCCAACTAACACCAAGAGGTATAACCAAACATACGTATTTTGTATTCTAACAATGTATCTTGTTATGCTTTCAAAGAAAGTTAAACTGATATTTCATTTCAAAAAAAGATACTGCAGAATATTTAAAAAATATATAGTAAAATATAATGATATCTTTTAATTTATAAAATTTATTTTTATTAATATGAATAATTTATGCATCCAATCTTCCTATATATTTAGGATTGGACTGTATATGAAGTAAGGGCTACTATTTCAAAATTAGTAGTTTAAAATTGTTCGTATTATATTTCCTACTTTTTTCATGATTTGTATAGAATTTTTCATAATTATTTGTAAAAAGATGCGTATAGTTATTTTTTATATGAAGGGATTAAAAAATCCCAATTATCAATAAATTTTATTTGTAAAGCATGCTTTAAACTAAAAATCAACTCAAAATTCTAATAAAAGAAAACTAAAAATACATCTATAATTTTTATTTTACTGTAAATAATCTGTAAATAAGTAAGTTTAAAGAATAGTATTTTTGGGTTCTATAAATAAAGTCTTAGGCTACTTCACAAATTTCATACAAATAGAATCCACCTAGCAAATAGAGTTTAAAAAAAATTCGTATACTTTTTTGTAGCTTTCGTTCTTTTTCTTAAACTTTTTGTGGATCTGCCCTGAAACAAATCCAACTAGATGAAGGAAGTCTTTATTAACTCAGTCGTTTTCTCAAGATCCATCCAACTTCTTTCAGAAAACATCAAAATTCAACCGCACGTATAACATATATTAAGTACGTAAACTGAAGGAATTCAGAAGATGCGTGTTCACGCATTTTTATGAAGTCGATTACGTTTATCTCAAAAATCTTTTGCACTCGAACCTATTTTTCAATGGAAAACGTACGCGATTGGATAGCGGAGAATTCTGGGATGAAATCTTCCTTTCGTAGACGTGGAATAACAATCAGAAAAAGGTTCGATTTGCTATTGGCCGTATTTACCGAACAATTTTGTAAAGAATTTCTGGTTTCTAATTAGCAAAATGCTTATTTTAAAAATTACATTCAATTTGTGGGTGGAGGGAAATTTTATACTCGTCCTTTTCTTAATAACTTATGCAGAGTTAAGTAAATTTGGTAAAGAAATAAGATTTCAGACAATCTGTTTGATTTACATATTTAAATCTGAAGAACTGTTATCGAAAGAACTAGAGAATTCGAACATTCCGAAACTTGTATTGAAGAATCTTGACTTGGATTTATCATCTTAAATGCGTTTTCCTTTAAAATATATGACTTCAAATATAATAGGTTGCCTTGGATAAATCTGATTACATTCATATTGAACAAGTATTTATGATTTTGATTAATTGAATATATTAGAAGAAAGGCTTTCCTTGCCATTTTACAAACAATTTAAACCATAAATAAATTAAAATGATAATTTGGTTAAACAATGCAGTTGCAATATTTTATTTTTTGTTTTAATGTTGAATACGATATATGTAGATAATAATTAAAAATTAGTTTCTAATCTGTCAGTGTTGTTAACGATTTAAAAGCAAGACCTCATCAAGAGAAGATTATTCATTAGAAATTTATAACTCAAGGAGCTTCAATGTTTTTAAAAAAATGATTTTAAATTGTTCTCTCTGTTTATGTATAAATTCAATTAAAACTGAACTTCTTAACAATTCTGTATAAAATATTTATTAATTTAGGCATGCATTTGAAGAGGTTTTTTTTTCTATTCCAGTGTGTTGTAAAGACATCATGAAAGTAATTTGATAGTATTTAAAACCACCTTTCTTAACGTAATTAGGATGAAAAATTATTTCAGATTTTTTTGAAAATTGGATGAAAATAAAGTTAACGCTTTAATAAAAAGAGTGCCTACATACACTCATACGGACCACTTTTTTGTAATTCAGTGCATTTTAATTAATATAAGAGTTAATATTATACACATACTTGCTTATTCTTTTGATAATAAGATTTAAATATAAAAATGCTTCCATTCAAGATCTATTATTCATTCATGCTTAAAAAAATGTGCATTCATTCATTCTTATGTTCATTAATTCTGGTTCGATTCAAAAACATCTATTCTTCATTCATGCTTTCAAAAATATTTGTATTCATTCATTCAGTCTTACGTTTATTCGTTCTGATTGTCGTTCTTACCATACGTTATCGACTAATCATTAATGCATTCGGAGGAATTCCAGGATTGGAGAAATCAAACAAGAGAACAATCATGCATTGATTGAAAAATTATGAAAATGAGGCTGCAAACCACATACGGATATGACAAGGTACATGAAAGTTCTTTGGCTCAAAGACGAATGGAAATACGATTAGAATTTGGTCGATGAATTTCAAATAAGTACTAAGACTTATCCTATAGCTAAAGTTCATTGCATGTATTTTCTTTAAATTGTATGAAAATTCCAGTAATATACAAACATATATTGTTTCAATGTCTTCTAGCCAAAGAAATAAGATACTTTTTTCTTGATTTTCTAGTAATCTATTGTAACATTAATTATAATTCCGATATTTATCTTTGCAATACATTAAATAACCTTGTGATTATGAGCACACATAGTTACAACGCCAAAATGATTAATTTTCGCCATTGATGCACTTTTCGCCAAAATGAGTAATAACATTTTAATTTAGGGTATTTTTCTGTGATTACTCAAATTTAGTTTCAAACTTTTTTATATTGAGGTACGAGAAAGAAAATATTTAAAAACATTGGCCGAATCACCATTGATGACATTATGTATTTCTGTGTTTTTCCTGCTTTAGAAAGAACTCCTTGATATTAAATATATTCTCTGTTTAAATATAGAATTATATTGCTTAGATAATCAGTCGGAAATATATAAATTCGCCTTAATATATCAAGTGCTTTTAAATACATTTTTTCATAATCATAAGTATTTGAAGACTCGTAATGGTAAGTGGTAAACAAATTCTAATACCATTTTTCGCATTAAAGTGTCAAGTTAGCAATGCTAAATTATCTTTACTAATAATACAGATGAATGTGTGTGTGTGCATGCTTGTTGGAGTTCTACAGGTTAGACCGTTTGACCTAGAGCTACCAAATTAAGTACATATATATATTGGAGGATAAAATTGGGAACCTCTGGGTGTATT
Organism: Argiope aurantia; assembly: GCA_026543865.1. Lineage (NCBI taxonomy): Eukaryota > Metazoa > Arthropoda > Arachnida > Araneae > Araneidae > Argiope > Argiope aurantia. Next base: position 509,509 of record JAPMOR010047542.1, on the reverse strand, counting down.
TTTTTGAAATTTTAATTAGTATTTTAACTCAGAATTAACTACTATTTCAACTTTTTTCCGCTATAAGTTTCAAAAATAAGCACAGATTTGCAGTATCAAAAATTATTTTTACATCATCTTAAAATAACAAAAAATATTTTTTCAACGATACCAATATTTTGCCGTAAATTTTTTCTACGTTTACTCATTTAAAAAATAAAAGGATATTTGAAGCATATTTTCCTACAAGAATACAAAAACATGCAAGAATTTTGAATGAATATTAAACGTATCATGAATGGTAATAAATATATAAGAATTCTGAATGAATACTAAAGTTATTGATAAAAGTCCCTGTTAAAGTTGCAGATTTTTATTTTTATTTTTATTTTACAATCCCAATTACCAACGATATTAACACCAAAAAAAGTTATCAAATATAATTGGCCAAATTTCTATCTGTTTAATGACATATCCTTAGTCATTACAGTATTTATAAAATCCACAAAATATTCAAGTCTACTTAAATCTAATTGGATACAAATACACAAGTTGCGCTTTTCTTAATCCTATAAAACTTGATTAATATTCATGTCTTCACAAAATAAAAAAACAACCTAAAATAGTTATTAAATAAAAAATGTATGGAAATATAAATGTATTGAACAATTTATTAAAAGAAGTGCTTTATGATGTGCATTGCCTATGATCGCAAAAGGCTTAAATCCACCACTAATCATGCGCACACATTCAAAACATCAGTAAGTTTATCTATCAAAATTTAAGTCTTCTAAGTAAATTGAATGCTTTAAAAACTGTATCTGCTTCGTAATGCCCCTACATGTTATTGTGCCTTACACGTGTTTAATATGTTAGACAATCGATAGAAATACCGAATCGAACAAGCTAGATCGATATTTATCATTGTCTAGGGGCCTCTCTTGTCTTTCATACTGTTTAGGTTTCTTGTGTGGTTCAGATTTTTTCGTTGCATTTATGCGCGTAGTAAAGACAGATCTTTTACTGAGATCTCTATCCATTCACACGTATTTACAGCATCATTAAACGGCTTCTACAGGGCTACTAAAAGCAATTTAGAGTTTCTTTACTTCGTAAAAAAGATCTTAGAGTGAAGTCATAAGGTTCGTAGAGCACTGAATGGTACGTATTTTAGCAGTATTGCTTTCTTCCTTTTAAAGCATCGTTGTTGCCGGAAAGTAGATGCTTCGCACGAAGGAATGGGAAACTTAAAATTCCAAACGACTCGTGACCACCGGTTGCGATATTTACCTGTGTGTTTACGACGACGAAAGGAAACTCGGATTTATTTCGATACTAAAAAAAGAATAATCGAAATTTAAAAGACAAGAAATGAACCAGGTTTGAATCTTTGCTTAGAATTGCCAGGTAGGGCATTTTGCACGATTAAAATGTTTTATGACATCAATTTTATATTAATTAGACGGAAGAAATAAAGTTCCCTCCTGTTTGCCATTCATACAAAGTAAAATTTTTAAAAGAAAAAAAAAGCAGGAAATTAATAGTGTGGACAGTGCATATCAATGAGTAATTGAAAACAAATTCAAAGAACTCATATCTTTAAGTAAAACTTACGACAGGAACAAAAATTTGCGGATTTCTCTAATTTTATTTATTTTTAGCTACACCCGATTTCTGATCATAGGCATTCGAATATTTTCAAAACGTTATGTTTATTTATATTAAATGAGTGGACAAAAACTACAATTTTCAACAAGTTCCTTAATATTTTTAATATTTCCCAATTATAGATGAATTTTGACATTACATGAAGAAACAACAACAACGGAAGAGTATTATGGAACCAAATAGGCTTAATTAAGGTGCAACATGTGAAAAGCATATACGCAACTCATGATTATAGGCATTTATAATTTCCAAACGCGAGGAAAGTCAAGTCATGGATGTTCCATCGTTAGATGATGCGCCGGGTAAGAAGTCCAGTATGGCGACAAATTAACTGTCAAAACATTAGAATTCGGTACTTCTACAGTCAATTATAACCCTGATTTCGTCCCATGTGACTCTTTCCTTGAATGATAGATTTTTTAGGGAGCAACGATTCTTAAGTTCCTACAAAGTGCAACAAAGACGGCATTACTAGGGGTAGCAAAGAAGCCTTAAAATTCGATTTATAGCTTTATATGAATATTGAGAAACACTCTAAGTTCTACAGGGTAGTTACTTCGAAATAAGCAGCATATTTAAAGAAAACTTAATAATAGCTTAAGCAACTTACGAATGAAATAATATTTGTGTTTCTGACTTGAAATAAGACATTATGTTTTTCAAAGAGGAATTGGAACCAATTTATTTTTAAATCAACAAATCTTTATAATAAGCTTAAAAATATAAAATGTAAACTATATAAACTAAAACCTATTTTCCATTAATTGATATGTTCAGTTACCTAGATCAACACAAATACAATTGCAGGGAAAATAGTAAAAGGTAGAATCAATGCTAATAATAAGTAGATTTGCTATAAACCTTCAGTAAATTTTTTCTATTATGTCACCAGCTCCATTCTCAAAAACAACAAATTTTATTTTATTTTCAACATTTTTTTTAAAATCCTGATTTTGTTTAGTAAAACCTTACTCTTGAATTATTCAGTTAAACATCTGCCAATATTTTACAATGTTTTTTTAATCTACTTACAATTCCAGACACTGAAGAAGTACTACTCTCAGCTAACGAATTTACAGCTAATACAACTCTCCAATTCTAAACTTAATGACCAAAACGAGCAACAGAGTTGCCATTAAAGTGGCATTATTACGTTACTAAAAGTCTCTATAGGCTTTCTTGTTATTTCAACATTTTTCCATTAATCGATATTAACTGTTCGTAAATCTTGAATATAAGTGAATGCTTTCGCATCTCTGAGGAAAACAAAATAAAAATAAAACAGACAATTCGAGATGCAGTGGCATTCTGCTGCTATTAAAATACCTAGTTTCTTTGCACTTTTTGAGAAGTAAGAAGAAAATGCTTTTTACGAAACATAATAATTTTTGGAATGGAGCTTTGACGAACAATAAAATGGCAAAATTATCGATTTTAACTTTCTCGAGTCGGTGGGGAGAGATATTTCAAACGGAAAACTCGAGGCCCTCAGGCCGAGGACTAGAACACCTCCTTGCGGTATCTCATTGTAAAAAGAGAGCTTTCTATTGATCCATCCTTCCAAAGGATTAATAGTCCAACTCTTAGAGATTTTTTTTCACTTCTTTTCAGTGGCGATGCGGGCTTTTTCCTCTTTAAGAACATTTCGCATCTTAGAATGGTTCGAACTCTTACATTTCTGATGGGGTGGAGAGGGGGGTAGAAATATTAATCTGCAAGTGAAAGGGACCCGTCCCAAATGAAACTTCTCCAATTGCCTAAACAAGTTTTAGGTTTGTGAAATTCAGTCTTGGCATTTTTGTGTCACTTCAGAAACTCAGTAAGTAATTTTTCATCGATTATAGTTTAGCTCCGAGATTGGTTTGTAATAAATAAACTTTAATTTAGTTTTTAACCCTCTGAGTGCTAAATTATTTTGATCGAATACCTTTCAGAGCGGAAAATTGATTTTTAAAGACATAGAAAACTTTGAAATATAACAAAAAATATGTAATTCCCTTTTTGCTATTTCATCTCAACAATATATAGTTGCATAAGAGCAAAATAGCATTGAAATGCATATTGATACATAAAATGATGTGTTTTCCATTTTTAAATGCATTTGAAATGCTCCAAACGTCTTAATTTTCAGGTAAATTATATGAAACTTATTTTAATTATCGAATGAAAGAAATAATGATAAGTCTGCATACGCATTATATGTTTCTACTTCTTTTAAACATAAAATGATACTTTTACAGTCCAGAAAAACACAAAATCATAATGAAAATTCAGTATGTCTAGATAAAAACATTTTCGGAAAATTAATTTTTAAATGGAATTCTAGAAAAATACCTAGGTTTTTTTTTTCAAATGTATTGCTATACGATAACAACATATCACGCCTAGAATATTTTTAAATATTAGATTTTTATTTTTTAAAATAATCAGTTTTGTATTGAACATTTCTCTAAAGATGTTTGACGTATTCGCACATTTATAAATTTAAAAAAAATGTCAGTATATTGAAAAAAAAACTAAAAGTATCCATCGTCAAGTATCCTGAAATTTTAATTACATAGAGCAAATATTTCGAAATTTTACATCTAATCGTATTGCTGAAATCTTATGATCATGTTACTGTCGGTATGGTACTAAGAGTAGCAAAATAGAAAAAAATGAAAGTTTGATTTTCAATTTTTCTAATTTGATCCCTTTTTAGCAGCATCCTAACGATATTATACAATCAAATTTTATCAAACAAGTATAACAAATGCTGTAATTACGTTATTTAATGAAAAATAAAATTCACTTTGGATACTGCCAATAAATTGAAACCTCAAAACTAAAATTGTTTTAGAAGTTTTTCTTTCTTCTTTTCCGATTGATTCTTAGCTTTCATTTTGAAAATTAAAAGTAATAAAACCACATTCTGTGACTTTCATTTAAAGCGTGAAGCTTTATTATCCATAACTTTCATCTTGAAAATTAAAAGTAATGAAACCATATTCTATGACTTTCTTTTAATGCCTGAAAATATAGCTCAACTAAACAGTCATTAATTTTTTAAAATATTGTAATTGATTTCTAATTTCTTTATACATTATCACTTTTTGGTGATTTACAACTCAACGAGAAATAAGCAATTTATTATCTGAGGAAAAAGTTGAAATTATGCAATAATCTAGAAACACACTCTTCTCTGAATTAATCGTTAAAGAAGAATTGAAATGAAAATCAAACATAAAATTGTTGAATATTATATCAGTGAATTCACTAGATTTTAAACATACAAGGATTATTGGTGACGCTTCTCCTAATTTTAAATCAAGGCTGCCTAATACAGTCAACACCACCATCAATAACTCACTGTCTTACATTGCTGACACAACAAAACTTCGACGAAATCAATTTTCGAACGTATTTCCTTGATCTCAAGGGCGCCACACAACAACTTGAAAACTATATTTCTCAAGGAAGTGTTTAACATTTTGATTAAGATATTTAAATTTTAGGTATAATATGTTAAAAGCTAGCATACTTTGAATGATATACATTTTCATATGCATTAACCGGATAAGATTACTTTTTGTAATTAAGAGGATAATGTTTATTAATATCCAAACTTGATTCATTTTTGAATAAAAATCCGAAAATAATTACGGTAACTTACAAGCAAAGCCATCTGCTTCAAATTTCCGAAATTTACGCCATGAAAATAAAAACAAAATTTTAGTAATCAATAACGAATAAGGCATGTGTTTTTTTATTATTATTATTTTCGCATTTTAAACAGCTGCAAAGTCTCATGTCAATGCCAGATGTGAAAAAAAAAACTAACATGCCGCCATATTCTTTAATGGTAGTGAAAAATTAAATTTTCTTTTCTTTCTATTCTTGTAAAAATTGAAAAATTCGGTTAAATAGTTTTTGCTTGTTACGTGAAAACATCTTAATTTGAAAATGTATCTTATTACTGAGGAAGTACGCTGCCGAGATACTGAGAATTTCATAATTTTTTTTAACTAGGATTTTACTTATTTTTGACAATTTTGCTTCTGATTTCATATTTAAACAGACATTTTCCAGAAAAATTTCTAAAAGCCTTTTTGGCGAAAAAAAACGTAAAATAACTTTTAAAAATTATTTTAGAGTTATAAAATTAATTTTAATATTTAACCAAACTTAATAAATATAACGGAAAACCACTTGGAACGCTTGCGAAACAATTTTTTTTAAAATTCTATTTCATTGTAAAGTAGTAAAACTCGGGATGGAATTAAATATTAACTTTTTGAGAAATTCAGAGCTTTTTAACTTTATACATAATTGATTTTGGCAAAAAAATTCTAGGAAAATTTATTCTTTATTTTAAGTAAATGGTAACATTTCTATTATGTATTTATGTTTATTTTGGGGCCAATTTTTTATCACCTCTCGGTTAGAAGTTGGGGTTAAATAAACCTTCAGTTCATAAAATTTTAAAATCAAATTTATTATGAAACTTTTATCCGCAAGCATCATTTCCTTATTTTATTTATTATTTAATTGTAATGCAATCTATTTTATTTCTTATATGTTTAAATAATTCAGTTCTAAACAAAATAATATTTACTTTTATATCTAAAATTAGTTGCTTCCTGAAATAAAGCGAATGGTATTTGGTTATCTGGAAAATTTTTAATTTAAAAATAAAATTTCAGAATAATTTACTAATTTATTAAAAAATTTCAGTATAAAGAACTTCAATCCTTATATTAATTTTTACACTTTAATGAGCATATTAAAAGTAGCATAGCCGTATTTATTCGATGCAGATACTAGGAATAAAATATATTAAAAAATTCTTAAATTTCATAATTTTTACAATTAAAAAATATATATTCTGATTTTTTAAAGGAGAAAGCGTATTCTTCTCGTATGATAACCGCATCGAATAATCTTAACACAGCCTGCAACAGCTAATAATTTATATCATTTAGTCGATAATAAGAAAACATTATATCTATTCTAATTATGGCCCAATAACTAATCTCTGAACTTATAGCGATAGACATATAAATATATTTAGAAAAATGCTTTAATGAAAAGAAATAATTATGCTTTATTGTGTTTCAGTCAATAAATGTACCGCTGAAAATATTACTATATTCGCCTACTATATTATATATTAATATTTAAAAAAAAAAAAAAGAAAAGTTCAGAATTAACTGAATTTTGTAGTTTTGAATTTCATTAGTTTAGACCAATAAACAGCAGCCGCTTCGACGCAATAGAAACCGCTGATAGGCTGACATTTCTTGAAGAAACCGTTGAAATGGTAAAAATCATTTAAAACTGCGATATTCAAAAGTCAGTTTTAGTCGCAGAAATCCGGAATTTTTTTTAGCTTAAAGTGTTAATGTGCCAAACATATTTCAGTAAATATGATAAGAACAGGAATATGTATAAAAATTTAAAATTCGTGATTTTTCCAATAATATATTTAATGACAAAAGCAATATATTTTATAATTCTTTACATCATTTAAAGCATTTTTCCAACTATATGCTTAATCTCTAAAGACTAAAAAATTAGCAATTTGATTATGATTAGACTGAACACCCTCTATATAAGTAACCGGTATTATCCAAATTTATTATAGAAGCCGGGTAAACTGCGTTTTTCTGAAAATTATTCAAGCAATAAATCTATAATTTAGACGGCGCATCTTTTTTTCATCAACCTTATAGATATTCTGTTTCTCACAAATCTCACTGATGTATTATTTAAATACGACAGATTTTGTCAGAGGATAAAAAATTACACATGTCCTTATGCATTAAAAAAGAATAAAGTAAATAATTTGAAAAATTGGTAGTTATTATTTTTTTTTAGAAATTTTTTAATAAAAAATTTAACCATTGCGAAAAATTGACAGTCCTTATTCCTAAAAAAAATTATTTTTCTTAATTCTTATACTTTAAACTCTAAGCTATGCTTCTTTATGCAGAATAAGTAATTTTTGAATAAAATTCTTATATTTTCTGAAAGACGGTAATCCAATAGATAATATTGGAATAATAAAAAAAACCCATCAGTTAGTTACAAAAATCAAAATGATGGAACTTTCCTCCTAGCGTAAGCTCCTAAAATATTTATTCTGAAATTTGATTATATCTCTGGAATTATTGCAAACTCTTTTTCAGTTTTGAAATCGAATTGAAACTTTTTCTAACAGTAGTTTGATATTTTGTATTAAATTTTGATTATATACATACGCACTTTAGTATCTTTTTTTAATTTATACATTTTTTTTAATTCAGCAACACGTAAGTTTTCAATTACTGTTTCAAAACATATGTTTGAGCGGCGCTAATTTCAGTCTTCAAAGTATTTTTCGCAAAATTTATTGCCATCCACAAACTCGAACTCTCGTGTAAGTAATTATTCCAGGGACTTTATCTACTTGTGCCTTTTTATAATAACCGACTTGAAGCCATTGTTTTTCAGTAACATCTTTCCCCTGCAGATCGTTTCGTATCGTCTTTGTCACTAAAAGAAAATCGTAGAGATTACCTTAAGGATAAGTGAAAGCGCTTTTCCTGTGGCTTAAGATGTTACTTTTATTTTTTATTTTTCTACTTCAGCGTTAGCTCATTTTCTTTTTTTTTTTATTTCATCTAAGACAGAAAAGAAAATAAATTGAGCCTCGTTCCTTAGTCAAACCAGAAGAAGGCTGATATTTTTCTTAATTTAGGATTAGAAGGAGGATTCGCTTCTTCTCCATTAGTGCGTATCCATTTCGAATGAAAATCGCTGTTTTTGTGTTAACATGCATTTTCAGCTTTTTTTTCCCCTTCTTATTTCTGAATGATGGAAAAATATTTTTTTAAAAAAAAGAGGTAAAGAAGCATTTATCCAGTAGTCATTATTCAAAAACATTTACTTTCAAATACATAAAACTTCATTATTTAGTTGTATTTATTTAAAATTTAGAAAAAAGGGTTAAATATATAACTTAGAATAAAAGCAATTTTTTCGCAATTGCAGATTAGCATTTTACTAGATATTTTGGTATAATCAAATAAGAAAATGTTACTATTGTTTTTAGAAAAATACTTTGAATTTTGGTAGGAATATTTTTGTGATTATTTTGCACTCTTGTTCATGTTTTATATCAATTTCAATAAAAGAAATTTAAAATATCAGAAAAAAATCCCGTAAATTCCAATTACAATACAGTTAATATTTATTAAACTCGTTTAACATTATACTTGGAGTTTCGAATATCGACATTAGTATCAACAAAGAATAACTTGATTCGATTTCAAGGAAATAATTAATAGTTTGAAAAAGCTCTTATTAAAATAGTTCTTAATCTAAAAATCCAAATATATTTTTCAAAATGTAATTTAGTTTTTATAAAGATGTAGGATTTTTTTTAAATCAATATATAACCCAACTATAAATATGCTAATTTTTATTAATGTTTTAAGCTCAATTAAAGTATAAGACAAAAACATTAAATGGATGTACACGCCTTGAAATATTCTGAAAAGAATATTGCAAAGCCATTCAGTGCCTTATACTAAACAAAACAATTCTAACATAAAATGCGAAACGGAGCTCCCTTAATACACACTGAAACTCTAATAGCACATCTTTTATGACTTGAAAGTTCCGAAAGAAAAACAAAGAAAGACTTAAACAATTTTATTATTAATTTCGAACATTTCCCAAGGTGTTTTCGGTAGGCGATGACAAAAGTTAGAAGCCTTGTTTGTTTTAAATCTTCTCAAGCCGATTTACAATTGTTTCAAAAGTAGAACTTAACACTACAAGAACAAAAATAGATAAGTACAAACATTAGGGATAACGCAGTATCATCGACAAGACGACAGTCCTGTTTTTATTTTTTTGAGGTGGAAGTTTGGGCTGAAGAGTAAAGAAAATTCTAGCTTTCAGAAAAGCCATTAAGGTGCATAGAAGACATGTGTTGGGACAATAAAACTAAAAGCCGAAATCCCAGGGAGCAAAACCCTATTCCCTCAGTGCCATGATCATGTCATTTAGAATGCTTCAAATAAAAACAATAAAAAAATGAGGAGGGAGGGTGGAAAAAAAAAGAGATGCTTAAAGAGAAAACAGTTTCCGTGTCGTGATCTATGAAGAAAAACGGTTTACTAGATAAATTAGAAAAGTGAGAGACATGAAGAGAGCTTTGCAAGTTTTGATACAAGATGGTCTAAGATACTCATTTCTTTTTGTCCATGATGAAGATAGATGGAATACAACCTATAAATAAGAAATATACTTTATTGATTTATAATTTCAGGTTTCCAGTTATAAATAGGGACAAAGGTAGAAAAGACCTCAAAATATAAAGAAAAAGCCAGTAATAAATGAGAAATAGTTGGACCTTTAAAGCAAAAAATAAATATATAACAAACATCGACTTGAATAAAACATCGACTTTTTAAGGCCAGTTAGCTAACCGATATCATCCATTCCTTCTTTTAAACAATGCTTACGAATTAATGGCATTGATTGCTTATATTTAAGTTGGGTTTTTTTCATATGTACTCTCTTCAAAATTTGATATTTTATATGAATTTGTATATAAGCTCCCTTTCATAATATAATAATGAAAATTACTATTTTGGGAAATTCTATTAAATAAAATTTATCATATTTAATTTATAATAACAAGACACTCATTTAAAATCTGTATTTTTATTCTTAAGAATTAGAAAATTGCCTCAAAATACAGATGAATCTATTCACACGAACTTACATTTAACGAGTTTTCTGCAGAGTCATTATTTGGACAATATTACATATCATTTATTCTCCATATTACGAAAGATAATGTCTATTTAACGAATTTTTTTTCCTATATTTTTATTTATATATTTTTTTGGAACTCTACACAACTTCTACTTTGTAGAAGTTTCAACAAAATCTACCAAATCGAGTACAGTAACTCCATCTTCCATCAAAGTATTACATTACAGAAGGTATAGTGTAGCCGAATATTCTGCACACTGATGAAAACATTGTGATCCCAGAATATGTTACTGAGTATAACATATGGCAAAGTGGAAAGTAATACAGGCAGTAATACAGTGTGTGATAGTGATAATGAAAGTTTATTAAAAAATTCACAAAATAAAAAGCTAACAACATTTGAGGCGAAAGAAAAAGTTTTCATTTAACTTTTTTAACACAGTTTAATGAAACTGTTTTCTAGAACTGTTATAGTTTTCAAACTCAAAAAAACAGTAATTTTTTTTATGAAGAATGTATTATTTACATTACCTGTAAGAAGCAGGATTACAGATTTTTTTTTTAACATTTGGAACATGTACTGAAGTTTATAAAATAGATACGTAAATTTCAGCATTGTTTCCTACTCGTTTATTATAAATGAATCTACAAATTTTTATTTAGTTAATTTACTGAATTTTTTTTTCTACTGCAGCGATGAGTCTTCTTTAAATGGACTGTAATTAATAACCGTTTATTTGAAACTTAACAATATATAGTGTTTAAAAGAAGATATATAGTCGTTAAAAGTTTAATGATTCCACATAACATTAAATCTTACTTAAAGCAAACTATCAAATACAGATAACGTTTTTGTTTATTTGAATGGGCAGTAAATTTACAAAAGCAATCAGAATAGAGAGAGACTTTCTTTTTACACTATAAGAATTCTCATAATTTTTTGTTATCAGGCTTATTTTGTTTCATATTATAACAGTGCTAAAAATTCTAAGCAAATTTTGTAACCATCTTATAAATTAAAATGTTTCTAATGTACAGAAATTTCCATAAAGCTTTTGTTACTTAAATCAAAGAAATTTCCACATATTTAAATATAAAAATTAATGATAACCAATTAAACTAATGATATATAAACAAACTAAATTAATGATTTGTAAACAAATAACAGGTAGAGATGCAGTTAAAAATAAAATATAGATAAGTTGAAAATAACACATTTAAGTTATTTTTATGCCTGTTTGCATTTTATTACATTCAAAAATACTTCAAAGTTCTAACAAATATTTAAAAATAACAAGAAAGGGAAATTTTTACTCTAAACTTTATGCAGAAAAATATTTTATTTCCACATAAAATTTTCTTGTATTATAACATTGTAAACTATATAAATTTGGAATACAGAATATAATAAGAAACCCTCTAGTTTATGATGCCATTCTTGCTACATTTAAAATAAGTAAATTATTGCATCAAAATATTTCGTGATTGCTGGTTCATGGAAATTCTATACCAATAAATGTTGCATGCACATCTCCTTTTCATTAACGAAGCATTTTAGAAGTGGAAAAATATTTAATTTACCAAGCAGATTTATTTTCTTAAATAGATGATTAATATTGACGCTTGCATGTAAAATATATATGCCGATAATTTTATAAACAGGAAAATTTTAAAACACTTTTATTTTCTAGAAATAATTTACAAATATTTTGCTATATTTAACATTCTTTTTATTCGGAGAAGAAAAATTTAATAAATTATGCAAGAAGTAACCTTTTTAGAAATTCATTTAAAATTAAATATTAATTAACAAAAATACACAAATTACATGCAAAGACTACATATATAATTAACTTCCTTTTCAAAGTAATGACTACGATATATTTATATAATTTCACAGAGAGCTATTAAGATCTTTACAATGAAGAGTTAGAAAGTTTTAGTGTAATATCTTTCAACACTTCGTCGTCTAACATGTTTGTTCAGCAAATGGAGTTCGTTTAACATCAAACTGTTATCCAATTAAGAAATACCTTTAAAAGGTAATCCTTGTTCAAATTCTTTATCAATAAAGCTGAAAGTTAAAGAATAGGAAGTTTTTCCTTGTATTAATTAGGTAATCTTTGTTTTTTTTTTTAAATGGTATAAGTTTAACAACTTTTAATAAATTTTACCTTTTTCAAACCGAATTTCATATCAAATATATACCTTTCATCAAATATATTTATAATTCCACTAAGAATTTTGTACAAGTGCATTAATTAAAAATTTAAACTATCAAAATATGCAGTAATTACAGCATATGTTAATGAGAAATAATTCTTATGAACTTTGTACAAAGAGATTAATATGTGAAATCCAAAATAGTATAGATTTTTGACTATTTAAAAAAAATAACTCGCATTTATAATTTAATTTTTTTAATGAAAATGTTAAGAATTTTTTTTTCTTTCCCTCAAAAAGAATTCAAACAGTAGAAAATAAGGCTTTTCTCTAATCCTTTCTCTATCATAAAAATATTTTTATAAATGGAATGAAATGGCGAAGGAACATTAAAATGTATCTAAAAATAAAATATTCATGTAAATTAATAAACTGTCAGATTTTAAAATTTTTATTGTCATCTAATGAAAAATTATAGTGAAAATTAACTCACCTACTATTGTATAATATGCAAAATTATTTTATTGACTAAAGCGTTTTTTAATTAAAATTAGAAAAACAGTTGATTCAATCGAATTTTAAAAATCGCCTAATTTTCTACATACGTTATTAATCGTTATATTAATAATGCAAATTTTACTTACAAATGCTGAAGAATAAGAAACTTTGTTTTTAAAAATATTTAAATAAATAAAAGCATAAAGGCATTTATTGGTTTTAAATATCAATATTTTAAAAACCCAATAAAAACATTGACGAAAAACGCATTAAAAATCAAAGAGAAATCTAAAAATGGAGAGGTAGAACAGTTCAAATTGAAAAAGTGACAAACGTTTTGTTAATATCTAAATAATTGAATATTTAATTAATTTTTGTTTTTTGAAATGTTGACATCAGTCTTTCTCTTGTCTTATATAAAATCAGAACAAAATTTTTTTTAGAATTTGACACAGATGTTTATGGAGAGTTGTGGAACGTGCCTACATATATACATACATGGTTACAATGACTTATTTATATTAAGATTCTGTAACATTAGTAAGCTAAAGGCTACAAAGAAGTATTTCAATTGGTACGCTATATTTGAAAAGGCCGAACTATATTTAAAAAAATCGGTAATTTACTCTGTAAAAATTTTAATTTGTGTTCTCTTTCAAAAATTTTGGGGTGTATACGACAGTTGATGACGTATCTAGGGGTCATTAGTCTTCATATATTATTCTTCATATATATTAATCTATATATATTATCATTCATATATATTGATCTTAATTGTTTGTTTGGTTTTTCCAACTATTTTAAACATATAGATGAAAGGGAAGATGACATTCTTGATGTCAAAAACAGAAATAATTAATTCTATGATGGCTGAGTGAATGAAACAGTTAAAAAATTTAAGAAATATGCAAGAAAGTATGGAAAAATGTACCATACATTATCATAAGTAAAATTCGAAATCTTGCATGTCTGGATGAGTGACCTTGTAAACATTAAAACAGTGAATCAAGCTGTAATAAGGACTAAAAACATTGATCATCAAGAAGATTATGTTAGGGTATGCAATTACTACAGAGAAGATAAATATATGTCTTCAAATCCGTTCCGTCTAGAAATTCTCGGCAAAAGAGCAATAACTTAACTTTTGATTTGACTAAAAAACACAAAGGAAGCAGAGCGAATTTTTTGCTGAGTTGAAGCTTTGAGAAAATACAAGAAATAAATATTCTTGCATGCAAAGAAATGCAATTTAGATTTGTCAGACGCCTGGAACGTCTGACAAACGTCGGACGTTGTGTTAGCACGCTATTCATAAGAAAAACGGAACACTTTCTGGAAGATCTGTAGAAAACAAGTTTTATGAGAGTCTAAAATATCACTCAGATTTTTAGAAAAAAATGAGACATTCCATGCTGTAATTATTCTAAAAACACAATAGATTATGAAACTATTTTTATAATATAGTAAAATAATAATTGCAGTATTGACATTACACTGATATATATATAAAATAATCAAAGATAAACTTAGCATAATCTGAATAGTTGTAGAACGCGAAAGTTTTTCAATACTGTCCCCTAAGTTGTTCACGATAAAATTGATTTCATAATGCTGATTTTTAAATATAAAATTGGAAAATACCCAATTTAGTTATCTTAATGTCCTGTTTTAATAGTTCTTCTTATATTATTCAGAAGGGAAAAACTTTGTAACTTTGAACACGGCCAAAAGGCAGGAGCCACTCGAGAACTCTCTTATCTTCTACACCACACCAACTGGAGTAATTTCTATCCCGAAGAGTTTAAAATGTACCGAGGGTGCGTCTACGGCTATTTTTTGATATAATAGGTTTTTGAGCTTGGAATTGTTTGACTCTAAAATCTAGATGATCCTACTATTAGATCACCGAGGTTCCAAAAAGCCGAGAAAAAAAAGCCGAGGATCCACCGAGGTTCCAAATTATGTGAAATTGGTTTTGTTTTACGTAATGTTTAAAAAAAATTTCTTTAAACGTTTTCTGGAATCAAAATAATTTAAAACTTTTTAAATTAGTGTATTTTGGTGAAGCATTAAAAAAAATTACAATGAAAAATATTTTAACTTAAATTAATTCCGTTGCATATGTTTATAATAATTATTAAAAGCTTAATGCTAAAAGTGAATCAAAATACTTGGTCTAATTTTTCATCTTTGCTACTATCTGCTACAATATAATACAAACTTTTCACTAAGAAAAATGTGTTTGCATATGTTATAAAAAAATTTTGCGTGATGTTAATATAAAACATTAAGCATTTAAGTAAATATTTAACATTTAATTAGACGTAAATATTAAACTTAATTATTATTAAAAGTTTAATTTAATTTCCGTCTTTCCTAATGCTTTGCATTGTATCTGGAGAAAGTCAAAATAATTTTATAAAAGATGTCCGCTTTTTCATCTTTGCGTTATACATTGCATATTCCAGCCTTTTAGCCGGACGATTGAAGGCGCTACGGCATTTGATTCGTATCTTCCCCGTTATCTGACGCGGCTAAAATTACAAGATCCGTCATTACAAGTGTCATTTTAAACGGGACGTTCATATATAACTAAACTCGAATCTTTCCCATATCTCAGATTTTTCAATTCAACCACTAATCGATTCCATTTTTCTGTATAAAATTCTATGTCCCGATATAGTTTTTTTGGGGCGAAAGGAGCGCAAAAAGTATTTGAATAATTAGCTGTAAACACATTCCTTTCATTTCTAAATAGAAACTATTATAGCATCAATGAAAAGCTTGATTGAAATCCTGATTTTTTTTTTAAATCAGTAACTTTAAATTGTGAATACTCATCCACATTAAAGACTGAAATATCTCATATCACCTATTTTTAAAATGTATTTATACACTTCGTTCAGAAAATATGCCGTAATTGATAAGAACATTCAGACTGGATTCGCTTTTTTTTCAGACTTCTAAAAACAAAATAGGACCTAAATGCTTTTCGCCTCATGAGCATTTATGGTAGAAACTAAAGAGTCAATAAATGATGTTAATCCTCAATTCTACAGTCACAAAGCATTGCCTTGAAGTATCACTTCGAGAAAGAAAATAAAAAGAACGGAACATAAAGAAAAAAAAGAAGAAAAAAAAACAGTATTTAACTCTGATTAGTAGGAGCGGCACATGTTGAGGGTGATTTTTTTTTCAGTGGATGTTTTGGCAGTTGTAACTGTTAAGGTTTCGTTTTCTTTTCTGTGCTCCTTTTGGCTGAAATGGGATCACGCTACCATACCGTTAATCACATCGCCATCAATGATTCATTTCTGTTTCAGATTGGAAGTCACAAGAGATTTCACCCGGCACTCTGTATAAATATGCTTGACACTTCACGACCTTCTGCAGTTATACAAAAAAAAAGAATATAGAGGTTTCTTATAAGTAAAAGACGATAAAAAATAAATAAAAAAGATCGTGCCCTTTAAAGAATAATGATTATCTGTTTCTAAGAAACAGTTCAGTGAAAACTAGAATTTTATATAGTTTTAATCATTTTATAAAAGTATATAATAACATGCGATGAGGGTTAACTGAGTACTTGAAATCTACAGCCATTTATAAAAATATATACTAATATGCAGTGAGGGTTAACGCAGTGCTTGAGTTCTACAGCAATTTATAAAAGTACATAAAATAAATAACGATGGAAGGCAAATTTACTGACAAAAAAAATTGCCTATGTAATTTTTTTTACCTCATTTTGTAATTTCAACTTTTTCATTCTATACATTGTCATGACCTGCTTTATCATAGATTGATTTAATTTAATTATGCTGTCTACGTAGCGTTTAATCACATTAAATAATTATAGCCCTATATATAAACAAACAAACATCTCAAAAGTATTTAGTGCGACCCAACATCCGGGAAATTTCCGCATGCCGCCTCCGTTTGTCATCAGAAAAAATAAATATCATACCTCAGACCAAAATTCATTATATATTATATTCGCATAATGCTTTGTCCGTGAAACGCTATTCTTCGATCCCATCACTTGCCGACAAAAAAAAAAAAAAATATTGTTACCAGAATAAAAAATACAAATTTGAAAGTTTCGAATTTAATTCTGTCTTATTGAAAAAGATGGCCTATAATTTCTGTAAATTAAGCTAATAACCGCATGTCTTCTTCCTTTGTCGTCACAAAAAATAAAAATCATCCTTCAGACAAAAATTCATTATATATTTTATTATATAATATTCGCATACTGTTAATATTCGCATACTGATGTTAAAGTCTCACTGGCGAGTTTGTAGATGCGTCATTCAGTGCATGAAAAGGATGGGGGGGGGATTCTCTTCTCCCTACAATTCTAATCACTAAACGAAAAAATATTGGAATTAGAAAAATAACTTTCTCATTATAATGAATAAGTTTCTTATTTTAAAAAAATTGGTATCAGATATCCCTTAGAAGTTAATTAATAACAGATCTTATATATAACAACTCCCCAATATGCATTTAAATTTTATTATTAACTGAAAATGCTACGACTTCGTTGTAGAATCTCGACTCTGGGACAGGAGAGGTTTTCAGCTTCAATTCCACTGAAGATCTGTCATATATATGAGTAGTATACTTATCTCTATTCAAGACAAAAAAGAATATATCTTTGCTTTGCAGATATAACTTTATAAATAATGCTTTAGTTAAATAAATGGTCTTGTGTGAATAAATGACTATTTGCGTGTCTATGTGGATTTATTTCAGCTTTATTTTTACCCGAGATCAGATAAGTGTAATCAGTTTTCAATGTGCACGTAATCGATTGCTTCTGCAATAGACGATAATGAACATTTTTCAATAATTACTGAATGAAATATGCTTGAGCGTTTGATAATTAACTGCTCAAAGGCGATCGTTGCTAATGTGCCTAGGTTTCATTCAATGATATTTTGTCTATTATAATAACTTTTGCATTTCCTTTCAAACTATTCGATAATTTTATTATCGATGGTCTGAACATTATTAGAAAAAAATGTGTATTATATTCCTGTGTTAAAATCTGTTTTAGCAGATTTTTCTGAATATTTTTCTATATTTAACTGTTGACATTATTATTTAGAGTTATTATTAATACTTTTTTTATTGCCCCATTACAGATTCCGAAAGAAGTAACAGATAGGCCAAGGAAGTATTCATAAAATTAATTGAATTTACCCTTATTTGATCTGTGGCTTAATTAAACAATTTCAAAAGAAAAGAAATCTGAAATACAATTAACATAGTTGATAGGACTCTTTCTAATACGTGACTTCTTTAGATATTCGCACTGAGTGCTAGGAGATTAAAGAAATGCACCCAGGAGTTTTTATTGAGTTCACTTGTTAACGGAAATAAAAAAAAAAATAAAAAAATAAAAACGAAATCGGCAAACAACTTCATGATTCTTTGGCGTGTAATACCACTTTCAGAAGAGAGGAAAAAAATATATTTCTCCTCATGAGGAAATTAAATTAAGAGCCTGAAATTAAAAGATAAACTTTGTATATGCTAATGAAGGGATTTAGAAAAGAATAGAAACATGCAGGTGGAAGTCTATTTTAAATATTCCATATTTTGATTCTGATTTTAAACTTATTTCTGATCTTTTCTTCCAAAAAAAAAAGAAAAAGAAAAGACAGCAGCAACTTTTTCTTTCTCCTTCAATATCCTTGGAAGAAAGCCAAAATAGCCATTGTGGTTGGCGCACATGCATGCCAAGCAATCGAGATTATTTCACTACGGGAAAAAAAGTCTTTGTTTTCCTGACTGTATTTTGTATACATTTTACCGTGAAATATGTCTTTTTGAGTAAGGCACTAGTTTTTAAGAACATCCTTGCATTTATGAAAAAAGGAAAAGAAGTTACCAATGTGTTTCCCTAAAAAAATTAAATAAAAGTAAGTCTTTTCACTGAAATATACGATTCTGAACAGTTTAGAGCAAGAATGAAACTTCGAGGAGACATTTCCTATTTAACGGAAGAAAGCATCAATATTTTGTGCAACTTTAACGCCTGCATAGCATTTATAATACATTAATCACCCATTTATTTACAAAGGTGGTATATATGCATAATATAAGATATAAATAAGGCTATATAATAAATTAAATTTACGTATATGAATTTTTTCAATAGAGCATTTCTCAAAAGAAGGTTAAGTTTAATGGTAAAATTTGTTATAAAAACTTTGAGCCAATAATTTAAGTCATATCTAAGCTAATTAAAATAAAAATACTATTAAAATTCAGTATAATAAACAGCGTTTATATTAACAGAGCTATAAGTTACTAGTTTGAGCAGCGGAGGTCTTAATTAAGGACAAACAAATTATTTAGAAAAATAAATTCTATGAAGTATTACGCGTATTCAAAATATGAAATACATGATAAATAGTTTTAAAAATAATAAGGCAGCAAAACGCTTTTTATATGACAAATAATTAAAGTATTCAAATCTTCGAAATGTTTTTATAATTTCTAACACAATAAACCATAAATATTCTTATTGATTATATATGCATGACTCTATTTATAAAACATTAAACAATATGAATTGAAATTTTTTTAAAAATATATTATATGTTGTATGAAAACATTCACCAATTTTCCGAGCAAATTTTCATTAGACGTAACGGTAAATCTGGAAGTGATATTTTCCTTATCATGTATAATGACGAGCCCATGCGAATTTGTGCCAAATTATTGCGTTTTTGATATTAAAATATATAATTCAGTTATTAGTAACTAATATTGTTAAATCTATTATCTCTCTTAAAAATATGAAGTGCCTTTTAATTTTGTGTAAAGACCGAACAAAACTCTTTACGCAAAATACATCAATCAAAATAGACGAAAAAATTAATAAGTTTAGCAAATACATTAATTTTGATGGAGAAAAACCTTTAAACAGCCAAGACAATTCGTTTTATTCTTTTTCTTTAGATACCTCTTAATGATGTTTCAGGATTGAAATCTGTTCTGAAAATAATCGCGTTGAAGGTGGCTTTTGATAAGTTACTTATGATTCTACCATCTGAGCCGAAGCACGTTTAAACAGTACGTTTCTAAATCTGTAGTCTTCTATAAACTATTCCCAGAATGAATTTTTCTATTTAGATACTCTAAACACCACATTGCTACAATGCTATTTTGACGCGACGCTCATTCTATAAAGTACAATATTAACGAAGTTGATATATACAGCTTTTACATGCATTAAAGTAATTGAACAAAATTTTTGATATGTCTATCTAAAATTTGGAATTAGATTTCAGAGATTATAAAGTGAAGGGATTACTTATATTAATTGTATACAATACATCCTGACAATATTGCACTCTTGAAAAAAAGCATAAAAGTTAGTCAATGAATAAAAGCATACTATGCATGGCAATGGTAACTGCAGAGTTTCAAAAAAGCATTGAATAAGGCTGAGAAGTTGTCTGATAAAAGATATTAATTATAATAAATATCCATACATAATTAGCAGCAGGCATCAAATGCAATATTTAGTTTAACAGAATGCAAAATGCATAACATATTTAAAAAATACAAATTTCTAAGTCTTCAATACACATTCTAATTACAAAATCTTTGTTGAAGCAATTCGATTTTATACACAAAATGTATTGCTCTTAACTGAAAAATTATGAATGCTAATACCAAAAATTATAAGAAAAGATTCCGGTATGATATTGCAAAAAAAATAACTGGAATATTTGGATCTACATATTAAAAAAAAAACATTTTTCTAGACCTTTCTAGACATTTTTCTAGAAATGATACTTATCAGCTGATCAATCCTCACAATATAAAGCACGATGCTGTGATATTTTGACAATTGATTTAATATCAAGGGTACTGTATTTAGCTCTTATGTTAAAGAATTAAAAAAAATGGAAGCAAGGTTTGACGGTTTATATCATGCACAGCATCGAACATCTCTATATGTTCGGAGTTTAAATAAAATGTTTTCGCTATCCAAATAAAAACAGACAACAGAGAAATAAGTACCATACTCGCTAAAATATCACACCATCCAAACGTTAAATTAATTATAAAAACCTTCTTTGCTAATCTCGTGTTCCATTTCGAAATTAAGACCTTTGCATTGCAGTTTTAACGAGTAGTCAAAAATTATAGAAACACATTCCACATTTTAATATGTTAAAATGTTTTTACAAATTATCCAAAAAAGATTAATATATTAGTTGATTTGTAAAACCGGCATGTTCCAAGATTTTAATTGTAAATGAGACGCAAAACCACTGAGAATTACGTTCAAAATCACCTTGACATTAGAAAATGGATCATTTATAATTTCCTCTCTTAATCCCAGACTACAAGAATATTCATCAAAATTCCATATATTGCAACCTCGCTTCTGTCTCATTCATCGTTCTCTTAATTTATCTGTCTCTAATGTTGCGTTTCATTTCTTGCAAAATTTACGTTACTCTCCAATTAATGACCATTAATAGTCTGCGATTTGAATTACCGTATTCAGTGTCATGATCTCAACCGGCAGTAAGTACCAAGGCCATACAATGCATTATTCAGCTTATCAAATTTGAAAATTTGATAATAAACTAGCCTTTGATAAACTATTTATCTGTTCAATTAATGTAGGGAATTTTACAATAAAGAAACCACGATGAATACATATCTATAGAAAAAGTTTTAAAATGTTTAGTCGTTTTATAATATAAGCAAAATTTTTCTGGATTCAGTTTTTTT
Source organism: Argiope aurantia (assembly GCA_026543865.1). NCBI lineage: Eukaryota > Metazoa > Arthropoda > Arachnida > Araneae > Araneidae > Argiope > Argiope aurantia. Next base: position 487,684 of record JAPMOR010047542.1, on the reverse strand, counting down.
TATATATAATACAAGGAAATGCCCACGGTAATTATATTTTGAATCATTACACAACTTCTAGAAGAAAAAAGGATTTGATGTCCTGAGACAAGAGTTGACAACTCGAAAGAAGAGTCAGATGTCTTAATTGTACCATTATTCTTGTTATAAAACTGTGACTACTAAATTTATCTTTGGCAAATCAAAACGTCAAAAAGTTTCATTTCATAGAATATGTAAAGCTTTTGAACTGAGCGTTAATTTACGAACAGCTTAAGATTGATAACATGCATACATACATTCGATTAAAATTGTCTTTATAAAAAAAGTTATACTAAAAGATAATAATGATGAAGATGTTAATAATTTGCATTGCAGTTATCACTATTTCTGAATAAACTCTGCACAAAAGTTCGCAAAAAAAAAAAAAAAAAAAACGCTAAATTAATTTTTTCGTAGTCAGCAAAAAATTAAAGTGCTTATGTTCGTAAAACACAAATAGTTTATTCAGTCTCACAACAATATATTTTTCCAATTCTTTAGAAAATTTCTAAATAAATATCGTGGAAAATGAAACTTCGTAAATTAGAAGCTTTAATCAGTGTTTGATAAATTTTAAAATAGTACGGTTTATTTTAAATATTAGCAAAAGCACATGAATATAATCACATTATTATAAAAAGTTACAAATAAATACTCATTTCTAAGATTCATTACACATTAACAAGTACAAACACACTTTCATATTCCATCATTACATACATTAAAAGATTAATGACATGACGCAAAAGAATTTTTGCATTAATTTTCCTTAAAGCATGAATTGGCAATACCCGCCAAGAAAAAGAAGATGAAACAATTCTTAAGTCGTGTTTCTAACGTAACCTGAATTTAAATAATACCACAATTTTATTACATCTTTACAACAGATAATTTGTATTTTTCAGATCAGAAATGAAAATAGGAGTTTGCAAGTCCTTTAATTCCTCCATTTATGCCCTCACAGGATGGTGGAGGGGAAATTAGACGATGATCACTGTGTCATAATTTTAAATTGATTTTTAATCAAGTTTCCATTGTTGGAAAAGTGCTTTCTCTCTATATTTTTTTTAAATAGTGATAAATGAGTTTCCTATACAAATATGTTTGAAAACTTTTTTTATGTTCACTTATTTCTTGATAGTATCATTGAAAAATAGTAGTTTGACCTCTTTTAGAGTCCTGATTGAGCTCTCTCCTCTTTATTTAAGTTTTTAATTTTTCACGTACTGATGCTCATACACCTTTAAGAAATCTAAATTTATTGCGAGATGAAACCGTAAGGATTTTTTTGAGAATGAATAATAATAATTTATAATAGCAAATTATCACTTTCATTTTTGAAACAATTTTCATGAATTTATCAAGATTATCAGTTTTTATATAGCTGAAACAGAATATCAATTCATGACAATTTCTTTAAAAAATGGGCAGAGAGAAGAGGAAATTAATTTTTAAAATTATCTATTATTATAATAATTGGTGTAGTGAGGAAACTAATTCTTTTATTCAAACAGAACTTAAAATATTTTAAACAATATTAAAATATACAATGGGAGATAAGAAAAATAAATTTTAATATTAGTTAATGAAATATCTATAAATGAATCAAGAATTTCTTTTGTAAGTTAAATTATTTTTAAAAGTCATGTTAATTATGTAAATTATCTTAAATACGGAATTTCTTCAAACCTTTATTCATTTCTACTTACTTAAATTTGCTTTTTGTTTCCAATTATGTTTTTTTTTTTTTCATCCAATATTCCGATGACACTTTTTTTATATTTAAATATTCTTTACAAATAAATTAATTACTTTTTTCAAATATTTAAAAGAGTTTGTTTTAAAAATTTAATGCATGTGAATTAACTGAAATAATTCTTAGGTAGAAATTTGTTTGAAATTGTTCAAATATGTTCTTTTCAAAATTTTAATAGGGTGAAGATTAGATTTTAAATGATTTCAAAATAATACGCCGAGTACGAAATTCTCTAATTCTGGAAATAATTTATATCTTGAGATAAATCAAGTAATTGCACTCCTTCTGAAAAGACACATTTGATTTAACAAATAAATTACTTGAGAAATGATCGATGTCTGAAATTCCTCGAAACTCCTTAATCGGCTGAGATTCCATTAAAACTTGCTCAATAAGTTGTTGACGACAAATTTGGAGTTTATTCAGGAGTATACATTAAATATTTGTAATATTCTAATTCTGGTCTAGAGTAGGAGTATGCACTTCGCCTTCAAGCAGAAAGGTGTATTTTAATCCCTAGATTCAAGTTTGTTTCACTCTTGTTCATACTGAAAGGCTCGCATTTATGAAAACATATCGTCTCTTCTCTTTTTCTGAGAAATTTTATTAAATCGAAGAAACAGTTTGTAAGACGAATTAAATCACAATTATTCGTAATGCATTTTGAATTAAACTTACATAATTCATGAGATTAAATATTTAGTGCAAATTTATAAATTACCAGAATCTTTCAGAATATTCACACTGGCTCAATTTATGTAACAAAAGATGATTTTTTTTACTTTAATTGTAAAAAAAAAAAGTTAAATTTTTGAAGCTCATTTAAAATATTTAGAGTTCGAAATGCAATTTTTGTTCTAATCAAAAGGCATTTTTTTCAAGAAAAGTGAAATATTTGCAATAAAAAGTTTGATTACTACGACAAAACTGGAAAGAAATATAAATATTTCAACACTGCCAACATGCATTCAGGACAAGATTTTATGCATGTTATGTCGAATAATAACCATTTGTTTACTATGAAACTTTTAAAAATTTAAATCTATTATTTTTTAAACAAGTTATTTTTTAAATTCTGTTTAATTTATAAAAGATTTTAAATTTGAAAAACTAGTTAAATTTTTATAATAATTTCTTTATAATTTAACTATTTTAATTATAATAATAATATTTTTTATAATTTAACTAAATTAATTTTTATAATATTTATAATTTAATTAATTTAATTGTTTAATAATTTTTTCATGGTTTTTAATTATTAAATTTTTATCAACTAATATTTTTACAACTATTTAAAAGATTATTATAATTTTTTTATAATATAAATTTATAAATAATTGCAATTATTATAATTAAAAATTTATAATTTTTTAGTTTTATATAATCGTATTAGGGAAACATTTAAAATTTTATACTGTCGTATAATTCTTTAAATAGATGTACTGTTTTTTCATTAAATTTTAACAAAGTAATTAAAGGCAACTGTTATTTTTGATAGTCTATAAAAGTTTTAAATCTTTTAAAGTTTCATAGATTTCCACTTTCATTTAACAATTTATTATTCAGTCGAGTGCCTAACAGTGCTTTAATTATATTATATATATTATGTTGCAAAAATGTCATCTTCGACAGTATAACATATGATGACGGCTTAAAGGAATTGAGATTAGCAGTTCAAAATCTTAAACTAAACTTTTCTCTATACTTAAAACATTTTTACGGTGAATATAAAATAAGTTTAGAACTATCATTTTTATTACAATATTTACACTCTAAAATTAAATTTTCTTGAGATAAATCATCGTAAAACTTATATATTGATATATCCTATAGTTCCATTCTGAAGGAGGCATATAAAATTGAAAATAAAATAAAATTTACTTCTAAAGATACTTTTACTGCATTCATCCACAAAAAGAAACTTTTATTTTCGAGATAATAAAGCAACATTTGATATACGATGCATCTTGCCGATAAAAAGAAGAGAAAATAACTTACCGAAAGGTAAGTACTGTGAAGGGACGATAAGACTTGTGGCTACTGGGATCTGACATCGGTTTCCCCCAAAAATCATTGAAGAAAATCTCGCTGACAGGGTTCTCGCCAATAACGTCAGGATTCATGGTAATCGAGACCAAATCATCGTGGACGAACTCGCCGTCCAAAGAATTCGCATAGCAAGCGATGCAGGCGACTATGACTACTAAGTACACAAATGTATCCATTATGATTGTCATTACAGACTGGTTTCTAACTCTGGACGTGAGATTCATCAATTGGGACCACAATGCCAGGGAACGGGGCGAAGTACGACGATGAGTGGATTTCGATTTCGAGGCATTCTGAGTCCGGCGGGTGTCTAGTGAATCCCTCTTACGATATCTCGGATGACTCGAGGATGGGTAGAGACAGGATGTTGTAGACGTCGCTTGGTACGACGGGGAATTCATCCAGATATCTCGTCCCATTTTCATAGCTCTGGAGATTTAAAGAATGCGAATTTCTTAAGACAAAAGAATAAGAGCTTCGTTCTTGGAAGGTGACTTTTTACTGTGCGTTTGGATAACGTTTCTCTTCCTCAATGAGCTTCATAAGTATATCTTGCATTTTGAAATGATCAGTGGGTTATTTCTGGTTTTCGTCTTTTAAAGCAAAATTTCGGTGAGATTTTTATTCAATTATCGAATAACTTTTTTTTTGTTCTAATATCACACTTCGAAACAAAATTTGTAGTAACCGGAATTGTTCGAAAAAATAGCCGTCGGCTACAAAAATAGATTTTCAATGTTCTCGTCAAAAAGAAGTTGGGATGAATCAAAAAGTTTATCTGGCGAAGTAAGTTCGTCAAACAAAATGTCAGTCAAATACAGTTCAGAACAATCGATTCTTTAGATAAAGTTTATGTTTAAAATTTTTCAATTCCTCCAAATATTTTTAGTTCTTTTATAACATCTAATCACAACTTCATAGAATATTTGAATGAATATCGCCACCAAGAATGAAAGATGATAAATACAGTAACAGAATGTTTGTAAATTATCACTCCGTATCAAAGAGAAAAGTTGCAAAACTTTTTTCCCTTTAAGTATAACAGCAACTTTTTCCAATAAATATCACGACACAAATATACAGTGACGTTTCGATTATGTTGATCACAACAAGAAATTTTACTTTTTATATAAAATCCATTTAACACTTATTTATAAGATATCATAATATTCACATTTAACGACAAACATCAATTACAAAAAGTTACACCACATTTATAGTCTAAATATCAGTGTTTTAACTACTTTTACGGGACAAGAATTCTACACTAGCGTTCTATTCAACTAATAATGATTCTGAATAAATATGAGCATTTATTTTCACCTACTGATTCCTCTCGACCACAAACATCAATCAATCAATGATAAGAGTTCAATTGATGGAATTTTCTTATCATAATCCATAAATTCCGATTCGGAGCAATTTAAATTACCTGCCCGATTGGTCTCCTGTCCATGCGAGAAAACTTTTTTCTAAGTTTCCGTTAAAATCGAAAGTAATTCTGAACCTCGTGGATAACATTGGGAGAGAGCAATGATAAAGTTTGGGAAGAGAGTGGACGACTGTCCCGCCACGAACTCATCGAAACGAAAACTGTGTGCAAGAGAACCGATACGAGCTCCACTCTGCGCCGTCGGATACTGTGTTTGCTTATTTGCGCTGTTCGGTCGCCAAGAGGGCCGTGGATATCGCCAAATCCGTCACACAAGTTGGTAGACCTCTCTGCTCGATGGATTGTATCTCTTCAATAAGATTTCCGGATGATTTTATGCCATTCTCACATGCACAGGAGAATAATTTGTTTGATAATTAAGTAACGCTCTGCAATATTTTTTTTACAGATTTAGAATTCAGTTAGTGAAAGCTCACCTTGCACGTTTTCGGGAGGGGTAATTATTTCGGTGATCAACGAATAATTTAATGCTAGTGGTTGAAATATATTGTGGAACAGCGGCTCTTTTTTTTAATGTCTCTTTTGTTAGCACTTTTGCTTATACTGGAAACAGGACATTTTTTTAATTATTTTTGATGAGTATGCGATAAGAAAAGATGTTTTACTCTAATCACGCACTTGTAATAAATAATGTCTATTTTTGAAGCATTTCTAAACGGATTTTAGAACAACTGCTCTTTGTATAAAATATATGCAATTAATTAAAATAATTAACTTACTGTTTATGTTCTTTATTAAATTTCTCTCATGATTTAATAAAATGTTGATGCCTTATTGCTAAATTAGAGTTCAAAATTTTTAATGTGGGTAACTTTCATCTTTCACAATTACCTTTATTACAAGTTTGCTTTAAAATATAGTTTATATGATTTGGAGAGCTAAATGCAGTATTCAAAATAGCAAGAGAAATGCTGCTTTAAACAATGATATGCACTATTTCGACTCCAAATTATCATTATAATAAACAGTGAAGACTTATTATTCAAGTGTCAAAGTTAGTCTGCCTCAAGTCTGATGGCAAAAAAAAAAAAAAAAAAAAAAAAAAAAAATCCATTGGAGAATACACAACTTGTAATATCCTCTGAATATAGATGCACATTTTAGAATTTTTCTTTGCATTTTGTACTTTAATCAAATGGCATAAGTTTATTCTTTTAAATGTTAGATCTTTTTCTAGATTATAAGTCTATCGAGATTTCTATGATAGAAGGACTTTTTATGGAATTTTTTCCACGATAGTAAGACTTTTCGCAAATTTTCCATGGGTATTAATTCCATTTATCCTCTACTTCTTTCCAGAATTTATGATTCGTGGTGGGTTTGTGCTTAGAAAGCGATCAGTTTAACATACAAAATGCATAATAGTCCATAAGCGAAACGCTAGAGGACTCTCCCAAAATATGTTGGAAAGGTATTTATGCAATAATTTATCAGCCATCATTTTCTTTCGAGAATGCGGTGGTAATTTTCTAAGTATGACCTGTAATTTAGACTTGCATGAGGTTTCCTACTTTTAAGGTCATAAGGATAAAAAAATGTAATTTCTAATGTAAACAAATAATTTTTTAATTGTAGGTTGAGTTGTTTTTAACATTTTTTCACTCTTATTTTTAATTTCTAATTGCAGAATCTTATGTCAATAAAAAAAAACCTTACTTAAACTTTCTTAGCATTGACAAAATCAAATTTCTATAATTTTTGTTTCTTCATTTGCGATAGTAAATTTATCTGTTTCTATTGCAGTTATTTAGGTTAATAAATCCATGTTTTATCAAAGGAATGAATTTCTATTTGCCTCCTCTTAAATATTTTTCGTACAGAGTTATGTGAACTGTTCTACATGAAATCATATCCCTTGGCAAAAACTGGTAAATATTATACTTTTTTAAATTTTAAATCTTAGTTTATATTATTTTATTTTTTATTGCTACCGATATATTTAAAGATTCATTTATGGATGGGCGGACTTTCTCTTTTTTAACACCGATTAGATATATTTGGAAAAGTACACATCTTTCCCTGGAGGGTTTTTTTCCCACATGGAAATAATGACAGACAATGTTTTCGTTTATGTTTAATAAAATTGCTTGTTTCGCACTGAAAAATTTTAATGTCATTCTTTTGACTAAGTTTTAGAATTATGGAATACAATTTTCCATAATTCTAAAGTAGGATTTTTTTTCCGGAAAGCAAAAACTTACCCCTCGATTTACAGCTTATTTATATACGACATTTTGAAATAACTATTAAAAACGAAGCAGACGATATTTCTCATTCAAAATAAAAAGTTATTGCCAGTATTTATTATTCCAAAACATTTCGGTATTTTTTAATCCTTTATCGAAATCGTTCTAAAAATGGACAAATTTTCTCTCCATTGTATAAATTTATCTTCATTTGAAAGCTGTATTTCGAAATTAATACTTTTTGCTCGAGAGTAAGATTTTACCGAATTTCTACACAAAAATTATTACAGAAATCAATCATCTTAATGGAAACAGCTTAAAACATGTTGCTAAATTAGCATTGCAAACTGCAAGATAAAATTCTATAAATATCTCGAAAGTATATTTGGATTAAAATGAGGACAAACATTTTTAAAAAAAACCTAAAAAATATGTACGAACCATCTATTAAATACCATTTTAGATAAATTTCAATATATCGAATACATCAAAATAGATGAAAAAAAAGGATAATATATCATTTAGCAATTTACTTTTAATCCATGGCATATGGCTAGCTTTAGGGGAAAAAATTCAACAATTTTAACATTCTTTATATAGATTCTTAGTGTCTTTTTATTTACTGAATGAACATAAAAATTGGACTTTGTAATTCTGAAAATGTTATTGAATAGAAGCAAGCATGGGGCATATTTTTACGGTTACTAATTCAATTTGATTGGAAGTAATTACATTCCTTAGGAAATATTTTTGTTATAAAATAAACTACCTCACATAACTTTTTTTCTTCTTACAAATAAAAAATAAAATTTTTAAATGCACAAGACCCAACAAACTGGAAAATTCCTTTAAAGCTAAATATTCGAGATGCATAGAGATCATACAAACATACAATACTAAATCGTCTATTCATTCATTTCATTACATAAAATGTTAATTAAACATAAAAAAATGTGTCGACAAAACAACTGCCTAACTTTTGTTGCAAATTCCTTTCTGTTAACAAAAAACGTTTTGACAAAAAAATTAAAATTATTTATTACCAATATCGAAATTTTTCGTTTTCTTGAAGGAAACTCGATGGTTAGTTTTTTAAGTCAGAAATTCTTACAAGTAGTAAAAAAAACGGCTTCTTTAGCAAATAAGAAACAAGAACTAGAATCTATGTCAATAATTTTGTTCTAATAAAGAATCATTTAACCAGTATTATCAAAAAAATTTCATTACTGAATCTGAAATATTTATAAATAAATCCAAGAAAAAACACCATGGAATGCAAAAAACTTTATTCTTCACTGAATGTTTTCAAAAATATGGAATGTTGAATTTTTTTCCAATTTATTATAGAAATATTTCTTTATATCCAAGCTAACAAACTATGTTAGGAAATTCCGCAATAACATCTTACTTTATCTCAATAAAATTTATATATATGTGTATATATATATATATATATATATATATATACACATATATTTATGAATTCATAAATGTTAAAAGTGTTTCTTGCTCTAATAATTTAACAACATGAATTAAAAATGTAACCATTCAATATTCAAAATTCATTAAATTATTTCTGGAATGCAAATTAATAATATAAAGAAGAATTTGCAAAATGCTTTTAGCAAATAATAACGAAATCCGACGAATTTCCTTTTTAAACCATAAAGTTTTTATAACTAAGTTTGTTTTTAAGTAACATTTGTTTTTATAACCAAGATTTTTTGAAAAAATAGTTAAAATGAGAAAATATGAACTGGAACCTATTTAAATGCATCATACTGTTCAGATATTAGGAAAGCTTTGACATATTTTGTAAGTCAAACTATTTTGGCGATGATTCTTTCCCTACGAAAATCTAGACAGATAATTTTTAATGTTATTAATAATTTATTTAAGGCTGAGTTGTTGCAGACGACTTTTCCACACAAAAATTAAAAAAAAAAAAATTTGTATTATTAAATATTCATTAAGACTGTATTGAAAAAATAAACAATGATAAATAAGCCGATTTCTTAAATCGATTTTTTTCAAAAGTAAAATAGCAATATTCCTTTTTTCACTTAAATACTAATGCTTTATTTTTCTTTTCATATCTATCTATCTATACTTATATATAGCTCAATGTGTGTGTGTGTGGGCACTCTACAGGCCAGGCCATTTGACCTACAGCTATCAAATTTGGTACATGTATACCTTAGAGGTCGGGAATGTGCACCTGGGGTCCCTTTTTTGAATTTTTAATTAGAACATTAATTATTAATTAAAAACTAACTTCCCCGCCAAAAAATCTTCCATTTTTTCCACCGCCAAATGAGTAAGGCTTCAGTTTTTTTGTTTTTTTTCCAACAGTAATGAGGCTAGGGTTAACATTTTTCTGCCGATTATTTCAAATGATTCTGTTTATTAATGTTTTATGCATTTAAAATTAAACATTGTTAATTAATCGATCTTTCAGATTCATTCTGAAGTACTTTTGAATTAAAATAACACAGAATAAAGGAAATTAAAAATGTCTAATCTGCATAGCGTTACCCCAACTGGCGTAGAAAAATTTACGCATTTGCGTTACCGTAACTAGCATTGAAAATTCACGTATGCGCATTGTGTTCTGATTGTTGACATTATTATCAAAGGAGGATTCTTGATTTAAATTATTTTTAGGTTAGTTGCATGCTTTTGTAATTAAATTGTATTTATGTTAGTTATATATTTTTTGTATATGCTTATAGTTTTAAGTACATCGTTTTTAAGTAGTTTTTTTTAAACCAGTTTTCGACCGATTATTTTAAACGATTCATTTTATTTTCTTAGTGTTTGATGCATTTAAAATTAAACATTGTTAATTAATCGATCTGATCATGAGGAATCTGATAAAATTTGTTGACAAATTCGTGAGATATTACATCAATTAAGAACATAAATTTCAGTAAGAAAATATTATATTAATTGCAAATTCATCCTTTCCATTTAAATTTAAAGCATAAATTCTAAGGGAGCTATCAAAAACTTAGAGAGATACATATTACGTTATGACTGAAGACCTTTATAATATTATGAGTGAATTATATGACTATCAAAATATGAAGTTTTAAAATATTTTGATGAAGAAGCTATTAAAGTAGGAATTGCTTAAAATATTTAATTATTAACATCTTAACGAACATTAAGGTTGGCGAACCGGCTGGTCGCCAAAGGCAGCTAGTTAGTAATAACTGAAACATATTATGAAGAAAAACCAAGAACAAAACACAAAATTTATGAATGAAAAAATCTTTCTTATGGATTTAATCGCATTTAAGATAAAATAAAATTTTGAAAAACTTGGTATTGTTTGTGCGCTAAAAGGTTAATTCTTTTTTCAAAAATTAATAGATAAAACTCAAAAGTAAAAGCTTAAGGCTCTGATAGAAATAAATAAATAGAAGATTTAATCATATTTGTAACTTTTTAAAATTTTAATAAATGTTAAGGTTTTTTTTTTCCTATGATATTTATTGCAGTTTAATTTCCGTATCGATGTGTTCTCGTCGCTTCATACTTTTAGATTTAGACTTCTTTATATTTTGAATAAAAGTTTTATTATCACATTAAGAAAAGTTAAATTGTTTTGTTTTCTACATAGTAATCGAGATGCAATTTCATCATTATGAATGTAATAGGAATTTGATATGTATTTTTCTCAATTTTAAAACGAAATGGTATGTCTCATGTGGAATCAAAATTTAAATAACCATTAACTGAGTAGTTTTCTCCGCTATCTTATTCGATGGCATCATCTGCTTTGGAAAGATATCGCCATATTGATTCACTATGAGTCACACTTGGGTTGTTTATGGATTCCGTGTGACTTATGTAACGAATTACTAAGTCTGTGAAAGTCTTATTTGTAGCTCATTAAGTGAAAATTTCAGTTTTCAGAATCACACATCTCACTCGAGCACCTTAGTTAAGTAGTAAAAGTAAATTAATTAACTAATAATAATTTCTGAAAATACTGAAATTGTGTACTGTCATTGGGAATACAAAACTACACACAATTTCAAATATACAGTACTTATGAAAAGGAAAAATAGTTATTCACAGAATGTCGTGTATCAAATATTGAATTTGTTTTTTTTTTGAAATTCATTTACTGGTACTTCGTTATCGCTAATGGTGCTATGTCGACAATGACAAAAGGCCAGAATTTAGCATCTTTTGACAATATTGATGCTGTACAGACTGGTGAATTTCAACCGAATTTAATTTTTCATGTATCACCTTTTGCATTGCAAGCAATTAAATCTACAGTAAGTAAGCCGAAAATGTTAACAAAGTCCTGAATCTGATAGTAAGATTTCCTGTTAGAACTTACCAACGTCGCTATATATATATTCTTTATGTCAGATTTACTTAACTGTAAATCTAAAACTCAAAGCGCCTAATTTACTTTGAATTTTGACAGTTCACATAAATTACAATTATTTAAAAAGGACCTAGTAAGTTACAGAGAACTAACAATTTGCGAGATTCAAGTGAATGCTGTCTTGCAGCCGCAATCTAAGTGAAAAGAATGAATTTAAAATGCTAATTCTAGACAAGGAAGCAATACTTTCCAACTAGTGTTTGTAACCCAAAACTAACTCAAGATAATTAGAAGAATCAGAGCTTAATCAAGAAAGGAAAGAGTATAAAAAAATATCGTAATTGCCTTTTCATCGCCTTTTCTTTATATTGCATAATTAACATTTTGAAATCATTTAAGCAGTTAGCTAATTTTCGTTCAGCTCTAAAAAGGTGGAAAATGGAACCCTATATTTTACCCGTTATCATGTGGCATTTTAAAAATATTGTGGTATATATAGAAGGTTTTAAATTAATATTTTGGTAAAACAGTTTGTGAAAAAAAAATATTATAAAGCTTAGATGAACACTGCTTAGATCAAATTCTTATCTTATATTGGAAAAAATCCTAATCTAATATCTGGAATGTCTTAGAAAAGGACAGTTTTTAAAAAGGAATCCAAGATCTTTAACTAGTAAACTGTTTTGGACGAATATAATTGTCAGTGAAAAAGTACAACATTTTGCGCCAAGACGAGTTTCTTCGTCAGGAGTAATAAGTAGTGATAATTTGCACTTTGAATTACAATTTTAATAAAAGCTCAAACATATTCTCAAATTTCAAGATGTTAAAATATTTTGAGACCAAGTCGAAATCAAAGAAACAAATAAAATATTATTATACGTTGTATCATGCTTTGCTCAATACCATTCACTAACAGCAAATTAAAATAATAAATTAATTTTTTATGTTTTTTTGTCGTTTATATGTAAGAAATGTGTGTTATTTTAAGTAAACAAATAAATGTGATTATTGAAATAAAAAAATAAAAGTCACTTCATTACAACTTAATTTCATACTACGCATACTCTGTTTGATGAGTATACGTCATAGCTAAATTTTTACGACACAATTTAGATACGCATCTTCCTAAGAGGTCGAAACAGTTAACTGGTTAAAGCAAATTTCGATGAAACTCATGAGAAATAGGCAAAACTTTTGTTAGTTTACTAACGCCAGAAAATTCAAAATTTCCAATGTTTTTTTTGTTTTTTTTTAATATCTGAAGCAATACCCAGTAAGCGAGAGAGATCGAGTGTAAAGTGAGAGAAAGTGGTTGGCACAATCCCTCTCTCCTTTCTTCTCTTCTCTTCAATGCCACACTACTAACATGAGCGGGTTTCAACTATGAAGACAATTTTCATCTGCACTATATAAATACTGATTTTCAATGGAATTATATCTCAAAATCCCGATCCTACGAATCCGAAATGTCCTAAATAACCTTATAAGTCGTTGTAGGTCAAAGTTTTGCACCAACGCGAGAATAATTGACCCTCCAATGGCTGTTTCGATGTTCAACTCATCCTCATACTCATGAAGTCATCGCTAGGATTGAAATCCCGATCAACAAGAATCCCGTTTTGATGATGTAGCTCTTTTTAAGTCACATAACCCATACTAACGTAAGGATATTTCAATTACGACGTTCAAGTTCATCTACACAGTAGAATTGCACAGTAGAACTGGATCTTGAAATCCAGATTATCTTAATTGGAAACTGAGAGGATCCGAGCTTGTAGAATGCCAGCCAAGACTCAATAGCCCTAAAGTATTTTTTCTAATTGAGGAAAGATACCAAAAAAATCTCTTAAAATTTACAGCATTACTAAAACATTGCAAACATTGCTACAACAATGTTAACAGCATTGCAAAAAATTGTGGCTTTCCAAGCTGTACTACCTATGTCAGTTTTGAAAATTTTACAACAGGAAGAAAATCCTGAAAAAAGCAACTGTAACGTTTCTGAACCAGTAATGAATATCTGGTGTTTTTCGTATCTTTTATGAAAACGTTGTCGCCTTGTGATACCAGATGTGGAGAAAAAAAAAACCTCAGAGTTATTCGTTATTGATTGCGAAAATTTTAGTTTTTCCTTCCTTTTCCAAAAGTGAGATAAGTAATGTTACTTGTTAAGCCACTAAATGCTACAGTTGAATCTCGTATGATATAAAAAAGAATAAATCTGGAATTAGGACTTCTCTTATGTTACCAAGGGAAATGTACAATTTTTCCCTAGGTAATTTAATTTATTCTTTACTTCTTAAAAATTAGATTATTATAACTTTAAGTGCAAAATTCAGGATATATTATGAATGAAGATAAAATGTGTGTGGGTTTTCACAACGTGAAAGCGACTTTCAAAAGCTTTAGGAATTCTTGTGAAGAATTCAAACGATAATTTAATCAATTAATGACATTAATGGATTTTCCCCATTTACATTAAATCTTTTGGGAGAGTGGGCTGATGTGGGTTTAAAACCCCCAACATATTATATTAATGAATGCAAGAAAATACATAAACAGAATGCAGCTTAACTTTTGATTCATTGTAATTTCGTTATGCAGTGACAATAATAATGATGAAGAACAATAATTCAATAAAATATAATAATTCAGATATTTAACATTGTTAGAATGTTTTTAATTTATCAATATTTCAAGCAGAAAATGAAATATTTAATTGTCAAATCCCACTACATATTCAATGACTAAACTCAATTTGTTTCATTTTTGCTTCTAATTCAATATTTTTACCCATGATTCTTCACTATATAGATTTTTTCATTTTATTTTTGATATATTGATTTTAATTAATGTTCAATATTTCACAACAAAAATTAAATATTCGAATCCCACAATCAAATACATATGAATTCAGTGACTAAACCCAACTTTCATAACGATTTTCTTTCTATTCCAATCTATTGTACAATGTTTTGACAAGCGATACTTCACAGTGTAAATTTTGATTCCCATTTCTTAATTATTCATTGTCCACAAATATAACGTTTTGTAACATGTGAAGCGAAACAATGAATTGAAACTCCAGCGTAATGGAAATGAAAATTTGTATTTACATAACGTTGTTATGCAAAGAGAGTCATCACAAACTAGCGTATTGATGCATGAAATCATCGTAAACAATTAACTTTTTTGCATTCTTCGAATGTTGTTAAATAGACCATAAAAATTCTATTTACATGTTCACCAAATTTGTGTTGAAAATAATGAGGCAAATTTCTTATAAAGCTTAAAAATTAATAAATATTCAAAAATATTTGTTAACTAACAACTGGAGAAGAAATGAGCTTTCCATTCGTTATTCTTGTAAATAAGTACTTTATGCATATTTTATTTTTATCCAAACAAAATATACATCTACAAAAATTTGATTTCCTGAATTTCAATGGCGAATTCTCTTAAATTTAACGACAAAGGAAAACTTGAATAAAGTAAAAGCTTTTAATAATATGGTAAAGAATTATTTTGAGAGTAATATTTTATGAGCGAAATTTAAATGATTCTTGATATCGCAGGACAATTAAGAAGGAAACAAATATAATTTATGAAATATAAATATTTGGTTATTTTCAATATCTGCCTCAAATATAAATTAGAGAAGAAGATGAAAGTGTTTTGGGAAATAATAAGAGTGCACTAGGTCAGAATCCTCAAAAATTTTTTTGTTCGATAATTTTGATGAAAGAAGTTAATTGTTAAATTTTTTCGGTGCCGTATATACTTCTAGAAGTCATATCACTGGCTCTCCGACCTGCCCGATGGCACAGCAAGACCGGTGGAACTGTGGTTGAGTCCTAAGTGCCATCACCGGCTACGGCACAGCTCTTCCCTAAGGAAGTAACTCCCATCATCGATGGAAGGAGCTAGACCCCCCACCTTTTCGTGTACCCTCCAGGGTTGCTAGATCCAACCACCATGCGAAGCATCTCATCCTCATTTTGAGGTGTCCCCCAGGGAGGATGTATCTTTCAGGAAGCGAAATTAATTAGGATATAATTTTATAATTCAAATTATGCACTGAATTAATAAAATAATTTCTTTTACCATTTTTATTACTTTATACACTTTATAAAAATAGTGGCAACAAAATGCATGATTTTGAAATCCTAAAAATACTGTATAAGTAAATATATATATATATGGGCAGCCTTATTTATAAGAAAAAAAATCACAATATATGAAACTAGTAGTATCGCTGTGGCAAGTGTATATATATCTGTCGTGGATATGTTAAATATGAAAATTTGGTGCGCAGGCTTTTATAAAGAAAAAAATTATTTAGTTATAGCTCCACGCAATACATAAGGAGTTCATTTTTATCCAATTATTTTTTAAGGAATCCAACTTCACTTTATGACAATTCGAGTCATAAAACGGAAACTAAAATTGCAAAAAAAATGAGATAATAAAAGAATATATTAGTTTAGTTTAGTTATATTAACGTCCCGTTTGAAGCAACACTTGGAATATTTTGGGACGGACCTCGTAATTTTGAACCGCGGTCAGATGACGAGGACGACACCTGAACTGGAATTCCCCTCTCCACACCGCACCACACCAGCGGGAGGATATTTGGTCAAGACTGATTTAACGTGCAACAGACCCCCTTACACGACGGTTCTTCAGTGGAATCGGATCTCGAACCTGAAACCCTCCGGTTCCGAAGCCGAGACCTTACCACCAGGCCACCGCGGCCTATCTGCTAGAGAATATTGCAACGCTTCGTCACATATTTCGATATAGAAACAAAGAATGTGAAAGCCCTAGTTACAACAAACTGAATATTCAGGTTAATTAAAGGAATCTGCAAGTATCCATAATCATATAATACATGTAACATCGATCGTAAACTGCAACTATTGCTTGCCAACGGATTTTAAAACCCTCCGCGCTTTTGCACATGTGTTAGGATGTGTTTAATTCCTCACAACAGGGGTGAGAGGAACGAAGAAAGGAGGAGATACATTTAACAATAAAGTAATATCAGATTACTCGCAGACTAAATTAAAATAAAATAATTTGTTCAGAAATGACATACATACATATGGGAAAAAAATGAACAAAAAGTATCTAATAGGGCGGGAATCAAGGTCAAAGAATGACGAAGAATTCCGGAAATGCGCTTATCCTTTCGTGTCTCACACCTTAGTGAGATAGAATCGTCGAAAAGTGGTCGTCTCAGAATACAGAAACGAACAGTACTTGTGTCTTATATTATGCTTCAATCTACACGAAGGCTGTTTTGGTTCTTGATTTCGAATCTTATTTAGATGATGAAGACATTCCAGACGCCACTTGTCTCCGAAATTCCACACCATATGAGTGGAAGGTTATTTGACGTATTTAATATCCATCAGGTTCATTCACATGACTGCTCTACTGTGAAAGTAAAATTTTGATCCGCAACTTTTCAATTCCGAAGCCAAGAATCTGCAACGAGGCTACCACTGTTCTATGTTGTTTCTATTAGATGATTAGAGGAAATTAGAGGAGGTCTACATTTTATGTACATTTCATTTAGATTTTGCATAGACTAATTCTAAATTAAAACGACCATTTATAAACACATTAACCAGACATAAAATGCTTACTCTGATTGTATTTGGAACACAAGGTATTCCTGGTGAATGTTTCAGCATAGTTAATTCCGTTTTCAGTTAGCTACTGTTCTACTTCAGAGCTAAAAATGAGGTTATGCTTCAGACTTCCGAATTGCATCTTTTGATTCATGCTAAGGCCATGCATTTTACTTCTCCTTACTTTCTGCTTTCCCTTTTAGGGTCTGGGAATATTCATCATGTCGAGAAAAGTTCATCACACAGTTTTATTTAACTACTCTTGTTTCATGTTTATAAAACAGGAATTTTGTAGTCGACTTTTCGTTGAAATCTTAACAATCTAGTTTTCAAATTTCGCATATTGGTGTATTCACGATAATAATATACTTTAATATTTTAAAAGTTTAATTATCAATTAATCGATTTGTTTAGTTAAATTTTTATACCATTTGAACGGCGCCATCTGGCTGTGAATTTCAGAAAAAGAGATTTTAAAATTCTGGAATATTGCAAATAATTCATTTTAAAACGATTTAAAGATTTAAACGATATAAGCAAAGTAAAACTGATTTATAAGTTAAAGATTAAAAAATAATATATATATATATATAAAATAAAATTTGACATTCTAGTAAAAATATATTTATAAAACCTTTTACATTAAACATATATTTGATGCGATGTACGCATTTTTTAAATTATTTTTAGAAATAATCATAGCTACTAAATGTTGATTTTGAACAATGTATCGATCAACAGATTTCTTCAATGAAAGTTAAAAGCTCCCGACTAGGTTGGAAAATTTGAAAGAGAATTTTCAATAAACATTCAAATAACAAAACTCTTTGAGAATTAAACAAATAAACTCAAAGGAAATTTAAATCACAAAGGGTTGCATAGACATTTGTCAGCTCGTTTACAGCTTTGTATACGAAGAAACAGTATTGTAAATGTGTTCGATTTTAAGATTTTCCATTTCCTTTAAACTTTCAAAATTCGAAAAAACCTTGAACTGTCTGGCTGTTCTTGTGTAAACTTGCCTTATATAAACTTGCTCTTATATCGTGCAAAACACTGAACAATCCAAATGAATGAAATTTAACACGTGGGCTTTATAACACACTGTAGATATTTTTCGAATTCTGTGTTGACCATTAAATTTAGATCATTTAATGAACAAAGCATGCGAATATAAAAAAAACTAAGCTTTTGTACACGACAAAGTAATTCTATGCATAATTATTCATCTTATACAAAGATATGTTAATTGCTCCGAAAAATAAACATGTATGATTGTTTCAAATAGCATTTCCTCGAAAAATTAATCTACATATTATTTTGTAGCCATTTTTTAACAATGAAAATAAAAATAAAACGTTAAAAAGATGCTACGTCTTGAATGATACCAGAAAGGAAATATCCGAGTTCAAAGGGTTAATAGTTCAAATATAGAGTGTGGTATTCATTTTAAAATAACATACAAGGTGCCCACACATATCGAAGACCAAGAACTAATTTCTAAACCTAAGAAATACACATACAGTTCCAAATGTGAAAAGACCTTAAACAACCAAGAGGATTATAATTTATATTGATGAAGTCGATAGATATCTTTCTAAAAAAAATTACGAAATTAAAATTTATGTGCAGTTCTTCAGTCCTATTAATCGTAATTAGTAAATTATTTTTATCACTAATACTTTAA
The DNA here is from genome assembly GCA_026543865.1 of Argiope aurantia. NCBI lineage: Eukaryota > Metazoa > Arthropoda > Arachnida > Araneae > Araneidae > Argiope > Argiope aurantia. The sequence continues at coordinate 468,545 of JAPMOR010047542.1, read as the reverse complement.
GGAGAAAATCCATCCTTCTGAAATCACTATTTGAAAACTACAATTTTGCACGAATTTTACAGATAAATTCGGGGTCTCAAAAGAGATATTAAGGAATCATTTGCAAATCAAAACCATGCACTATCGTGCTACTTTTTCAAATTGTTCCTTAAACTAATACTAAACTAAATATTTACACGACTTCTGTTTAGGTAAAAACAATATCTCGGTCAATTTTTAGTCATAAAACGAAGCAATTTACTTTATCGTGTGTTTTAGAATGTCAATTTTTTTATTATTAAATACGATTTATAATATCGGGGACAGTATAAAAAGTTAGAATTAATAACTTTTTCAGCAATTTATTTATTTGACTCAAAGAGCGTAAAATACAATTCTTCTTGTAATGCAAAAAAGATATCCTACTGGAACTACGTGTCCATATCTAGCTTAGAAATCAGCTCTTGGCATATATATGATAAAAGCGCACATGTGTTGTAGTATCAGTTTTTGAATCCAATATCTTAAAGAAAAGATTATTGCTCCATGTGTTTGTGCCCATCTTTTTCATTACATTGCCAAATAAACAAAGCAGTGACACTTATGAATTTATTCATACTTGAGCGTTGTCTTTCATTTCAAATAAAAGTATTATATGCATTGGGAACTAGATGGGAAAAACTGGAAGAGCACTGAGCTTTTTTTCATTACAATTAAATTGGCCTCATTTAATTGTAATGAAATTTTTTAATGTAATGAATTTTTCATTACAAGTTCAGTATTAACATGAAATCTTATAAAACTTGGTTTGGTTTAGTTATATTAACGTGCCGTTGTAAATCAATACTAGGGCTATTTTGGGACGGATCTCGTAATTTTGAATCGCGATTAGATGACGAGGAAGTCATCTGAGCTGGTACCCCACCCTCTCCACACCACACTGCACCGCACCGCACCAGCGGAAAGACGTTTGGCCCTGACGGATTTAACGCGCAACAGACCCCCTTACACGACGGTTCTTCGGTGGAATCGGGTCTGGAACCTGAAACCCTACGGCCCACGAGTCGAGACCTTACCACCAAGTCACCACGGCTCCTACTGAAACTTGGACTTTCTAAACTAAATAAATAAAAAATATCCTTTAAAGTATTAAATATTGCTTGCTTTTCAACCATTGTTTCAAATACTTTTTGAATAGAATTTCATAAACATGTACCGATTCGTACTGATTTATCAGACAGATAAGGATTTTAATACAGTGCACTCCCGATTATCCACGGAATTGGGTGGCGCGGCCGCCACGTATAACAAAAATCGCGGATAATCCGAAAAAAGCTAAAAACGGGTATAGCAAAAGAGAAAACAGTTATTCCAACTTTGAAAAATCGTTTTATGTACAATAAAACGTAAAATAAACAGCAGGAAATGTTTAACTAACGCTTAATATTTTAGTATATCCCTCAAAATTAACCTAAAATGCATTTTGTTAACGAAAATAGAAAAGTGCTTTGTACTTACGAGAGGCGTCAAGAATACACAGAAAAATTAATGCATATGTACTGTTTTAATGCTGTAAAGTATTATGTAATTTCAAAAGCATAACTGTAAAACTACACCTTTTTGAAGAAATCATTCATTTGTGTTTGCTTCTTGGGTTTGCTTGAGAGGAAGGTTCCGAGAAGACCTGGGATATTTTTGCCATAAATAAGAACGATGTTAGCAAATTTACCGTTTCGCTTAGTTTTGTGAACATTTTTATTTTCTTTGCTTTACGCTTGTACAAAAACTTTGTGCGGCAGGCGCGGATAATCGGGAGTCTACTGTAATCTTTTCTTACATTAAATTCTAATCCTTCTAGAAATAAAGAAATCTAAACACTCCATTAAGAGTGGAAGTAAATATAATTCTCCCTTTCAACATAATTCTAAAATTCCATTCGAATTCCAAACATATTTCTGCAAATCGAAGATTATTCATGAACAAAGCATCAGATCTGTGTTCGGACTAACATGACTTAACAAAGTACCTTAATTAAATATGTAATTCAGCAATAAGTTCATCGAAATTTTCGAAAGACGTTAATGGGTTTTGACAGATCATATATTCCAGGTTCAAATAGATCTCAAATTTAAAATTAAGGAAGCTTTTTTCCAACATGGCTTTAACCTTCTGAAGTAAATCATTGTTTGTTCTAAATTGTAATCAAATTAATTAACCCTTCTTTACTTGATGATGGCAATTTCCATCATAACATTTAGAGAACAAAAAATTCTACTCAAATCAAGTGTACTGTAAATTGGTTGTTGCAACTTTTTTCCCGACTATTGCGTATTAAGGAACGTAGCTGTCAAAAAAAATCAAACGTCGCAATCATTATAGCGGGTTTGAAATTGTCATTCCGCTATTTGCTGTGGTTGAAAGAAATGTGCGTTTTCTTGAATATTTTTTATAACTAATCAGAGATTTTTTTGCTAATAAAAGCGATGATCAGTGAAAAAATGTTTTTTTTTTTTGTATCTCTGTGCAATTTTTATCGAATAGCCCAAATAATCTTCCCAAAACCATTTGACAAATTTACATCACCATGTAGTTGTTTCAATTCGAATGCATGACAAAAATGATTTTTATTCTATGTTTATTTTATGTTATTTTTGTAGAGAAATTTAAAAGAAAAGGACATTTAAGATTGACCAAAAGTAGGTGGGTCATTTCGGTGCAAATAGACTAAATGCAAAGGGTATTCTACAATTTCATGTAATAAATGCGGAATTAATTTGTGTCTAAATAAGAATAATAACTGATTTTTTAACTATCATCAGGAATAAAAATGAAACAAAGATATTTTTATTTATTTTGCACCGAGTTTAACATGTAAATTAGCATAATGATGGATATTTCCATCATACTGTTTAATTATTTTATATTATATATTTATACTAGGAGTTTTAATTGATTCTTCCTTTATTCTAGAGCATGAATTATAGCACCCTGATTTATTTCACAAAAAAAAGGCAAAATATCATGCAAAGAAGGGTTCAAGAAGGCTGAAGGTTACATTCAGAAATTTATATGTAAGAAGAAATTAATCGAAAAGCAAAATGGAACTTTATTAGAAAAGTAGTTTGTTTGTACCATGCAAAAACCAAAATACAAAAATGCAAGCTGTTTATATGCTATTAAATCAGAAAATTGTAATAGGAGGTTCCAAACTAATTTTCCCGTATATGTCTTCTACAAGTGACTTCAGGTCAATTAAAGTAAATTATATCGAGTAAAAGAGTCACACAAAACTAGCCATATTTTTTTTTCTCGCGCTAAAATTAGTCTTATAAATTGTTTAAATTATTCTAACTTTTATCCTCCCTCTTAGCAGATGAAAGCTTGTAATCAACATAAGAAATATTGACTCAATTTACGAGAGGCGAAAAATTAATTGAAAACAAATCCCTGCATAATTATTACTAAATATCATGCAAACAAAATATCTGAAGTTTAATCATACTTGCAGGAAAGCAATCAAGCTCAATTTAATTATTTTAATTAACTTCCGGGAAGTAAGACGCAAGAGCTTTGATAAATCCAATAGATTTCGCTCAAATGTGAAAAATGGGAATGCAAGAGCGATCAATTCTCATTTACTTCTCGCAGTTTGGATCCAATTTCTAAATGTCAAGATTTTTTTTTATCTTATTTGTACTGCCAGTTCAAGAATAATTTGTAAAGTTTTATGAATTTAAAAAAATTATAATATGTTTCAAATTTTAAATATTTGTCAATAGAGGCAGTTTTAAATATATGCAAAAATATTAAATTTCATGTTTGAAAGTGCAATCCAATTCATTGTATATGATGAATATTCCATCTAATTCATTTTAACTTTCTTGGGTGAAGAAAACACAAAAAAACATTTATCTCAAGTATTAAATCATAATATTATGCAAGCGGAAATCGCCTCGCAGAAACTTTTCCACATATTCTCCAACAAAAGTCTTATCCCTCCCCCTCCCCTTCATAAAATTAGGTGCTTTTGTTAAGACTCCACATGGCATTGGTTAACAGTAGTTATGAAATATAGATTTTTTGGCGATCTAGCATTTTGAGTGAATATGGGGCAAATATATATTTTCGATGCTTATTTTTATATCGATTCGAATCAAAGTTTGACAAGGAATTAAAGTTGCAGTCACAAGATAATATATGGAATTTAATTGAATTAAGTTATTGCATTTACATGCATGCGAAAGTACAGACCGATAAACGGTCAATACTTTTGACAGTTTTGTCTCAAAATCTGATAAGAATATACATTTTAGAAAACCTATCTATATTAGAAACCAAATTTTATCCATCTAGCTCAGGAAGTTCTATAGTTATCGAGTTTTGTATCAACAACCAGTCAGACTTCCTCCAAATGGATTTAGTTTGAAATTTCATAGAAACCTACAAATGTGGTCTAAATTCTATATACCAGCTTTCATCTTTCTGGATCAAACCGTTTTTCAGCTATCGAGTTTACAGACAGACAGACAATGTCAAAATTTTGTTTTTGGAATTCAGGGGGATCTGAAATGCGGAAATTCATCAAAATCTCGAGTAAAATTTTTTCTTAATGTTACTCCGTGTGGAAGTTTTTTCAACTTATTTACGGTTTGAAAATGGGAGGAATTAAAACATTGGTTGGGAAAAATAACGTTTTCAATTATAAGCATTGTAGAAATAATTATATCTCCATTTACTACTTCCAAATTGGCTTTTAAATAAAATTCGAATTATATCTTCATCCAGGTTTAAACATCAGCTGGTTTAAAACATCTGTTGGAAAATAAAAGTTTATCTGGATTACAATTGTCAGATGGATATTTTTGATCATAAATTATGATAAGAATCAAGAATTATACTGAATGTTGATGTCAATTTGTTCAGGTTAGTTACCAAAATGTTTTTCATTACTATTACTTTTATATCTTGTTCACAATTGCATCGAAAAAAACTTATTTACAATCCGAAACTCATATTTTCTATTTCACATTTTATATTTCAAATTTATAATATGTTAGGATATAAACAAGAATATTAGTTTTAAATACCCTTTGATATGTAAGAAATGATAATAGAAATATAAGTCGCCATCTCCAGTATATTCAAAGCTAATTAGAACTGCAAAGGTATCTATGTCCAGGCTTTTTAAGTTAGGAAAATTTATCTTCTTGAACAATATTCACGGTTCGAATACATTCACGTTCATTAACTGTCCTAATTTACCAGTGATCACACATTTGATCTTCTAACGTCTGAAACTCAATATAATAAACCACCAGGACATCAGCATTCGGATTCATCTAAATGACACGTCAATAATTCGAGGCTAAACTTTAAATCAAAGCTCTGAATATATTTTGTATTAATATATCGCAAAGGTTTCTTTTTAATGCATCCTGTTCAAATTATCATTACTGATTTTGTTTATTGACAGTTTATGAAGTGCTATTAATCAGAGCTTTCTTATCTAAAATTAGTTTAAAATGATCTTAGAAGTGTGTTAATAATCATGTTATGTAATTTTGAAATATTTCTAATAAAAATTGTTCATTCTCTTATAGCCATTCATTTACCTCAAAATATTTTAATAAGTTTGAGATAAATGGTGATGGATGTTCGCGTGCTTTGATAATCCGTTTCTGAAGTATATAGTGGCAACCACGAATTATCTTAATCGAGGAAACCTAGCGGAATCTGTCTCCTCAGTAACAGCAGCTTTACAAGGTTAGGTATTTACCTATCAAGTCTGTTAATGGATGTTAAGCGGCTAAACTGGCGTTAACTGCAAAATTAAACGTCGTCTATCTTATCTAATTTAACTACAGAAAATTTATTGTATATTATAGAGGGAATTAGTGTTAGATCAGCGTAAACGAGCTTGTATTTGGAATCAGCTTTCATTTTCAAGACCAATTTTCGATGGATTATAAGAAATCCCAGTTTCCATTAAAATTATATACTTGAGTGTAACGAATCGGTTTCAGATTAAATAAATATACGATACTATATCGTTTTAGAATCCGATTCGGAGATAAAGTAAAGTTATGTCTGAAGCTTAGTTCAGGATTTCTTAAGGAGAGTTGGAATCCCTTATGCTACTTATGAATAAATTATTCCCTTTCTCTGTCCCTTTTCAAAAAAAATTATTGTATCTATATGTTTGAATTTTTATAGAGGAAACTTTCTCGTTATGTTGAAATAAGCGTTGTGCAAATTTTTAATTTTTTTTGTAAAATCATAAATTATTTCATTAGATACACTGAATTTTTATATCATTTTGAACACAAAAAATTGTCAAAAATAACTTTTCTATGTTTTTTTAAAAATCTCTTTTCAGTATATATTAGGACAAATAATAAATGTCAAAGATTCTATAAGCAGTAGATTTTAAGAAAACATACAATGAACCTGAAAAAGTAGCTTTTTGAGAAAAATATATTTCAATGAAAAATCACTTATCCATTCAGAACATTTCTGCCCTATATTGTATTTTATCCACTTCATATTTAACATCCTCTCTTTTCCTTTTAATTCTTTTTTCCTTTGTTCCTGTCGATATCGAGACATTTCATTGCTTATATGGTGTAATCTTCAGACTCAATGTTCAATTTTTTCAAAATTTGTTCTGAGACATTTCTTATATTAAAAGCATATCATACGTTCTTAAAGAAAGGGTTCCTGCATAAAAAAAAATGTGCCCTTTAGTACACGAGATCATATGACATCATTTAGACTCTCATTCAGATTTTGTGTACTACTATGCAGACATTTTTCAACGATTGTAGATTTGATAAATTTCTAAAAATGACTTCCACAATAACAACAGATAAATTGTTATTATGGAAAATCTCTCCAAGCAATTCTGCTTTCTAAAACTTGCACCACGTATCGGCGTTAGATGGCAAAATCTACGCTGAGGGTTCTCATCAGTTAGCAGTTTGTTTTATAATGATGTTTCTAATTATCGTAGAGATTAAAAAATAAGAATTTTGGAAAGGGAGAAAACTACAGAATGTGAAAATTCAAAAATCTCAAATCACAATTTTTTGAAGATTTTAGGTTTCCCCTTAAGAGGCATCTTCGCATTTTAAGGGAAAACCACTTAAGGTGTGAGCACTATCGTAAGGAAGTTTGGAAAGCTAATAAGTTAGATAGTTTCAAGACTGCTTTCAATATGTGTAAGCAAAAATAACTCAGAAAAGCTTTATTCATTAAAATATGATAGATGTCTAATTTCATTTGTTTAAATTTGTTTTTAATTTAATGCATGCTTTTTTCCTATCTTCAAGGTCTCAATTTTATCCTCTTTAAAAGGGATGGCAAAAGGGCAACATCAGAAGTTCTTATCTAGATTAGATTTTTGAATTTTTTTTTTCCTACAGTTAATTATAAGATTTCACAAATTTTCGGAAATGTGAAAATCGGTCTGAAATCAATCGATAAGCTATTGATAAAAACTTATCTGTGCATAGTTATACATGTTTTCTTATGAACAAAAATATTTTTTAAAGCAAAATAATAAAATTAAATATCTTTTGCAAAATTTTATCATTAAAAGCTCTTAATATATATGCAGGCCTTTCTCGACTAATTTTGTTGTTACCATATTGTGTATCTTTTTGCGTTCTACGAAAAGTAACATCGAGTGCAATTTGGTAAGTGAATCAACTGTAGTATCAGATATAAAATTCATCTCTTAGCAATAATTATTATTTATAAATAGGTATTTATAAATAAACTATTTATAAATTTACAAAAAAATCAGTGGCAGTGATGTTCAAAACTTTCTTGTACATTCTCTAATAAAAACGTAATGTCCGCCCCCTACCCTACAAAAAAATTAGGGACCTTAGGTAAGACCGCGAATTACATAGAATTGAAGGATATTACGAAATACTGATCTCTGGAATGAATATAGGATTTTCATTGCATCTCTCGTGCAATCCTTGGCTAGTTTTTAGTGATTAATCAATGGAACGCGGTTAATAGTGTCTGAAAATCGATTATGAGGTTGTTGTTTTTTTCTCCTAACCGACTTAAACCAAAATTTGATGTAGAGCTACAAGTGTTTTCACAAAATCATATACCAAAATTGATCTATTTAAGTCATTGCGTTTTTGAGTTATTGTGTTTATATGCTTCTGGAAGTACAGAATGACGGACTATCAACCCCTTATTGGATCTAGCTCAAAATTAATATCTACACTATAAATGTTTAATCTGTGTACTGAATTTTATCCATCTAGCTCTTTTCATTTGATAGTTGTTAACTTATTTAATAAGCGGGATAGGCAGACTTCCTTTGAATAGAGTATTCTCAAAATTTGATGGAAATCAACAAATTTGGTATAAAAACCCTATACCCAATTTCATCCCTTTAGATCAAAACATTTTTGAGTTATCGTGTTCACAGATACAGATACAATATCAACAACGTGTTTCCCGATCCTGCTGAAATCTGAAAGTAGAGATTCGTCCGTGTTTCATGTTCAAATTTTTTGAAGAGTTCATATGCGAGAAATTAACTATCCAGCAACTAAGTATTAAATTAAGCACTAAGCATTATTCCAACTAAACAAGAAATTTAAGCGAAATCTTTTGGAATTATAAATAAAATGCTTTACACAGAAGAATATTTCTAAGGTCTATTTCATTAATTATGATCCCACTTTTAATAATGTTTTAAAAACAATACTAGTGAGGTTCATCTATTTTTTCCATAGGTAGACAATATTATTCGTTTGTAGTTTCTCATCTGTAGCCTAAAGCAAGGTCGTATAATTAAGATCCTTAAACAAGGGATATGGAAGTCTTAAAAAAAAGAGAGAGTGAGAGAGAGAGAGAGTTCGATACTGAAAGCTGGTGTAAACCAACAAAACCTTGAAATTAATAAGTTGAACTGAAATACTATGTTATTACTTCAGAAAAAAGCTAGATTCCATTTAGAATTTCAAAAACGTAAAGAAAGGGAAGAATATTGAACCTTTAAAATCTAATAACCAATAGAATTGGAGAAGAAAGCAAATTCGTCTAGATTACTTAAACAACGCCTTTTACAGCTGTTCGAGATCTATTTTGAGCATCGTAAACTTAAATCCGATTATGTGAAGAGAAAGGTAATTAAGCTGGTGCTTCACTCACTTAGCTTCCTACTCCATACCAATGTTTCAGCGTTCGACCCAAGACAAAAGAATTAATTTAACATTAAGTGATCGGGTGGGAAACAGGATCTCAATCTTGTTGTTAACCTTGGAGGAAAAATAGGAGGAAAAATAATTAATGTGGCCCATTATTTTTCCTTTAGCAAAAAAGCTAGAATAGATCGTTAGAAATTTTCAAACCCTGTGTTCTTGTCATCAAGTCTTTCGTATTTCAAAACAATAACAGTTGCTAATATATATTATTCTCATAATCACACTTTGTCTTCAGAGGTGAACATTTAATGTCTTGTTCTTGAGTCTTATGTTCTTGTAAAATCAACATGAATGTCAGCAAGAGTATTTTGCAATACAGTGATCGACAATCAGCATTATAACGAGAAATTTGTATTTTTTACAATATTTATAACAAACCCTATATTCATTAAAATTGCCATCATGCACTTTCTCTTTTGATTAATTTACACAACTCGAGAACTAAATGTTAGTAATGTACAGCTCAATATTAATTGATTCATGGCGGAATTGCAAAATAAGCGCCATATCAATTAACATTTCCGGTTGAAAAATTTTCAATATAGTCATTTTTTCTTGGATGAAAACAATCACTTATTTTCCCCGCGATACATCTAGTTCCTTGAAAAATTAGCTAATCGTCAATAATGATACAACTATACAAAAATCAGTATAAGAATTGCATGATTTTCAAACACCGTCTACAGATCAATTAATGAAATTAATTGAAGAATATCAATTAAAATTATATTTCATCTATTAATGATAAAAATTGTTTAATCGTAACATTTTCATTATGAGAAATAATTTTAAAATATCTGTGTTGAACTATAGTCTTGGAATTATTTATAAGAATACTGAATATCAAAAATATTTCATTTTTATACTTTTTCTTATCTTTATATATATTTTCTCATTACATGAAAGAAGAAATTGCATCACACTCGAAACAGTCCTTGATTATATAAAATATTTCACTGCAGCTTTTGCCTGATAACTGACTTCTGAAACACAGAAAAATCGGCGAGTGAAAAATCAGAATTCGAATGTATTATTTGCCTTTTTCTTTTAAATATGAATATTAGAATAACTTTCAATTACATCACTTTGCACTTTGTGTCTCGAAATTGAATTTAAGGACACAAAGTACAACGCATTTATGTAGTTAAGGTTGCAAAAAAAAATTTTTTTTAATGTTTATTTTAAAGGCCCAAATATTTACTTAAGGATTTTCAGATTACGGCAAGTTAGTCAAAATTCATTATATATAAGATGTCAAGATAGTTGCATTACCTGGTTTATTTGGTGATTTTCAGATTATGTCAAGATCACCAATGTCGAGTTGCCAACCGCTGGCTACCGTTTTCATTTTTTGGGATTTATTACGGAACCGTAAAAATGGAAAGTACCTACATTGACTAGAAAAAGTATAAATGAAAAGATAATTCAAAAGATATTCTACCAGATTTCGAAAAGCTAAAATTCTAGAAAAAATTACTATGTCTCATTTTTTTTTTCGAGGTTCAAGTTTAAAGTACAACTTATCGGCAAGAATGTTAATCTCTTATTTTTCTAAGAAGTTAATGGTATTTTTCTTCTAACCAAATTAATGGAACAACAAAGACTAAGGTAGAAAAAAAAAACCTTGACATGATGAAAATCTTTCGTAACACCGCAACTAAAACACAAAAAAAGTATCGAAAACGGAAAAATGAAACTATTCTTTTTCAAGTGCAAAACACAACCATATTAAACGGTTTCGTAATTGATATACAAAGGCAAATTTTAAGAATAAAATCTTTAAGATAGAACTTTTAAATTCTTGGTGCATTATGTATTGCCCCAGATCTATATCAAAGAAACGGGCAGATGGGGAAAAAGGCTGCAAAAGGGAATTTCGGTTCTTCTGGAAAGAGATAACGTTTAGAACAAAACACGAAAATCGTCTGTCAAATGTGATCAACCTGATCGTGAACGGGCAGGGGAGGGGGTCACCCTTCAGACCATGGACGATCAATTCCGACCCTAACAAACGATGCCCAGAACAAAAATACCGATCGAACGCCTCCTAGCGGGGAAGTGTACAGTAATTGACAAAGATGCTTTTCGCCGCTTGATTACTCGATTGTTGATTAGAGAACTTGTTTCAATGTTTCAAAGATATTTTTCCCCGATAGGTTTTTTTTTTTTGGTGTATATCTGTCGCTTTATGCAGAAGTAAAAATTTAAAAACAGAAAAGACCTTATCAAAATTCACTGAATTTTTAATTATTTAGGTAAATTTGTAATTATTAATTCAGTCAGCAGTAGTGGTCTCTCGGAAACTTTCTTACATACTATCTAATAAAGGTATGTCGCCCCGCACATAATTGTTACCTAGGACAAGATCGTGAACGCCAAGAGTGTTCAGGTTTCTATTTTCACACTTTCGCTCATGGGTATTCCGCATATATCCGCAGCAAATCGAATGCATATTTTGGGCACTTTTTTTTCGTTTGATTAAAACCGAAATTTTACACATAACTGTATTTTAGTGAAAAATATCATAAACCAAATTTCATTTATTTAAGTCTTTGCATTTCTGAGTTTTCGTTTATATGCATATGAAAACACAGATCAGTCATTCAACAGATTTGATTGAAAATTCGATTCAGATCTAAGCAATAAATGTTAAATTTGTGCCCCAATTCTTATTTATCTAACTCTATGAATTTTGTAATTGTTCGTGTTCACTTACACTCGAGCAGAAAGATTCCTATGAAAGTATTTAGTTCAAAATTTGATAGAAATCTGTATTGCCATGAAAAACATACTGTAAATTCTATCTATTTTGATCAAAGTTTTTTGAGTCACCATTGTCACAGAAAGACGTAATTCTAGAAATTTGTTTTCCGGACTCGAGGAAGGTTTAAAAAAGTGAAAATTCCTGATTTTTTTTTCTTTTTTGCGTTTGCATTACTTTTTTTATTCTTGTATGTTTCATGTAAGAAAAAAAAAAACATGATTCGAAAAAAAATATTAATGACCTTATCATCTATACTTATAATAAAGCTCAATGTGTGTGTGTGTGTGTGTGTGTGTGTGTGTGTGTATGTTGACGCTCTACAGGACAGACCATTCAACCTACAGCTACCAAATTTGTCACCTGTATACCTTGGAGGCCGGAAATGTGCACCTGGGGGTTATTTTTTCGAATTTTTAACTAGAATTTTATTTATTTAAAAATTAAGCGAAATTTTGACGTGTTTCTGCTATAACTTCCGAAAATATTACCGCATAAAAATGATTTTTACATGCAGTTAACGATCAAAAATTTATCTTTTAAATGATACCAATGTTTTAACCTTAAATTAAATTTCTATTTTCATTAAATTTTTAAATAAATATTTTAATTATATTTTTTGACATTTTTTTTTTCGTACAAAATAAAAATAAAATTTAAGCTGCACGAGCACGTTTCGCATTCACGGGAAAAAAATTAGTTTTTTTCAAAGTATTGCCATCACATTGATTAAAGCTCCAATTAAAAATAAATTAAATCTTTTTGGAAAAGAAATCTGCAAAAATATAATTTTCGGCACGTGTTTGTAGGAAATGAAACACATATGAAATATTTTTTCTAAAAAATAAATTCAAGAAAAATTATTTTATGATCTTTTACACTCTCTATACAGGATGTTTATTTAGTTCCGGACCCATTTTGATGTTTAATGACTCATAAAATAATGAAGATATAAACAAACTTATGGCATTTATTGATGGAATAACTCATATTTTCCTTTTCAGGTTTGAATATTTTTACATTTGTAAATATCGTCTGCGCGTATGGTTAATTTCAGATAATTTCATTTTCCAGTCTAAATATCTGTACTTTTATAAATATCGTCTGCTTATTAATTGCATTTTTCTCTCTTTTGTTTTTGGCAACTATTGAAATGTTATGTTTACTTTTGATGTGTTTGTTCTATGTAGTACTTTTGTATGCGATGTTTTATTCGAGCGGATATTAAGGAGAATGCATACACCACAAGAGAAAGCACAGATTTTATGGTGGTCATAGAGTTAATTTCCAATCAACAAAACTCTGACATTTAAGAGTTAATTTCCAATCACTTAAACTGACTGATTTATGAAAATTTGAATATCATATTCAATAAAAAAAAGGATAATTTTAGATTTTGCATCGATCTAATTTTTGCTAAATGCTAAATTTTTAACATTCAAAACTTCATAAATAAGTCTTAGTTAATCGTGGAAAATAGAAACATTCCTTCATTTATTTAAAATTTGGTGTGTCCAGAATATTTCTCAGAATATGATACCTTACTGCATTAAATTTAGACTTCATAATTTTTGAAATATATTTATAGGCATGAACAAAATATTATTATTGATTTCATTTCAATTCTTTTGAAAGCAAAACTAAAAACTAAATTTTATACTGAATCTCAGAAAGTTTTGTTGAATTATTGTTTGAGATATTACATAAATTATGAAAAATATTTTGTAGTTAACATAAGACTTAAATACTGAGCGATTCTGTTTGCAATACTCACATTCAATAATAATAATTAATAAATAACAATAAAGATGATAAATAAAATAAAACGCTTGGTTTTATTAAAAAATATCTTAATATTAATTGCAATTTCATCATTTACATTTTAAATTAAAGTTGAAGTTTTGTCGGAAATGACAACAAATTAGCAAAATATATATAGTAAATTGAACGAAACGATCTAAACAGTATTAGTTTGGTATGACTATCAAAATTTGAAGATTAAAAATGTTTTGTTTGAGAATCCTTTAAGAGACCAGTTACTTAAAACATTTAATTGAAAATTGTAGCGAGAGGTAATACTGGCGAACCGGCTGGTCGCCAAAGGCGGCTAGTATTACATAAATCCATGAAGTTTAGGCAAAATTCTTAATACTTTCAGCTATCCGTTAAAAAACAAATCAAAATAAATGCTTTTATTAGTTCATTTTTAAATAAAAATTCATTAATTTAAAATTCAATTCAAATTTCTTAAAAATTTCGGTAACAGATTCAAGACCAATGACTGATCCTTTGATTACGAGAAACAAAAACCCTGTCTTTCCTATAATTTTCTTTGTTTTCGCTACAGCGTACTCAGGTAGCATGGAAATTGTCGATCACACTCAGTTATTAAAAAAAAAAGTAATTATTTATATAAAACAGGTCGATATCATTTACTGTTCCCATGAATGGGTTCATCATATTCAGAGATTAAAATGAGTAGAAAAACTCTCGTATGAATCTCTACCATAATCAGGCTAACATCTCGAAGCCCAGTAATGGTTACCTAGACAGTTGATAAAGTCTGTAACATTTCCAAAATTCTAAATTTGGTTTAATTCGATTCTACCGTTTTAAAGCAACTCTAAGGCTATTTTGGGATTGACTTCGTAATTTTGAACCGCGGTCAGATGACGTGGATGACACCTAATTTAGTCCCCCCCTCCCCAAAATTTCACACCATACTAGAGGGAGGAAGTTTGGCCCCGACGGATTTAACGTGTACCAGATCCGCTTACACGACGGTTCTTCGATGGAAGCTGGTTCTGAAGCCGAGACGTTGCCACCAGGCCACCGCGGCGCACCTCGATTTCTAACGCAAGTTCCTTATGCATCGCCAAACAAATATGCTTATTTTTCCACCAATGTCCTTCTACACATCTGGGCCTCATGCGGAACGCAGCTGCAAAAGCAATCAACATACTTCCCCCTTCTGCAAGGGTCCTCTGAATGTGTTACTCCGCCAGTCCAAAAGAAGATGCTATCAGTTTTATTTTCAGTGAGTTACCTGAATTCTTCATTCCAATGAGGATTTTGTGAAATTTGAAAATGGAATGTGCTACAATATATTTAAATAATTGCATCAATACTTTCATGAATTTACCAGCTGAGCTATGTTTGTTGTTGTTTTCGTATGTATGCAAAAAAGAAAAAAACTAATGCCTTCGTTTAAGAAATTCGTTTCCAATGCTGAGAAATGCCTACACTTTCAATCTTTTCGAGCCTCAGAAACGCATTTTTAAAATTACATCTGCGTATATGTGAACATACTGAATCAGCAAGACTTGTCTTCCCTAAACTCTCTTGCATACTCTCAAATAAAGGCTTCATCCCCTTTCCTTCACATAAAACTGTGGACCTTGGGTAAAGACTAAGATTTCCTCCATGGCATTGGTTAATAATATATACGAAATATAGATGCTTGGCATAAATCTAGCGGGGTTTCTTTCTGACTGTATTGCGATAATATGTATTTTGGAAGCGTTTTTGCCGTTAGATTGACATTAAAAATTTAGTTGTAATCACAAGATAATACGCCGAATTTTCGAGATTCAAGTCAGGAAGTATATGAGTTCTTGCGTTTACATACACGCGAAAATACGGATCAATAGATAGTCAACCGTTTAACGCTTTTAATTCAAAATTTGATAAGCATGTATAATTTAGATATTAAACCTATCAAATCTTATGTACCTAGATCTTTACATTTTGTAGTTATAGATTTTATTTGTTACCGATCAGCCAGACAGAATTATTGTGAATGAGTGTCGTTAAGAAATTAATAGAAATCTACAAATCTCGTCTAAATTCCATGTGCGAAATTTCAGTCATCTAGCTCAAAGCATTTTTGACTTATCTTTTTCACAGACAGACAGATATAATGAAAATTCAATAAAAACGGCTCGCAATTTTAAGGCAAAAAATGTTACTATAAGAAATGCATTAATATTGTCAGAAGTTTGACAAGTCTTTTTTTTTTTCTTTCATTTTCGAAAATAATTTGAATGGTAACTACAATTTTTCAAAAATATTTTAGTTGTCCCTATTAAATAATTAAAAATATAAATAATTAATTATTACTTTTCTAAGAGTTTTAATGAGGTTTAAAATTTTCCTAAATTGTTTTCAGCTTTCTGTATCAAATTTACACTTCATTATACCTAATCGTATTTTATTTATTTTTTTGAATAAAAGATAATCATAAAAACATAAATCAGCCCAAACAAATTTTTTTTTAATTTCTGTTATGCTTCGTAAACAGCAAACGATACATTCATATTTTAAATTCCAATGGATTTATTTTCCTTTTTAGAAGCAAATTCACAATAAACGAAACACCCTACTTTTACTTGAAAAAAAAACACACCTTGATCTTAAAGAAAAATGCAAATTAACTATCATATTTTTCTTGCAGGAAAAGGCTTGCTTAACTAACAAAACAAATTGACTTTTACATTACTATTTACTCCTTGCATTTCTCACTTTCATTTCAATCGACGTAACTCATTTTTCAGAAAACTCTGCAAGAATTGCATTTCAATAAAAGTTGTAACCCTCTAGCTGAACTATCTATGTTATTATTTGTGTCATTAAAACTCAGTTTCGTGCATTCTGAAAGGACTTCTGCTGACTTGAAAATTTCAGCGCCCGTAGTTTATCAGAAAATCAAAAGGATTAGTAGTGATAATCGGATTACTGTATCATGCTTCATTAAGCCTGAGTTGTTAAGCCTTCCTTTCATTGCTTTACAACTTCAATAAATCACATCGGAAACTCCAATAAATCACGTCGAATAATGTTTTGACTCACTTCAATTTTTGCAGCAAGTTTATAATTTATGTTCATTATAATGATGCTTTCTATCGAGTTTCAAAATAAGTTTGCTTTCAAATTCGTTGTATTCTAAAACTTGATTGCTATCCCTAGTTTTACTGCGGAATCGAGCAGTTTTGTTCGTTTCGATCGAAAGGTAATTTGCTGCGCTTGTTTAGAAAGTAGTGCTTACGAGTATTAAATGAAACGCGTGTTTATTACTAGGAGTTAAAAATGAAACAGCTAACAATTTTATTCAAACCTAGTTTATGAAATGCATTTTGGAATTTCTCTATTTATCATAGAAGCTGCATATTAAAATAAAACATAAAATAGACAAGAAAGAATATTTTTTCTTTAAAAATATTCTTCCCTTCATTAATAATAATTCATAAAATAAAGATAAACAATTTAGTATACATAAGAATAAGATCACTTTAGTAGACAACATGATGATTGGAAAAATATTTTGCAAATATATTGCAATTTTTTAAAATTTTTTTAAAGATTTTTTTTACATCGCTAAAAATAAATTTCATTTTGAATACTTTACCATGTACATGCATATGCATTTTTTATAGATTTTAAATCGCATTTGAAGATGTTTTATTTATATAATCAAACTAATTTACTTCTAGAATAACTGAATCTATCACTTAGTAAGTTTTGCTCTATATCCTTGTACACCTTGCATATTGGGGGATGCTTTTAATACTGTATCAAACAATCATTTGATGTAAATTTTAAATTCTGTTCCTACAAAAAATACGTGGAAAAATTAACCCATTATAAATTAGCTTTATATGCATAACAAATTAAATCAATACACTGATAATTAAGAATCCATAACTAAAAACTGGTGAAACCGATACAGAATTTTAAGAAAATTTTGATAAATAAAGCTGTTTAGTTTTTCAGAGCTTAATAAACAAATTGAAAAAAAATTTAGGAATTTTGACCTCCCCCCCCCCAAAAAAAAAAAGTTTGGAAATCACGTAGAAGGATCTTTTGCTGACAATATTCTTCTTAAGAAAAGAATCGACAATTTGGAATCAAGGCAGACCAAAAAAATTTCAAAGAACAATTGACAGAATATTAGATTTATTGCTTAATCTATCCGTAGAATTGATGTAAGCACAGACATATCAATAGAAGATTACAAACAACGGACTGATGTTCGTTTGGTTTAGTTTAGTTTATACTAACGTCCCGTTTTAAAGCAACACTAGGGCTATTTTGGGATGAACCTCGTAATTTCGAACCGCGGTCAGATGATGAGGAGAGACCTGAGCTGACACTCCTCTCCACGCCACACCAGGGGGAGGATGTTTGACCCTGACGGGTTTAACGTGCAACAGACCCCCTTACACGACGGTTCTTTGGTGGAATCGGGTCTAGAACCTGAAACCCTACGGACCCTTACTACCAGCCCACCGCGGCCCCGGGTTGATGTTCGAAAAAAATTGAAAATAAAATTTGCCAAAAAAGCCATCAATAACTAACAAGGGCTATTGTGCTAGAAAAGAATGAAATCAAATCGATATAAGAAGTACAATCAGATAATGAACCTCAATTACCGTATAGATTCATTTTTCGGATTTTTTCGGAAATATTTAAAATTCTGCTGTTTATAATATAGCACAGAAAAATGGGTTAGTTTGCTCATTATCAAATTGCACTAAAAGAAACAATTGGAGTAGTCTCTCCAAAAACGCATACTCTTTAAAATGTAATCCCCTCCCCCCTCCGCAAGGCTGTGAACATAACGAGTCACAATT
The DNA here is from genome assembly GCA_026543865.1 of Argiope aurantia. Classification (NCBI taxonomy): domain Eukaryota; kingdom Metazoa; phylum Arthropoda; class Arachnida; order Araneae; family Araneidae; genus Argiope; species Argiope aurantia. Next base: position 449,943 of record JAPMOR010047542.1, on the reverse strand, counting down.
TTATTTTCACTCATGAAAGTTGTGTACATCACAGCATCATAAGAACACCGAAAGTTGAGCACTATTAAACGCATGCCATCGACGATCAATAATTACGAAAGATTGATCTCTGGCTTTAATCTGGAGATTTTACTGAAATTTACATGCGATCGTTGACGATTAATCACTGACACGGGTACCAGAAAATTGAATGCGTACGTTCGAACTTCTGTCCCGACTGATTGAAACCAATATTTAATATAGTGCTACAATTGCTGTCACTATATAGTTCTATATCAAAAAGGGTAAACATACCACTTTTCATATAATTCAATCAATCCCTTTTTCAGATATCGCATTTACATGCTTCTGAAAGAACGGGCAGACAGATAGTCAATCCTTTGATGGATTTATATTTAATTTTGATAAGGTCTATACTTCAGATGACAAATCTGTGTTACAGAATTTATCCATCTAGTTTTGTTTATTATTTAAAAAATTTATTTCACTTCCTTTTTTACTTGTTCTAGAACATACTGCCTCTCAAATCCTATTAGTGCAAAATAAACAATTACATTATTACGATATCCTCACAATATTGTCCGACATTCAGAATATCACAGAACATCGTGCAGATATCGAACAGTATCTTGCAAATGGGGAATGAATTTCGTTCAAAATTGGACCGAAATCTACAAATTTGAACTAGAAACCATATACCAAATTTCAACCGCCCAGACAAGAGTTTTGGGTTATTTTGTTGACAAATAAAGCGACAGGCAGACATAATTCCAAAAACATATTTTTCAGATTCAGAGGAGTTTGAAATGTGGAGATTTGTTAAAATCTCGAATTCGAGGTTTAGACAAGATCAATACTTTCTGCTTATGCACTTCGTACAAGCGAGGTAAGAAAAAAGTTAAAACTCTGAAAACATCTTTATAATAATACACATAGCCAGGACAGCTTTATATTTATATAATGCAACTGATTTGTAGAAAAGAGCCATACAAAATTCATGTTCGGCCACATTGGTCCGATTGCCCTCTTTTTATATCCCAAGGCCATTTTCACATTTTCCACTCAACACGCAGCTATCACTAAAAAATCCATTATCACTCCCTGAGTGTCTTGCTATCTACCTATAACATGCCTTCCCTTTATCTCTTTCACTAACATACGGTAACCCTAGAAGATAGCTGTCTGGGAGGGGGCGTCAAACACGTCGTACATCACGTATGTCGTCTGAAGGAGACGGATTTTTCACTTCATTTCATTCAATAGGCAATTTTTGTCGTAAGCGCTTGTCAACTTTCGAAAGCACATCAATGATTTGAAAAAGTTATACGACAAAATATAATATTAATCTTCTAAATTCTGCTTTGAACCGGTTACAAATAAAATATATGTTGCTTCATCACATTCAAGTTTTCATTATCAACATCACAAGCACGTTAGAAATAAATTTATAAGTAAAATTACTTTTAATTACATTACTAAAAGTTATTTGAATTTACCTTATTAAATTAAGTTTAAAAAAAACATATTACCCTCACTGGCAAAGTTAATACCTTCAAGTTTATTATAATACGCAAGCTTTTTAATTTAGGTGTTTTTCTCATTTATTCGATCACGTGATTTAATCTCGTTTCTGTATATAAAATCCCTGCGATATATTCTAATTTTGTAAAACAGAATGGCAAAATAAAATAGATTTCTAAACTATATTATTCAGCTGTTTTGAGCGGATAGAAATTCTGAATTATAGGTTAAAACTAAATTTCGAAACTTATTTGTCCCTTTTAGATGCATTATTACTGTTTTTTTGCTATATCATACTTTAGAGAAGACTTACGATACTTTAGATTTTTTTTTTCAATTAAATTGCACTGTCTGGGTCTATTGATATCACTTAACACATCTTTATTATTATACACTTCCCAAGAATAAAAAATAAAATGCACTTATCGAAGTGAAGTTCTCAACTTTATATTGAACATTTTTGCTTATTAGGAGCGTGTGTGATTATCTGAATAAACAAATTCTCCGTAAGCAAGTATGCGTAATGAGTTAATTAAAAACATATGCATTCAATAATGCTAATGATTAACATAATTTCTTCTAAAAATGTTTCATCGTTTAAAGCAATTTAGAAAACAATATATTGTTCCTTAGATATTCAATTATTTAAGCGTATTATTAAGCGTACCTTTAGATATTTTGATCAGCATATTATATTTGACTAATGCAAATGACCCAAATCTTGAATAGCTTATGATGTAAAGTCTATTCTCTCTCACTCTTTACACACACACTATTATATTATATATATATATATATATACATAGCTGCAAATGCAATTGTTTTTAAATAATAAAATACGAATCTTATGATTTTATTGTACTGGATTATGTTTTCTTTATTCATATTTTTGTCTCCTTATTTTTATTATTTTTACAATTTTTTACTGTCGTTTAACTATTATTCAAGAATTTGTCCATAAAGGAGTGATTATTGATTACTTACTTTAAAATTTCCGCAGCTTGGGATACTTAATTGTAACATATATTTTATGAAATAGACTGCTTCGCATCGATTTGTCGTATTATTTCGTAAATCAATTACGATTGCCGTCTCCGAGGTTGTTAATGTGCGTCGTTTGTATGCCCGTAAGGACAGGTCAAATTACCAATTATATTTCGAAACGAAATGGATGATCGAAAATTGAAACCAAAACCTAAATTTATTGTAACAATGGAAGGAATTCAAAAATGCGAGTAAAAATGGGATTCTCTATATTATTAGAAAAGTATACAGATTCAAGAACTAGGTAAATTTGTCATTACTTTAAGAAAAAATAAAAAGAATGGAACAATGCAATTTTTAAAAAGAAATTAACAAGGACATTACAAAAATGGCCTCTAAACTTGAACTATAAGTATTGAAATATACTAAAAAAACATTGAAATATAAGTAACACGTTTAATGAAATATCAATACAGTTACAGCTTTTGACAAGGATATAATGACAGAAATTCAGACAAAATTGCGGTGACGTATGATATTCCATCCACACAACTAAATTATACGATTGAAGAACATCAATACCCAGTAGAAAACAATAGCTCGATTTTGAGAAAATGAGATACGCTCGCCTAGGCCATAAGAAGCAAAGACATAGTGCAAAAATAAATTAGGTTAACCTTAATTTTTAAAAAATGATACACTCCAGGATTTTACAAATAAAATATTAAATATTTCACTAAATCAAATTTTAGAAAATTATGACATATTTATATGCATTAAATGTAGTTTTTGTCATCACAACAAGACATCACTTTAGGACATTTTTATTTCCAAAAGCTATCTCTAAATACTGCAGACAAAACTGGCACAAAATTTCAAATACAATTTTAAGACATAACTTACCGATTGTTAATGTCTCAAAATGAATGATGATCAACTTAAGTCTTTGGTTCTTTTCTAAAACAAAGGGAGCTTTCTTCAGGTAAAGAAATGCGATATTTAAAAGTGCATTCATTTCTTTATTGCTAATCAACTTGCTACATCATGAAAATAAACAAAATTTAAAAATTTTTAGTTGTCTGTAAACTATAACAGATGATGAAAATTTAAGCCATTAAATATTTGGTTGCTTCACATTCTAAATGAATGAAAGAAATATTTTCATTCCTTAGCTTCTAAGTGAATCAATTTCAAAAATTTTAAGAAAATTTTCAATAAAAAACAGCAACAGCATACTGGTCAGTGCAATTTATGCTCCTTGTATGTAAATAATCGCTTACACATCATCATTATATAAAGCAACCACATTGTTTTCTTCATTCAGGAGTTTTAAAAAGTTTAATTAAAATATTGAGGAAAAACGATCAAAGGGGAAGAACAGTGAAATACAATATTTATACGTTCCTTTAATGCTGTACGCATTAAAGTATATTTGATTGCAATACTTTAGTAGTTTTACAACTGTACAAAATTCTATCAATAGTCTTATAAATTTATAGTCTCTGTACAATATTAGAAGTGAAAAATATAGGACAGGATTATATGTCTGGGTTGTAACGATAAAAACGAAATATCTCTGAACTGCAAAATTAATTCTGACAACTATAAATGAAAATTAACTGTAGAAATATAAACAAAACAATTGAGACAACTTACTTTAGTAAATTCTCTCGTCATTTTTGCCCTAAGCAAGAAAATAACATCTAAGGTTTATTAGTGATCTTTGAGAAGTGCATCGATTGATTGATTGATTTTTTGAGATGTTTACTTACTACAGTTACTTCCTCTTATGTTAGCCATCATTATTTCCTTTATTTATTTATTTATTTTGTTAAAAGAACTTTATGAGATGAGATTTTTTTCTCAGAAAATAGAAGAATTATGAGAAATGATTCAACATTGGATGAAGCGAAGAAATTTTCATGATTGCTGTTTCATTTTCTCTTTCTTCAGAGAGGTCAAATATGAATAAAAGTGAAATGCATCCAATTTTTTTTTAATTTATTTTAAAGTATTTTCACAAATTTATAATTTATGTGTAGAGAAATATTTTATTCCAAGTTTCGATTTGAGGAGATTAAAAATAATGTAGTTACAAATTACTACTATTTAAAATCACCAAACGACTTTAGGCAGTAAAGAACACCACGGTAACCTGATGGTTGAATCTCGGCTTCGAAGCTGACCGAGTTTTCCTCCAATGAAATCAAGATAAAAGAAAACCGAATAATAATATGATGAATCTCCGAAATCTTTTCTGAAGATTCAGGGAAGAAATTGACAAACTGAATAACTGAAATAGTAAAAGGATGCTTTTTAATTGAAGATGTGTAACAACTATAAAATAACTGAACCGAACAACCGAAAAATACAGGTTATTTTTTTATAGGAAATGCAAGTTTATATGATTGAGTCACCTTCCAACTTTGTTCCTTAATGTCCCGTTTTTGAAACAGTACTAGGGCTGTTTTGGAGCAAACCTTCTAATTTTGAATGGCAGTCACCTGATATGGCACCCTTCCTAAAACTACCACACCTCATCAGCAGGAGGACATTTTGCCCCTATAGATTTAGCATGCACCATGTACGCTTACACGATGGTTCTTTGCAGGAAGCGCATCACCAACCTGGAACTCTGGGGTCCCGAGGACGGTTTCGAAATAACAGATGTTTGATGCCTATAAGTAGTTTTTTTTCTGGCAAAATATTATGCTTTTGTAATTGTTAAAAAGTAAACTTTCAAACTGATTTATCTTGTTCATTTCAAACAAGTTTCTCATTTTTTAAATTGGATTTAAATGCTGTAGTTCAAGTAAATAAAGTTTGATTAGTGAAAATCTATTATTGTTGTGTTTAAGCCCTTTAGTTTCGATTTCTAATGTGTTTCAAAAGTGCACATCAAATGTTAAAGAGTTTGAAACACTTTGACATTTTTAATATTTCCTTAGAAATATTTCTTCCAACTTTCACTTAAAGCAATAGCCTTTTTATTCATGCTCCCAAGACTAGATTTCTCCGGTTTAAATTAATATCTGATCTGTAACCCTATTTACATCAAAAATAGGCTTAAGTTCATACAAAATGAAATATAAATATAAATAATAGTCACGAATAAAATATCGTGAATAATTTACGAAACACAAGAATGTTACAGATATGTATAAGACAGAGCACAAAATTAAATTTTTCCTAAACCACTTTATTTCCTTCTTTATTTTTTTACATCTTCCCAAAGCAATTTTAAACACTGATTCATTATCAGTTTATTTTTAGCCTTCTAAGCTTAATTCCGTTCTTTCATAAGAGTTCAATATCAGCAAAAACTATCATATTTATTATTCTGCAACTGATTTTCTATAATCATTTTTTTTTCATTAGTTGGTGAAAATATAATAAAGCAAACTAATATATTAACAGAAAAAAGCTATGAAATATTTTTCGATTTACAGGCATTTGTATTATCGTGATATTGTATTATCTCAAAGACATGCCATTCTAGAAATGAATCGCTAAATAACAAAATTTTAGATAATTTTTTTTAAAAAATTGAACCATTGGAATATTTGAAAGGTAATTATTTATTGTCTAATTCTAGATAATCAAATTTTATATAAATTCCGCTACTATCATATGAATATGTGTAAAAAGATTTTTATATTTTGGAGGGGAAAATATTATCTCATAATCCATACTAAAAAAAATTAAAATAATACCAAATTAACTTTTCGAAGGTGATTTTGAAAAATATTTTAGAAATTTTAGTAAATTTATATATTCGAAAGTGATATTCAAATAGTTAATTGGCTGTTTTGCAATTTCGAAAAATCATAAAATTGTGAAGCTTAAATTCTGGAAAGGAAAAATCTGTCATGCAAAATATTGCAATAAAATAAAAAAAAAATAAAAAAAAATTATGATTTTTCCCTAAAATCCTAGTTAAAATTTTTAAAAATTAGATTACTCATATTGGGAAGACGAACTATTATGGTATCTTGCATTTTAGTATTCCGGGAATGAATTTTCGAATCTTCAATTTTATCTTGAATAAACTGAGATAAAATTCTTAAAAAATGAAATTTTAATAATTAGGGAATAAGTAACCGTTCTCTATATTCCGTTTCGAAAATCGGACAGATTTTGCTCTCAAGTAATGACTAACAAAAAAAGAATCGTGAAAAAGATTGAATGTTTATAAGTTTAAATAATGCAGCTGTTCAAATCCATCTGCTCGAATCCGAATGCATCACTTTTAATCCCTTTGCTCGAAACCTTTTCCTTTATAAAAAAAGCTTTTGACTGCTGTCTGCCTTATGTTATCTGCAACAGAAAGAAAGACATCAACAAAAAGTGAGTTTAATTTTCAGAAAAATTTTCAAATCCGAAAACTCCAATAGAAAGTAAAAAAACTCCCCCGCGACTTGATGTTTAGTCGAAGCCTTGGAAAAGAGGGAAGAGGGGGGAAAAGTCGAAGCCCAGAAAGGAAGTCGTTCCCCTCACGTGCGGCAGAAGAATCCGTAGAAATCATTACCAATCCAAAGACTCAATTCCTTATGCTCAGTGGAACATATATAAAAGAGAGGTATCATAATGACGTCACTCTGCCAGGGTGGACCCCAGTCCACTCGAGTGGTGTTGCCATGCTCTGGTCTCCAATCACAAAAGGCGTCCCCACTCCCTGGAGCAGACTTTCTTCCCTCTCGTCTTTGAATTTGATCATGAACGCCATTTATTCTTTCGCGGACGCTTCACTTCACACCATTTCACATGAATTCAACCCTTCCGAAATATCGCGGGGGTTGGTGATTAAGTGGACACCAGACGACCATGAAAGGGGCTGGTCTCCGCCACATGCCGCTTCTATTCACAAAAAAGCGATGTAATTTTTATCGTACAATAGGGAGAACAACTCTCTCTTGACTAAGACTTTTGTTCGAAAGGCTGGGTGCTGTGCTATTGTTGTCGGCCCTTCATCTACCTCGGCGCGGAGTCATTGGCTTACCTGCCATGAAAGGGAATGGTTTTTACACAACAGTGATATCTGGGGAATTGCTTCAAGTGTTACAATATAGGCCCCCGAGTTTTAAGTGAATTTGATCGTGATTGGATTAAAACCTTGAAGTTTGACGTTTCAGGATTCGGTTTCTCGAGTACGTGGGCTTTCCTTTGAGCCTTTATTTAATGTAAGAACGTTAGTTTCTGATGAACTAAAGAGGATGGCGTTTGGTACGGAAGATATATATATTGCTATGAAAGAACTAAATAATAAACATTTAACAATGCCTTTTTAATATTAATGTTTCAAGAAATGTTTCCATTCTAAATGCATTGAAAATATCAAGGATTGTTTTCACTTTTTTTCAGCTAAATGCTAGTTCTATTACAAGTTTAGAAATCTACTTTCACTCAATAAAACTTCTGTATAAGTGAAATGACTCGAAAATATCAAATTAAATATTGAATATTTTGTAGTGTTGTTTCTAGGATTAATAATAATGAAAAGAAATTTAGAAATTGTTTAGATGTTTAGTTTAATTATATTAACGTCCCGTTTTAAAACAACACTAGGGCTATTTTGTAACGGACCACGTAATTCTGAACCACGGTCAGATGACGAGAACGATATCTGAACTGGCACCCCCTTTTCAAACTGTCAAGCCACACCAACGGAAGGACGTTTGGCCCCTACAGATTTAGTGTCCACCAGATCCGCTTACACGACAGTTCTTCGGTGGAATCGGGTCTCGAACCTGAATATCCTCCGTTTCCGAAGCCGAAACTGTCTTGATATTATTTGCATACCCTCATTTTGTGAAAGTTGCAACAATTTGATCTCTCTTACCAGGGGACACCAAAAAGGTGTGAATGAAATGCTACTTATAAGTAAGCTGATTCTCGAATCACCTGTGGATAATTCAATGGTGTGCTGTCGAATTGTCTCCGCACAACCTCTGCCCTCATACGGTATTGGCTAGTAATATCCGTTAAGACTCCACCCTCAATTTCATTCTACATGGGCGCGACGCTGTTATCCGGGATGTAAGTGCAGACTAACTCCTTCGCGATCAACACTTTCAAATATGTGTATATTTTGTTCTAAAAATTTTAAAACATAATATTACAAACAGATTTAAATATTTCATCTTTTATATATCACTATATATATTATATATAGTGATATATAAAATATTTATATCACTATATATAATATAGCATATATATTATATATCACTTATATCACGCATATCACTTATAAAAATTACACTTTCCAATCTCAGAGCTCTTTAGAACGAATGACATTTTTCGTTTTGTCGAAATAATTATACATATTTATAACATAATACCCTTTACATTCATACGCGTGTGTGTTTGGTACAATTACTAATTTTCTATTTTGAAATTTATTAAATAGTACTTATTCAAAGCTCTATTCAAAAAATCAAATATATAAATAATGAAATTCATTTATTCCATTCATTATGTTACTAAAAAAACAACTATTCATTAATCTAATAATAAATGTAGATGAATTAAAGCATTTTATAATAGGTACGGAAAATTTTAAAAAGAGATTATAAATATTTTTAATGAAAGTACTTATTCATAATTAATCATGAATAGTTTATACACCTTTGCTTGTAATTAATAAAAAATTATACCTTTAACCCTTTGAAAGGCCATTTTTTTTCCTAGTCATGGCATACTGAAATATTTTTAGGATTGAGATTGGCTTAATAAAAGTGATTCATTTAGCTTATTAGATAAATTTAATTTTATGTATTAATTAATCTGGTTGATTAATAACTAATGTTACAAATTAAGACACATCATTTTGTGTTAGATAAGAAGATGAAACATTTGGGATTCTGTCTTATTGAATAGCTTCTGAGATTTTATACCAACCTACAGAATTTCATTTACACATTGATGAATTTGGTGGGAATCATGCTTCCCATGGCCTTAGAAAGGGTTAAAAAATACAAATAAATATAACGATCTTTAATAAAATCTTACTAGTTCCAATGCAAAATTAATATCATCAAAACCATATTCTAAAAAATCTTAGAAATAAAAATATTCTTTTCAATTTTTCAATATAGAGGAACAAAAAAAAAAATGCTGATCTCTGATATTATATATATATATATATATATATATATGTGTGTGTGTGTGTGTGTGTGTGTGTGTGTGTGTGTGTGTGTGTGGTGTGTGTGTATGTGTTATAATTTCTAATTAATGTACGTTATAAAATTAATTTCCTAACCCCTAAAACTTTGATTTCAAAATAAATTTTACTTCTGGCTATTTTTTCCCACAGATCCAAACCTCTATGAGGGGAAATTCCATTCTTAAATTAAATAGCTACTCGGGTTCTTTTCCCTGTTTTCTGCTTTCAGTCGGTTCTTTGCGCTGCTTTGTTCATGGCTTTCACAAAGAATCTTGGTAATAGATAAAAATTAAACTATTTTCTCAAATCAGGAAGAATAAAAATTATTAAAGAACTCCAGGCCCGGTTTTTCAAAGAATGTTTTACATTATTTATATATATGCGCTAATTTCAGAGATTATTGTTCAAAAATTTATATCATTTCATTTGCTCACCAAGCATCTATCACTATTTACTTATTACAAAAGGGGCTCATCTTTTAATCTATTTTGTATATAGCATGGCATTAATTATCCATAAATCAATTCTATGCAATTAAATAATTTTGTACGTAACGCAGCTAGCTATCTAATGAAACTTAATGGTAAAATATTGAATGGGATACGTAAGAACTCAATTCACATAGAGTGCGTATCATTAGTCGCTGTTGATAATTGATATGCATTATAATGTTTGAATAGTTAAAGGTATTGAGTAACGAAACACAATCCACAAACCACATAAACCACTTCCATTCTTTATAAATGCTTCTTGAAGGTTTAGGTTATTAAATAAACAGCTTAGAATGTTATTTCGAAATAGATTATATGCCTTTTAAGGTAGAACCAAATGAAATTTGAGGAATTTTTCCATTAATATACAATAAAAGATAGTTATTGGTTTGTTCATAACAATTTGATGCTTAAGCAGAATAGGATTTCCGTACATGTTTAATCATAAATCTCTTTTCACATCAGCTTGTAATAAACCAATTGAGGTTTTATTGTTAAATGTGAAATTGCTGGGTTTGTTTCGTGGTCTATATTATTACTTTCATTTATCTAAATGTGACTAAATTCATTTTAAAAGGTTTATTCATTTGTTTTAATTAAAATTATTTATAAATATTAAACAGCAAAATCATATTATATTTTGCAAATTAATTCTTATTAAAGACAATTATTTACTAATTTCTGCATATATTAATTATGAAAATGTTATTCAATGTGTTATATATACATTTACTTTAATTAATAATTTGTATCTAAATACAAGTGATTATGATTCTATGTTAATCTCAGACTCATTATAATCACACTTCTTAACACAAAATACATCATCGGTTGTACAATTTTGATTTGTAAATCTACATACACTATTATCATTTGTGTTCATTTGACTTTTTGATATTTTCTATTAACTTCCATTCATTATTCATCTGCTTAAATTAAAATTATTTATGTATATTAAACAACAAAATTGTCTTATATTTTGCAAATTAACTCTTATTAAAAGCATTACATCTTTTTATTACTCTTACTAATTTCTGCTTTTATTAATCATGAAAATGTTCTTGAATGTATTATAAATATATTTATAATAAATAATATTTTGTATTTAAACTTAAATGACTGCGACTCTAAAGTTAATCTCAGACTCACTATAATCACACTTAACACAAAATACATTATCGGTTGTACAATTTTGACTTGTAAATTTACATACACTATTATCACTTCTGTTCATTTGACTTTTTGATATCTTATAACTTTAAGCTAACAATTCTTCTATATGTATATAAATTCATTTCGTGCATCTCTGAAACGACACCGACGATTTGGATAAAATTTTATAATTATATAAGGTTTTGCTTTTAAAGTTTATTTATATGGGTGTCTTTCCTGAAGAAAAGCGATTTTACACACAAAAAACTTTTTTTTATATAATTAACTATTATCTTTTTCTATCTGTTTTCATGCTGTCTTATATAGCGTCATTTCGGACCCGATTTCACCCTGGTAAAACTGAGCTCAAGTTCAAAAATATAGGTAATGATAGATAAACTGTAAAATTAATACCATAATGCAGTAGATTGTTTCGAATAACATGTTAAACTAAGTGCATTCATGATCATTTTATTTAAATGAAGAGCTCAAATGTAAGTAATATTGAAAAATATTCATATGTAATCAGTATGTGATTTGTATCTGTATATTTTCTCCTAAAAAACACGATTCTACAAACAAAGAGAAAACCTGCCAAGCGAAACTCGGTTTCCCAGTTACTTTTCTATTAAATATCTCCAACTAATTTCACAATACGTTTCTTTTGTTTTCTTTTCATTTATTGTTTGTTCGGATAAAAACATCCAGTAGGTAATTATTTACCACTGCAGGTCTTTTGACTGGGAGAAAGATATATTTTGCTTATAATGTAATCGGAACAGAAAGCATTTCGCAGACGGTCATTTCGTTGATATATCAATTAGCTGATCATTTCTGAATAGACTACTATGCAGTGAATTAAAGTAAAAATAACTGTGGAGTAATATTTCAGAATGGAATATTAAACAATGAAGATATCATTTTAATGTAGGAAATGTAATAAGAATCTAAAAGGCTGTTCCATTACTACTATTGAGTTGTTCGGAAAATAATTTAGGTTTTTTTTTTTTTTTTTTTTTGCGGAAATGAAAGACAGTTTTTGTATAATAAACAAATACTTTATCAAATTATATATTGGCCGTTCTGGTCCAACACGTTTTGCCATCTTTCTAGAAGTAGCATAATTCCACGCTCATAAAATACTGATCGAGGTAGTTTTTGACTTCCTCATTTGAGGTGAAGGTTTTACCGTCTAAAAAATTTAGCGAACCAGTTCTAGCACTGGCGTACTGTCAACACACCTTCTCCATACACATCGGTCAATTTCTTTCTGGCTTGAACAGCATTTTTACCCTTTCTGTAGTAAAACAGTAAGATATGTCGAAAATGCTGCTTATCGTAGAATTAATTGTAATTTTTCACACACAAGCCTTGCTATATGAGCTCTCAAAGCATATAAAAATTATACGGCTTAAATGTGAAGTTGGGTGCAAAAATATACAATTAAATCCTCTGTCGGGAAAAAACTAAATTACTTTCCGAACAACCCAACACATTAGTATCACCATTTATCCCACCCACTCATCCCCCAAAAATGTCGATACTATCAAATCGCACTAAATTCTTAGAAGAGATAAATTGCATCGAAAATGAGTTTTCGAAAATTGATGAAAGGGAACTGTTCGAAATGGATGGTATAACATTTCATAATGAAGTTAGACATAGAATGTAAATATACATATACAATTGACGAATTAGAGACAATAATCTATGACGATGACGAAAACGAATGAAATTGATCTCGGGTTTTGAAGATATACAAGAAAAATAAATAATATATATCAATTGATAGAATTGAAAAAATAAATAATATATTTCAATTGATAGAACTGAAAATTGAAAAAATAATTAATATATTTCAATAGACACGACGAAATATGCCTATAAAAGGCGCGTTATCATTCATAATTGACCACTGTATTATGAAACATATAGTGTAAAAGAACTATTCTGTCAGTGAAAAATATCGAAAATATACATTTAAGATACTTTGTGTCTGCAAGAACCGCTATGAAAAAGAATTCAGATTTTTTTTTTCAGCTTATACATTGATTGTTGATATTTTGGCTTTTCTCTAAATGAGAAATATACATATTTTACTTCCTTATTATCATCATCTTATTTTGGTTAAAATTTCTTATTTAAATTCTGCATCACTTGCATTCAATTGAAAAAAAAGTTTCCTCTAAAAAATAATTTAGATTCGGCACACAATGTTAAGGAATTAAAATGGTAATGTTAAAGATTTTCATTAAGGTTCTGGCTACGTTTTATGCAATATTGGTTACTTTTGGTTATCAGCTGCTTCGCCGAGAACATCAGTTGTATTACATCTCAAAAAATTTCTTTTGCACAAATTAAAGTCCATGATTCCCTCAAAAAGATATTTTAAGCATCAAATCGTAGGAGACATTAAGTTTGTATTATTGTAATATCCTTACACTTACTCCTTTTTTTGAATGGAACTTATGGCATCATTCTGCAAATGAAAACATAACTGTCCTGGTAATCTACCTTGAAATTGCGTGTTGTCTTACGTAGAAAAATAACTATCTTCACATAGTAATAAACATCAATAATATAAACAATGGAAATATAAATAGAATCTTATTTTCTTAACTTTCAAAAATGGAAGAAAATCACACAAATATAAGTTTTATAAGAAATGAAAGTAGTTTGAATTTTATACTAGCAATGTTATTTAGTAACAAAATTTATTTTATAAAATTGTCAAAATTCAGAAAAAAATTGCACGGCAGTTACATTAAAATGAATAAAGAGATAATGTTTTGAATTTTAAAAGAATGTTAAAATTGTTTTTGTGCAGTAATATTCTCGGAAACCATCGCAGAAATAACCCAATATCACGATTAATTTTTAATTAATTAAAATTATAATCATAATTTTAAAAAAATATTGCTTTTAGAAAACCTCCACTTTAATTCTTTAATATTTGAACAAAATAGCTCTAGGTCAAACGATCAATTGTCTTTCCAAAGAGCTGCAATGCATGTACATAATATTACTACAGAATAGATTAAATGTAATTTTAATAATTAATAATTCATATAATATGTTTTTTTCCCATTTTATTTACCTTTTTTTTATCATATGTCTGTTATAAGTACTTAGAAATTATTGTTTATGTTTTCTGATTTTAAAAAAAAGTAATTAGATGAAGGCAGAGAAAACGGCATGTTTAACTTAAGTCATATACTTTTTCCGGTTTGTGCAACATTTAAATAAAAGAACCAGAAAATTATCGGTTTTTACAATCGATTTTCATCACTAAAAATATACGCTAGGAAAAACATTCGTTTGAAATCTTTACAATTGCCATTGGAAACAATTAGTAAAACGAAGTCAATTATAAAAAAAGCATCGTGCGGATCAATGATCTTTTGTGCTTCCAAATAGTATAAAAAAATTTGTGATCAATTCTGTTTTTCATCCAGTCTTTAAACACCGATGCCACTAACAAGAAAAAGAACCTCTGGCATCATAAACACATATAAAAAAAGACCTTTAAAAATTGGATTTAGTTCAGTGTAACTAGGGTTTTGAAACATCGAATCCTTCTTGGGAAAAAATTAATTGAATTGCCCTTGTCTAGAAAATCCGTCAGACCAATGGGAAAGAATCGTTGGAAATCCTTACTTTGGCTTTTGCCAACTTACCGAAAGTTCAGTGAAGCGGACGAAGGCTGGTTAAAAAGGTGACACAACTGACAATGATAGTGAATAGAGCTTCTTTGTTGAGTAAAAAAAAAGGAGGAAAAAAAAGAAGCACCACCGTATAATCATTTTTCCCCCCAGAGTGCACCCAGCGACATTTAAATGAAAGTTAATGGCTCCGTGGGGACTCCAGTGTAGGGACAGATTTGGTGTCGAATTTTTCCCCCTTCTTTTTACCATCTAAATAAAAGGTGGGTGGATTTCTAGTCATTGAGTAGCGAGGGAGACTTGTGAATGGGGTCGAGTTAAAAGTTTTGTCAAGAGAATTTTCGATCGCGGCTACCGTGGAACTGTATAAAAACAAGTGTAAGAAAGTAAAATTTAACACATTATTTCGGTCCCAGTAAAATTAGTAATTAAGTATAACAGTGACTTCTTTTTTAAAAACAAATGTTGATGTAAACAACTAGAAAATGTATAAAATTATTATGCTATGTACCATTATTGGACATTCTATTTACATCACATTATTTTAAATTAAAAATGCAGAAATTTGATTCAAGAATCAAGCTAGAAATAAAGAAAAGTTGTGCGCAACGAATCCGCTTCTTGATTATTTCTAAAGACAAGAACAAAAAATTTCAGATATCTAAACCATACTGGGTTATTGAGAAATTCAATTTTATTTTGATTGATTCGTGCTTGATAATTCACCTTTGATTAAATTTTTAAATTCACGAGAAAAATCTATTTTTTGAACAGCATTTAAAAACCATATCTCTGCTCCAATAAGCTCCTTGTGAGTAAAAGGCCCAGTGATGCGTTTATCACTTGGTGAATTGGCATTTTTGATGAATCTGAAAATATAACTAAGAATTCGAATTTTGGAATAGTGCAAACAGTTTCGCTTTCGTTTTCATATTTGGAAAGAAATACGAGAAGGCTTACCTTCATTTCTTAAGCATCTTCTTCACATTCAATAGTAAGCTCTAAAACATCTTTTAAATCCACATCATCAGGCAGAGCACATAATTCACACTTTATTTGATCGAATCCTTGTAGAATATCGTTGACTGATGTTAGCTCAGTGCTAAGCTGTATAGTATTCTTTTTGGAGTCATCGGAAGGCTCAAATTCCTTGATGAAGGTTCCAATCTTCTTAATTTTAGTTTTAAATGCGCCTCTTTGACGATTTAAAGCCCTGAGCGACATTTTATAACGCTATCTCTCTGGCATGTGAACGAACCAATTTTATGTTATGGTGGCGGTAGGCCTAATTCTGGTGGTATGCCAGCAAGTAATAAATTCGTCGATAGTGAATAATTTGAGATTAATGGTCTTAATCCATATTAAGCATAAAAAATAAATTTATTACTATTAACACTCATAATAAAGGATCAACAATTAAAAGGAAAGTAAAAGTAGTCTACTCTGTATGAGTAGGACTGGTAAAATATTTTTGACTGAAGTAATTTGTTAACATGATATAGGGGGCGATACTATACATTGAAACAGGAAGTAGCAGGTGGTACGAACACAAGCCATCTTTAATACTCCAATCTGGACCTAAGCTCTCTAAAGAAATGATAAATTATCTGATTAAATAGTATGAAAGTTTTAAAAGTTCAAAATTAAATCCTGATATGCATTACACTGCCCGCATATTCACCATATATTAACCCATGCGATTTTTAGCCTTAAGATCAAATAAGGTTTTTTTTTTTTTTTTTTTTTTTTTTTGCTTAGAAGCAGATACCGATAGGTCTTATTAATTTTAAAAAGGTCCTAATTGACACAATATCAAACAAACAAGAAACTTGAATCTATATCTGACAACTTTTTGACTAGGTTGTGCTATTCTATCACTATTCCGATATTTTAGGTTGTGCTATTCTGATATGCATTCACATTCTAGGTTGTGCTATTCTGATATGCATTACATTGCTCACATATTCGCCAGATATTAATCCATGCGATTTCTAGCTTTGAGATCAAATGACTTTCTTTGCTTAGAAGCAGATACCAATAAGTCTTTTTAATTTTAAAAAAGGTCCTAATTGACACTCTCTCAAACATAAAAGACACTTGAATATATATCTGACAACTTTTTGACTAGTCTGTCACTACTAAAATTCTCACTTTGAAAACAGGACCTATTAATTTCATTTTCTACGCTCTTTTAAGCAAAAAATATAGCACCATCTACAGTTATTCAAAAGTTATTTCATTTCAATGTCGTAAATTAATTTAAGCTACATTGTACTTAAGTAGTTATGAAATATTTCTACATGCAAATTATTTGAATTAATTATATGATATTTTATTCCCTTGATAGATATTTACCAGACAGACTTCCACATCAAATGATTGCACTTTTAAACTTATAAATTTAAATTAATTAATTCATAGGTGTTATAATCCAATACAAAAATTATGCATAATCCATCGACTTCTAAAGTGTACTATAAATTCCTAATTGAATTAAATCGACAACCTATAGAGTACCTCGACTAATTTGAAAGTCCAATAAAATTAGCTGTCAAATGCTGAAAAGCCGGATAATTTTTTTTTATTGTAAGTATTTTATTTTGCATAAATTGCAAGCATTTTTTAAAACTAAAACTTGCATTTGGTTTATATATGTGAATGAATATTCAAAATGAATTTTCAATAACAGAAAATTATTATATACATCCTTCATTAAATTTAAATTAATGAGGTCTTTGGGAATGCATTTTTGTCAAACTGGTTTAAAGATTTTATGAATTTAAAAATATATAATAATAATAATAAGTTAGAAGTTCTCTTATATTTTGAAATAAAAGCTAAAATATGGCTCTTTCGAATTATCATTTATTAAAATAATAAATTAAATTTACAGACTGAAACAACACAGTACATTCTTTCTCTAAATAAAAGATTCCAATATTATATTCTTAAAAATTTCCTAAAATATTATGCTCAATAGCACAAAGTTCCAAAGAATTCTTATATTAAAATAGCTGTCGAGAATTCATTCGATAGTTGTGTTTTCAATTATGTATTTCAGTAAGTCTCAAAATTTTTGAAATGAAAAGTAAATAAACCGGTTCTTTTTAATGTGAAACACCACTAGAGCTACAAAATATTCTTTTTTATTCTTCGGCAATACCCCCGGCTACTATTTAACTTAGCGTACTTTTTCTATTATGTATCTCCTTTTCTTCACTTTATAAATCTTATGCATACTTGATGTTACTTAAATAATTAATGCAAATTTTTTTACAAGCATTTATTGTATTTACCAAAGACTTGAGTAAGAAATCGATCAAAATTTCTCTCTCGAGCTATAATTATTTAATTACGTCCTTGCTAGTGTAAGGATGGAATTTTGCTTTAGGCTGAATCAAAAATGGAGGTAAAAGTCATCTTTTCATTAACTGGAATGGAATGTCTTTTCAATTTTTGTGCACTAATGAATTTTTAATTTTATTCCCAATCTTAGGTAGAAATTGATGGGAGATTCATATCTTCTCTAATTCGAATGAAATTTCCTGTACAATCATTCACAGATGCATTAATTTTTAAAATGATGCAAGTAATTAATAGAGGAAGAAGTCAAAGCTTCATTAAATCAAAGCATTTCTTCTTTAATTATCGGCATTAGATTTTTTTTACAAATTTATACACGTTATTATTAAGAAATCAGAAATGATGCGGAATGCATCTGTTTTATTTACTTGTGTAAAATGTCTTTTCCACTTGTGTACCATTTGAGTTGGAATCCAAAATAGAAGTTAATTTCCTCGATTAATTAGCTGAAATTAAATGCAGTTTCCATTTATATATACAGGGGTTCCATTTCCATTTATATATACCAAAATTGGTGGAACAAGTGTTTTGTTCTTAACTATTGCAATTAGACATATACTTCTCTATTTCCATATTTCATTAAATAAGGTATCCAAATGTATGAATATACCTTAACTTTTGTAGAGAGGTATATTAAAAGGTTACGTGAATTAAATTTTTGTATGCCTTTCATAGCGAAATAATGCCAATGAGTAAAATGTACTTCCATATTTCATCAAATAAGGTATACAAATGTATGAATATACCTTAATTTTTGTAGAGAGGTATATTAAAAAGTTACGCAAATTAAATTTGTGTATGTCTTTCATAGCGAAATAGGGCCAATGAGTAAAATTCGTTGTAATTTACAGTTGTAATACATATATCTTGAAAGATTATTAAAAGGGCAGAATCAGGAAATAATAACTCATTCATTCTCATCAAATTAAAAATATATATATATATTAAGCGAAGTGCTTAAATACTTGTTTAGAATGAGCACCTTTGGCTACTATACAAAGTTGCATTCTTTTAACATTCATTCCTATATGATCGGGTTCATCACTTGTGATTTAAAGCTAAGCTATTTTAATTCGTCAATTAATACAGAAAACTTGTTCTCTCAAAGTCAATTCATCGTTTAGTTCAAATATAATAGTAATCAAAACTAAATGAATATAGCAGTCACTATTCAACCTATTGTTGTACAAAATGAAGTTGGTCAAGGAGCTTTTAAAAATGCCACCCCATACATTTATAAAAAAATTGCCACTAATGATGAACCTCTTTTTCGAAAAATGGATTTTTTACCTTTCTAAAAGCGATAGTCTTGAATAATATTTCTGTCTCGATTAAAGCAACATTAGTCTGTCCAAATTACATTTCTGAGAAAAGAAAGATTTGATTTTATCTAAGGTAGGACCTAGTTGTAAAATTCTGGACTTGGATCATGCTCTTGCCTATGTAACTATTCTATGAATTCCCCTGATTCTGTATGGATACCAGTTATTACGTTAAAATATTCTCTACACTGTCGGTTTTGGAATGAGCTTTAGATTGACTGTTCGTACACTAGCATGATGGTAACTAAATAAGCCAAAATGACAATTTCTATATCACATGTGTAATTCCTCATCTTCCCCTTCTGTGCTATTAGAAAAATATATGCATATGACAAATTTCCTGTATTGAATAAATTTGCATTTCCGGAATAAACTTTTCATTTAAATTTGTGATTAAATCCTCTAAATTTAAAAATAAATATATCGCTGAAAATTTTGCATTATATAAACGTGCATTTTTTGTGTGCATAAATGCGCATAAAAGAACATTTTACTCACTGCCACTTTATCACTGTAAGAGTCTT
This sequence comes from Argiope aurantia, assembly GCA_026543865.1. Taxonomy (NCBI): domain Eukaryota; kingdom Metazoa; phylum Arthropoda; class Arachnida; order Araneae; family Araneidae; genus Argiope; species Argiope aurantia. The sequence continues at coordinate 429,759 of JAPMOR010047542.1, read as the reverse complement.
ATAAAAGTTTATTTTTTAAATTTTTTTTATTCTCCCCCTCTCCAGAAACCACAGTAATAAGGTGTGAATTTTTAAGGTGAATTTTTGTTAATGGGAAGAAATGCTTTGGTACAATATTTAGGGAAACCAAAACTTGCTTCACTTTTATGGGACACCCATTATATATATATATATATATATAAATTTTATTTAGTTTTTAGATACTCATGATGAAAAATTCTGATAATTGTAGTCATTAACTCGTATACGCTACAAAATTCTAAATTTAATCTTAAGGGGGGGGGGATAAAATATAGAGAGGAATACTAAGAAGATAACCACTTTGTTAAATGGGATGAGATTTACTTTCCATGGATATACATATATATAGCAGTACGAATTTTAAAAATTATACTAAATAAAAATTAGTGAGTAGTTCACTTTTTCAATCCTTCATTTCCTCGAACGAAATTTCCTCATTATTCATACATGTTCAGGAGTAAACATTGTAAATTTTCGCTTATTTTATTAAACAATAAAATTAAGTGAGAAAAAATTCTTTTCAATATATATAATCACGCTAATTTTTAAATTTATACTAACTCGCAGTTAAGAAGCGCACCTCTTGTATCTGGTTCATCTATTATAAGCATTTAAAAATCACTAATACTAACGAAACAAGAGTTTCGTTAGTAGTAGTGATTTTTGATAAAGTTGAAATGAAATATCCTTTTCAATTATATATTTGTGTATGAAAATTTCAATATATACATATTGATATTTTTAAATTAAAACCGATAAGAGTATCACTGTTTTTTCATTGTGTACCGGAGTTTCTAATTTCTCCCAATCCTTACTTTTTCGCTTCTTACTAAGCAATAAAGGTAAGTGAGAAATAATGCTTTCAATTACATTCTTTCCTTTTATACATTGTAACACGAATTTTTAAATTCATACCGACTCTTACTTAGGAGGCGTGCCTCCTGGAACTGCTATGAGATCCATCACCGAGTTTTAATCCTCTCTGAAAATATACCACCCAGTTTTCAGTTAGTGGATATTTTCAACTATGCGCGTCCATCTGGTTGAGAAAACACGCGAGAGATAAGGACAGGGGGAAAAAAGTCTTCAGCAAACGAGAAGAAGCTCTGTTTTTTTTTTTCTTTTTTTTTTCCCTCTCCTTCCATAGCGACTTGAACACATATCATCTGCCAAGGTGCTGACGTGCCCAGATGTCAAGAAGACGTTCGCGGCTACAAGTATTTATATCTTTTTCTCCCATCGTATCATGCATACCGGTGAAGCTGTGGGAATGTAATTACTTCGCTGTTTGGATTTTTTTTTTCAGCCGGAAATTTTTCTCGCGTGTGCTGAAGGAACGATATTTTTATCGCGCGATGATTATAAAATATTTCAAAACAGTGCGGTTTGAAAAGGTCACCTTTGAGCACCTTTTTAGTATGACGCCTAACAACCCCCCTCCACCCCCTTCCTGTTTTTCATGTCTTGCTAGACATTCTTTAAAAATACTTTTATATTTATTCGCGTATTAAAGTCAGACCAAATGTAAATACAACTTCAAAAACTGCTACTTGGTGAAGAGAAAAAAAAAAAAAATGACGACTTTTTTCCCCCCTCCTTGATGTCAGTATTTTAGCTTATCGTTTCGAATATTTTGGATTTTATTTTTGGTATCCTGCATCACATTTTGGAGGAGTATACATCCCATTAAACATCGATTATAAATGTTTTTCTCGGCGTCTTGTTATATATTCTATGAATAAATTCCCCTGAAAAGGATCTTTCGCTTAACATGGAATCTCTTAAAAAATTTTCTTTGTTACAAGGTTTCTTTTCAAAGTAAGCATTGAACGTTTTTGTGCGTTTTTATGTTTTGTGAAACGTATATCTGAAATCAGAAAAATAAGCTCATGAATTTTTTGAAAAATAGTTTCTTTCTTGGGGAATTGTTTATTTAACTAATAACAGTCTAGAATTTAACTTTACAAAAAAGGTAAGATAAATAAGAGAAAACAGGAAAATCTGAAATAACTTTACAAAACAAATGTTTTTGAAAAATAAAGTTTTTTTTTACTACTAGATTTTTAATTTCCTTTTGGAACTCACAGAGAAAATTTATCTAGTAAAATCAAATAAGAAAATACATTATTTTACGTACAATTGCATTAATATATTTTCCAACGATTCAATTTTCTTGAATATTCTCTTATTCTGATAAAATGAAGGATTTTTCAAAAGTGCTTTAAATGTCATTTTTTTTCAAAACATTTAAATCTCGAATTACATTCAAAATATTTTATCACAAGAATTTAAATCGCGAATTAAATTTTGTGCATCTGTTAAATAATGCATTACTACTCTTTTTTT